>LR738715.1:1386017-1473830 GCA_902687465.1 Secale cereale | reverse complement strand
GGCCCCCCGAAGCTTCCCCGATGCCCCCTTTGGCATATATATAAAGCGTCCTCCGAAACCCTCAGAACAGGAACACTTTTCGCGATCCCATCTCTGTTCCGCCGCCGCCGCGCTTCCAAGATCGGGAGCACCAGGAGAACTCTTCCCGGCACCCTGCCGGAGGGGAGGATCACCACCGGGAGCTTCTCCACCACCATGGACGCCTCCCGGATGAGTCGTGAGTAGTCTCCCTTGGACCATGAGTCCATGACCAGTAGCTATGTGATGTTCTCCTCCCGTTCTTGTGCTTCACTAATTAGTCCTCGTGAGCTGCCCTACATGATCGAGGCACATATGTAATCCTTATGCTATTGCTATGTTGAGTTTGCTGGGATCCGATGGATTATGAGATTATGTTCAGATTGATCTTGAGTAATATATTTGATCTACCTCTTTTATATTTATGTTCATAAGTAATTCTTGCATGTTCTCCGTTGTTATTTATTGTTTTGGCCGAGTAGTAGGTAGTGACTCCAAGAGGGAACGTTATGCTCGATTGTGGGTTCATGCCCCTCGATGACTAGCTTGAGTGACAGAAACATGAGTCTAGGGGATGTGCTGTTGCCACAAGGGGGAAAACAACGGTGCTTGTGCCCGCGGGTGCAAGGATTGTTTACTTTACGCAAAGTTCTTTTAATGCAGTTGTCTGTTGCTTTGAGTTTACACTATGGGTGGGACTCGCAACTTAATACCAGCGAGATGTTCTGGATAGATATCTCAAGGTGGATGATTAGTAGTAGATATTGATGGATTTCGGTCTACTTACTTTGGCGTACCGCCCATGCTTTGAACCTCAACCTTTCTTGCAATGTAGTCAGCATTGGTTTGCGTTCGTGGTCCTGTCAATTGCCCAGCTGTAATTCGTTTACCTCACATAGCTGTTTTATCGTCTTTTGGGAGAGAGACATCACTAGTGAACATCATGAGACTCCGGTCCATATTACCATCATTGATCACATCCGCTATTTACTTTTCGCTATTATTTACTATTGCAAAACATTATCTATCACTACTATCATTGCTTTTAATCCTTTGTGAACTACAAGGCCGGAGGGATTGACAACCTCTCTGTACTCGTTGGGAGCAAAGTTATTTGTATCTGTGTGCAGGTCCACGTTGATTGCTAATATCTGGCGCCGTTTGCAGTTGACACCTACTTGTTGAACCTAGGAGTCTCTGGGGATTCGATCCTTGGCATCTTTGCTAAGGGAAAACTTCCACAACACTGCATCTTACACCTTCCACTTGGGGTAACCAACGAGGGGTTAGAGGCCCATCAAGGAGTATTTTTTGGCGCCGTTGCCGGGGACTCCACTCTTCAGGATAGGGGAGTTGGATGCTATCTTTTACCTTTGCTTTTTAGTCTTGTTAGTTTACCTTTCAGTTTTTGCTTTAGTACCTTTTTATCGAAAATCACAAAAATAGTTATCTTGCTTGCTTGCTACTATGGGTTCCACCGAGAACACCAAGTTGTGTGACTTCACTAGTCACAACAACGATGACTTTATCAGCACACCTATCACTACACCTGCCACTTCAGCACCTTCATATGAAATTAAACCTGCTTTACTGAACTTAGTTATGAGAGAACAATTCTCCGGTGCTGGAGATGATGCTGCTTTACACTAAAACAACTTTGTTGAACTTTGTGATATGCAAAAGTACCAAGAAATAGATGGTAATATTGTTAAGCTTAAGCTTTTTCCTTTCTCCTTGAGAGGAGGAGCTAAAATTTGGTTTCAGTCTTTGCCTAGAAATAACATAGATTCTTGGGACAAGTGCAAAGATGCTTTTATCGGAAAATACTATCCACCTGCTAAAATTATCCAACTTAGAAGTAACATAATGAATTTTAAACATTTGGATAATGAACACGTTGCCCAAGCTTGGGAACGTATGAAATCTCTTATCAAGAACTGCCCTACTCACGGTTTGACTACTTGGATGGTTATCCAAACTTTTTATGCAGGCTTGAACTTTACCTCGCGGAACTTGTTAGATTCGGCCGCGGGAGGAACTTTTATGTCAACTACACTTGGTGCTGCCACAAAGCTTCTTGATGAGATGATGACCAACTATTCCCAATGGCACACCGAACGCGCTCCAACAGGTAGGAAGGTAAACTCTGTCGAGGAGATTTCCTCCTTAAATGAAAAAGTTGACTTGATCATGTCTCTACTTTCGAAGCAATCTACTGTTGATCCTCGTGATGTTCCTTTAAATTCTTTGATTGCTCAAGAACAAGTAGATGTGAATTTTATCTCTAGAAACAATTTTAACAACAATGCTTATAGGAGTAACTTTGGTAACAATCCTAGACCGTTTCCCTCTAATTCTTATGGGAACAACAATGCTTATCCTAGTACCAAGAACTCCACTACTGAACTAGAGATTATGCTTAAAGATTTCATCACTACACAAAAAGCCTTTAATAAGAGTGTAGAAGAAAAACTATATAAACTAGATGATCTTTCTTTCAAAGGTAGACCATTTAGCCAATGAGGTAAAACTGCTAAAAATTAAAACTTCTCCTCTTGAGGAGAGGGAAGTCACTCCTATAAATGCTATTCAAGTGCAAATTAATGAAAACATTAGGATGATGGCTAAACTTAAAGAAAGATGGGCTAGAGAAAGGGAGGAAGAAGATAGAATTAAGAGCCTTCCTACCCACCACACTGTTGCTACTATCCAAGTTGTTGAGGATGTTCAAACTCTTAGCACCCAATGTACTCCTGGTCCCAATGGATCTATTAATGGTGATGCTATGACTATAGAAACTACCAAAGAAGTGAACCTAAAGGACACCACTACCACTTTACTTGATGCTCGTGACCTTGATTTTGATAATTGCACTATTACCGAAGTTATTGATTTCCTTCACAAGATGTCTAGAGATCCCCACACTAGCACGCTTAACCTTGCCTTCACAGAGCATATCACTAATGCTCTCATCAAAGCTAGGGAGGAGAAACTTAGAGTAGAAGCCTCCATACCTAGAAAGCTAGAAGATGGTTGGGATCCTATGATAAAAATTAATTTGAATGACTTCTCTTGTTATGCATTATGTGATGTTGGTGCTAGTACCTCTGTTATGCCCAAAAGAATATATGATATGCTTAAATTGAAACCTTGTGATTCTTGTTCTTTTGGTGTTCGTCTCGTTGATTCTTCCATAAAGAAACCTTTGGGGAGGATCGACGATGTTCTTATTGCTGTCAATGATAATTATGTTCCCGTTGATTTCACTATTATGGATATTGAATGTGATCCTTCATGTCCAATTATTTTGGGACGTCCCTTTTTACGCACCGTTGGTGCTATCATTGACATGAAAGAGGGTAATATAAAATTTCAGTTTCCTCTCAAGAAAGGGATGGAACACTTCCCTCGAAAGAAGATCAAGTTACCTTTTGAGTCCGTTGTACGGGCTAGCTATTCTTTTACTCTTGATAAAACTTGATCTCTATGCATTATGCCTAGCTTAAAGGCATAAAAGAAAGCGCTTTTGGGAGGCAGCCCACATGAATAATTTTTTTGCTTTTGTTGTGTCTTGATGTTGTTTACTGCTGTAGCATCATCATTGTATCTTTGCTTTTCATATTTGTGCCAAGTATAGCCTCTGATTGCTAGAAAGTTCAAAAGTTGTGAGGTGCTGTCCAGGAAACAGATTCTGTCCTTGGATAGAAAAATTCGTATAAAATCACCAGATCATCTTTTTGGTCTGAATTTTTTCGACAGCGTTCTCTATATAATTGTCTTTCGTACGTCTGTTCTGAGTTTTTTGATTTGAGTTGCAGAAGTATCCCGAACAGATCAATTACTACCTGCTGTTCTGTTTTTCACAGATTCTGTCCTGTTTTGCCTTTCCTTCACTTTGCAAATCAAGAACTTGCTTTTTCTTTGCAAAAACCTTTTGGCAATCTTGAGAAACAGTAGAACTTCAAGAATATCATTATTTCCATCAAGGTGCAATTATTTTATTAAGGGTACTAACCTCGCTAATCAGATTATGATGAGTTATGTATGAAGGGAGTTTTCAAGTGTGCGAGGGAAGATGATAAAAAGATTCAGGAGTGTCAAGCGCTCAAGCTTGGGGATGCCCCCGTGCACCCCCAATAAATATTCAAGGAGACTCAAGCGTCTAAGCTTGGGGATGCCCCCGTGCATCCCCTTCTCCATCAACATTATCAGTTCGTCTTTCGTTCCACTATATTTTTATCACTTCATGTGTTATGTGCTATGCTTGGAGCGTCTTGCTTTTAGTTTTCTTTTTAGTTTTTCATAACGAGTCGGAACTCAGCATTCTTTATGTGGGAGAGAAACACGCTCCACTTCTACCTAGAACATAACATAGAATTTTCATGTCTATCTTTGCTGTGTGTGTTCTTTGTCTTTTAATAGCTACTATCATGCTTTGCTCTTAGTATTCATGCTTATCTTTTCAAAGAGCTTTTGTTTAGTTGGTTGCTTGAACTCTCTTTAATTATCATGCTCACCTTATTAAGAGAGTTTGCTTCCATTGCATTGGTTAATGTGTCTATGATAAAGATGCTACGTGCATGATGGAGCTTAGTAGTTCAGGTTTTCTTATGGTTAATCTCAAATAGCTGGGGGCTTCCCAATGTGTTATTGGAGTACCAACATGATTTGTTTGCCTATGATATAGTATGGTTTAGTAATATCTTCCTTCGAGAATTTATTTTGATTGACTTGGCGTATGCTCACGCATATTTAAGACTGTGAAGAAAGTCTGTCAAGCCTTGATGATCTTTTATTTCTGAGTAGCGATATAACTACCATGCCTGATTCAATATTGCTTTGTCACTCTGCATGATTATGACCGTCATTGCTCTCTTAGTTGGTCGCTCCCAGTCTTTTTGCTAACCTCCACCTGTACTAAGCGAACTAACTTTGCAATACATAGCTCATGGGAAAGTAGCCTAAAAACTATTGTGGTAAAGAATATGTTGCTTATGTATCTTATTTCTTATAAGTTGCTTGCTGAGCGGTAACCATGTTTCTGGGGACGCCATCAACTATTACACTATTGTTGAAAATCATGTGAGTTGCTATGCATGTTCGTCTTGTCTGAAGTAAGGGTGATTTGCCGTGGGTTGAATGAGTATGCATATTGTTAGAGAAGAACATTGGGCCGCCAACCAAAGCCATGCATCATGGTGGAAGTTTTAGCTTGGACATTAATCCTCAATCTCTTATGAGAATATGCTTATGCATCAAAGAGGAGTCCATCATCTATTTTCTATGTTGTCCCGGTATGGATGTCCTCAAGTTGAGATCTATCAAAAACGAGAAATCAAATGCGATTTATCTCCTTGGACCTTTGTACAGGTGGCATAGAGGTACCCCTTTGTGACACTTGGTTGAAACATATGTAATGCAATGATAACCCATGGAAATCCGAGCTAATTAGGACAAGGTGCGAGCACTATTGGTATTCGATGCATGAGGCTTGCAACTTATAGGATGTCTTATGCATGACACATATGAAGTACTACTACCGTTGAGAAAATTGCTTCTATGTTTTCAAAATAAAAAGCTCTAGCACATAACCATTCTTTTACTTCTATGTTAAAGCACCAACTACTGAGAGCATGATTGGCATTCTGAGTGTAATGTGCATTGTCCCAAAGTAGCATTGTCTTTTGCATGATTGTGATATCGTTTATTTTGAAATCATTGTATCTAGTCATCACTTAAACCTTGAAGGTGCCCCTGCATTTATGTTTTGCTTCACTAAAGGGGGCAAGCTAGATATCACTTTATCATATTTGCACTCATGTTCATTGCAAATCTTTTTGATGTTTCTGTTTCATATTGTAAAACTTTTAGTCATTTGTGATTTTCTCATGAGGCAACTTAATTACTATAGAATCATTGTCTCAGTAAGCTTTTGTCATATGACTATGAAAAAGTCCTATATGGTTAATAGCATGTCACCACAGAAATTATTCTTGTTCTCATTTACCTACTCGAGGACGAGCAGGAATTAAGCTTGGGGATGTTGATACGTCCAAAACGTATCTATAATTTCTGCTTGCTCCATGCCACTTTTGGGTGATATTGCTATGATATTCATACACTTCCATACACTTTTGATCATATTTGGACTAACTTACTAATCCAGTGCACCCCAGTGCCAATTTCTGTTTTCGGCTGTTTTTGTATTTCAGGTTTTCACGTTACGAGAACTGCCCGGAAAAATCCAGAAAAATTATATAAAAAATCAGCGTTTTGGAAACTACCGTGCGTCCGAAGGACAGCCGGGGGGGGGGGGGCACCAGGGCTCCAGGCGCCCTGGCGGCGCGCCCACCCCCTGGGCCGCGCCGGGGGGCGCCTGGGCCCCCCGAAGCTTCCCCGATGCCCCCTTTGGCATATATTTAAAGCGTCCTCCGAAACCCTCAGAACAGGAACACTTTTCGCGATCCTATCTCTGTTCCGCCACCGCCGCCGCTTCCAAGATCGGGAGCACCAGGAGAACTCTTCCCGGCACCCTGCCGGAGGGGAGGATCACCACCGGGAGCTTCTCCACCACCATGGGCGCCTCCCGGATGAGTCGTGAGTAGTCTCCCTTGGACCATGAGTCCATGACCAGTAGCTATGTGATGTTCTCCTCCCGTTCTTGTGCTTCACTAATTAGTCCTCGTGAGCTGCCCTACATGATTGAGGCACATATGTAATCCTTATGCTGTTGCTATGTTGAGTTTGCTGGGATCCGATGGATTATGAGATTATGTTCAGATTGATCTTGAGTAATATATTTGATCTACCTCTTTTATATTTATGTTCATAAGTAATTCTTGCATGTTCCCTGTTGTTATTTATTGCTTTGGCCGAGTAGTAGGTAGTGACTCCAAGAGGGAACGTTATGCTCGATTGTGGGTTCATGCCCCTCGATGACTAGCTTGAGTGACAGAAACATGAGTCTAGGGGATGTGCTGTTGCCACAAGGGGGAAAACAACGGTGCTTGTGCCCGCGGGTGCAAGGATTGTTTACTTTACGCAAAGTTCTTTTAATGCAGTTGTCTGTTGCTTTGAGTTTACACTATGGGTGGGACTCGCAACTTAATACCAGCGAGATGTTCTGGATAGATATCTCAAGGTGGATGATTAGTAGTAGATATTGATGGATTTTGGTCTACTTACTTTGGCGTACCGCCCATGCTTTGAACCTCAACCTTTCTTGCAATGTAGTCAGCATTGGTTTGCGTTCGTGGTCCTGTCAATTGCCCAGCTGTAATTCGTTTACCTCACATAGCTGTTTTATCGTCTTTTGGGAGAGACATCACTAGTGAACATCATGAGACTCCGGTCCATATTACCATCATTGATCACATCCGCTATTTACTTTTCGCTATTATTTACTATTGCAAACATTATCTATCACTACTATCATTTGCGTTTAATCCTTTGTGAACTACAAGGCCGGAGGGATTGACAACCTCTCTGTACTCGTTGGGAGCAAAGTTATTTGTATCTGTGTGCAGGTCCACGTTGATTGCTAATCCGTGCCGTTAGCAGTTGACACCTACTTGTTGAACCTAGGAGTCTCTGGGGATTCGATCCTTGGCATCTTTGCTAAGGGAAAAAACTTCCACAACACTGCATCTTACACCTTCCACTTGGGGTAACCAACGAGGGGTTAGAGGCCCATCAAGGAGTATTTTCTGGCGCCGTTGCCGGGGACTCCACTCTTCAGGATAGGGGAGTTGCATGCTATCTTTTACCTTTGCTTTTAGTCTTGTTAGTTTACCTTTCAGTTTTTGCTTTAGTATCTTTTATCGAAAATCACAAAAATAGTTATCTTGCTTGCTTGCTACTATGGGTTCCACCGAGAACACCAAGTTGTGTGACTTCACTAGTCACAACAACGATGACTTTATCAGCACACCTATCACTACACCTGCCACTTCAGCACCTTCATATGAAATTAAACCTGCTTTACTGAACTTAGTCATGAAAGATCAATTCTCCGGTGCTGGAGATGATGCTGCTTTACACTTGAACAACTTTGTTGAACTCTGTGATATGCAAAAGTACCAAGAAATAGATGGTAATATTGTTAAGCTTAAGCTTTTTCCTTTCTCCTTGAGAGGAGGAGCTAAAATTTGGTTTCAGTCTTTGCCTAGAAATAGCATAGATTCATGGGACAAGTGCAAAGATGCTTTTATTGGAAAATACTATCCACCTGCTAAAATTATCCAACTAAGAAGTAACATAATGAATTTTAAACAATTGGATAATGAACACGTTGCCCAAGCTTGGGAACGTATGAAATCTCTTATCAAGAACTGCCCTACTCATGGTTTGACTACTTGGATGGTTATCCAAACTTTTTATGCAGGCTTGAACTTTACCTCGCGGAACTTGTTAGATTCGGCCGCGGGAGGAACCTTTATGTCAACTACACTTGGTGCTGCCACGAAGCTTCTCGATGAGATGATGACCAACTATTCCCAATGGCACACCGAACGCGCTCCAACAGGTAGGAAGGTAAACTCTGTCGAGGAGATTTCCTCCCTAAATGAAAAAGTTGACTTGATCATGTCTCTACTTTCGAAGCAATCTTCTGTTGATCCTCGTGATGTTCCTTTAAATTCTTTGATTGCTCAAGAACAAGTAGATGTGAACTTTATCTCTAGAAACAATTTTAATAACAATGCTTATAGGAGTAATTTTGGTAGCAATCCTTATGGGAACAGCAATGCTTATCCTATCACCAAGAACTCCACCCAAAAAGATAGAGACTTGTCTGGCTATGAGAAACTTCTAGAAATAGAGAAGGCCACTAAGAATTACATGCACACCCAATATGAACAAAACAAAACCTTCTCGAGGCAATTAAATGAGCATACTGCTATCTTGCAAAACATTAGTAGACAATTAGAGAGCATAAATATTGAGATTTCTAACCTCCAGACTAGGCTCACTATCACTGAGACCCAAGTTTCCAACATGTCCCACACACAAGCCACTTTGATAAACCAAATGGCAGCTAAACCCGAAGTGGTTGCACCCCTAAGGGAGGAAGAAGATAGAATTAAGAGCCTTCCTACCCACCACATTGTTGCTACTATCCAAGTTGTTGAGGATATCCAAACTCTTAGCACCCAATGCACTCCTGGTCCCGATGTGTTGCTCCTGCACCAAGATAATGTGTGCCTTGATCAGGAGCTCCGCCAAATGCAAGGACTTGACGGTCCCATTATCACATCCCCGCACAACAGCCAGTAGGAAGCTCAGTTTGTTTGATCATGTATGCACCGCTAAGTTGAAGCACTTGGCCATGGCCATCTTCGCTATCTCACACGATGGGCCAGGCCCAAAATCTCAAGTAGGTTGGTTACTAGGGCCCTGATACGTCCAAAACGTATCTATAATTTCTGCTTGCTCCATGCCTCTTTTGGGTGATATTGCTATGATATTTATACACTTCCATACACTTTTGATAATATTTGGACTAACCTATTAACTCAGTGCACCCCAGTGCCAGTTTCTGTTTTCGGCTGTTTTTGTATTTCAGGTTTTCCCATTACGAGAACTGCCAGAAAAATACCGAAAAAATTATATAAAAAATCAGCGTTCCAGAAGGTTCTCGGTAGCCAAAGTACAGCCGGGGGGGGCACCAGGGCTCCAGGCGCCCTGGTGGCACCCCCCCCGCTGGGCCGCGCCGGGGGGGCGCCTGGGCCCCCCGAGCCTCGTCTGGTGCCCCCCTTTGGCATATATTTAGACCGTCTCCCAAAACCCTTGAGACGGAAACCCTTTTTCGCGATCTCATCTCTGTTCCGCCGCCGCCGCCGCTTCCAAGATCGGGAGCACCAGGAGAACCCTTCCCGGCACCCTGCCGGAGGGGGGGATCACCACCGGGAGCTTCTCCACCACCATGGACGCCTCCCGGATGAGTTATGAGTAGTCTACCTTGGACCATGGGTCCATGACCAGTAGTTATGTGATGATCTCCTCCCGTTCTTGTGCTTCACTAATTAGTCCTCGTGAGCTGCCCTACATGATCGAGGCACATATGTAATCCTTATGCTGTTGCTATGATGAGTTTGCTGGGATCCGATGGATTATGAGATTATGTTCAGATTGTGTTTGAGTAATATATTTGATTCACCTCTTTTATATTTATGTTCGTAAGTAATTCTTGCATGTTCTCCGTTGTTATTTATTGCTTTGGCCAAGTAGTAGGTAGTGACTCCAAGAGGAAACGTTATGCTTGATTGTGGGTTCATGCCCCTCGATGACTAGTTTGAGTGACAGAAACATGAGTCTAGGGGATGTGCTGTTGCCACAAGGGGGAAAACAACGGTGCTTGTGCCCGCGGGTGCAAGGATTGTTTACTTTACGCAAAGTTCTTTTAATGCAGTTGTCTGTTGCATTGAGTTTACACTATGGGTGGGACTCGCAACTTAATACCAGCGAGACGTTCTGGATAGATATCTCAAGGTGGATGATTAGTAGTAGATATTGATGGATTTCGGTCTACTTACTTTGGCGTACCGCCCATGCTTTGAACCTCAACCTTTCTTGCAATGTAGTCAGCATTGGTTTGCGTTCGTGGTCCTGTCAATTGCCCAGCTGTAATTCGTTTACCTCACATAGCTGTTTTATCGTCTTTTGGGAGAGAGACATCACTAGTGAACATCATGAGACTCCGGTCCATATTACCATCATTGATCACATCCGCTATTTACTTTTCGCTATTATTTACTATTGCAAAACATTATCTATCACTACTATCATTGCTTTTAATCCTTTGTGAACTACAAGGCCGGAGGGATTGACAACCTCTCTGTACTCGTTGGGAGCAAAGTTATTTGTATCTGTGTGCAGGTCCACGTTGATTGCTAATATCTGGCGCCGTTAGCAGTTGACACCTACTTGTTGAACCTAGGAGTCTCTGGGGATTCGATCCTTGGCATCTTTGCTAAGGGAAAAACTTCCACAACACTGCATCTTACACCTTCCACTTGGGGTAACGAACGAGGGGTTAGAGGCCCATCAACTAGGCGTATCAGTGGGCTATGGAGATGCCCACCAATAGATATCAATGTGAGTGAGTAGGGATTGCCATGCAACAGATGCACTAGAGCTATAAGTGTATGAAAGCTCATCAAAAGAAACTAAGTAGGTGTGCATCCAACTTGCTTGCTCATGAAGACCTAGGGCATTTGAGGAAGCCCATCATTGGAATATACAAGCCAAGTTCTATAATGAAAATTCCCACTAGTATATGAAAGTGATAAAACAAGAGACTCTCTATCATGAAGATCATGCCCTACTTTGAAGCACAAGTGTGGAAAAGGATAGTAGCATTGTCCCTTCTCTCTTTTCTCTCATTTTTTTGGAGGGGCTTTTTTATTTAGCCCCTCTCTATATTTTTTTGGGCCATCTCTTTTTTTGGCCTTTCCTCACATGGGACAATGCTCTAATAATGAAGATCATCACACTTTATTGACTTACAACTCAAAGATTACAACTCGATAGCTAGAACAGAATATGACTCTATATGAATGCCTCCGGCGGTGTACCAGGATGTGCAATGAATCAAGAGTGACATGTATGAATGAAATGTGAATGGTGGCTTTGCCACAAATACGATGTCAACTACATGATCATGCATGGCAATATGACAATATGAAGCGTGTCATATGAACGGAACGGTGGAAAGTTGCATGGCAATATATCTCGGAACAGCTATGGAAATGCCATGATAGGTAGGTATGGTGGCTATTTTGAGGAAGGTATATGGTGGGTGTATGGTACCGGCAAGAGTTGCGCGGTACAAGAGAGGCTAGCAATGGTGGAAGGGTGAGAGTGCGTATGATCCATGGACTCAACACTAGTCATAAAGAACTCATTCACTTATTGCAAAAATTTACGAGTCATCAAAACAAAGCAATCATCACGCGCCCCCGACCTCCACACAAAGGATGACACTCAATAAATACCTCATGCTCTAACTTCGTCACATAGCGGTTCACCATACGTGCATGCTACGAGAATCACAAACTTTAACACAAGTATTTATCAATTTCATAATTACTCCACTAGCATGACTCTAATATCACCATCCTCATATCTCAAAACAATCATCAAGTATCAAACTTCTCATCATATTCAATGCACTTTATATGAAAGTTTTTACTACATTCATCTTAGATGCCTATCATATTAGGACTAGTTTTATAACCAAAGCACATTACCATGCTTGTTATAAAATACTCTCAAAATAATATAAGTGAAGCATGAGAGTTCATCTATTTCTTCAAAATAAAACCACCACCGCGCTCTAAAATATATAAGTGAAGCACTAGAGCAAACAACAAACTACTCCAAAAGATATAAGTGAAGATCAATGAGTAGTTGAATAATTATGTAACTATGTGAAGACTCTCTAACATTTATGAATTTTAGATCTTGGGATATTATTCAAACATCAAGAAAAACAAAATAAAACAAAATGACGCTCCAAGCAAAACACATATCATGTGGTGAATAAAAATATAGCATCGAGTAAAGTTACCGATAGACGAAGACGAAATAGGGGATGCCTTCCCGGGGCATCCCCAAGCTTAGGCTCTTGGTTATCCTTGAATATTACGTTGGGGTGCCTTGGGCATCCCCAAGCTTAGTCTCTTGCCACTCCTTATTCCATAGTCCATCGAATCTTCACCCAAAACTTGAAAACTTCACAACACAAAACTCAACAGAAAACTCGTAAGCTCTGTTAGTATAAGAAAATAAAACCACCACTTAGGTATTGTTGTGAACTCATTCTAAATTCATATTGGTGTAATATCTACTGTATTCCAACTTCTTTATGGTTCATACCCTCCGATACTACTCATAGATTCATCAAAATAAGCAAACAACACATAGAAAACAGAATCTGTCAAAAACAGAATAGTCTGTAGCAATCTGTAACTTCCGAATACTTCTGTAACTCTAAAAATTCTCAAATAAATTGGTAGACCTGAGGAATTTTTCTATTAATCATCTGCAAAAAGAATCAACTAAAAAGCACTCTCCAGTAAAAATGGTAGCTAATCTCATGAGCACTAAAGTTTCTGTTTTTTACAGCATGATCGCATAAACTTCACACAAGTCTTCCCAAAGGTTCTACTTGGCACAAACACTAACTAAAACACAAAACCACATCTAAACAGAAGCTAGATGCAATATTTATTCCTAAAAGAAGCAAAAGCAAAGAAAATAAAATTGGGTTGCCTCCCAACAACCGCTATCGTTTAACGCCCCTAGCTAGGCATGATGATTTCAATGATGCTCGCGAAAAAGATAAGAATTGAAACATAAGGGGAGCATCTTGAAGAATATGACTAGCACATTTAAGTCTAACCCACTTCCTATGCATAGGGATTTTGTGAGCAAACAACTTATGGGAACGAGAATCAACTAGCATAGGAAGGGAAAACAAGCATAACTTCAAAACTTTAAGCACATAGAGAGGAAACTTGATACTATTGCAATATGTAGAAGCATATGATCCTCTCCCATAATAATTTTCAGTAGCATCATGAATGAATTCAACCATATATCCAGCATATAAAGCATTATTTTCATGATCTACTTGCATAGAAATTTTACTACTCTCCACATAAGAAAATTTATTCTCATCAATAGTAGTGAGAGCAAACTCAACAAAATAACTATCATGTGAAGCATAATCCAATTGAAAACTAAAATCATGATTACAAGTTTCATGGTTATCATTATTCTTAATAGCATACAAGTCATCACAATAATCATCATAGATAGCAACTTTGTTCTCATAATCAATTGGAACCTCTTCCAAAATAGTGGATTCATCACTAAATAAAGTAATGACCTCTCCAAATTCACTTTCATCAATATAATCATCATAAATAGGAGGCTTGCTTTCATCATAATAAATATTATAATCAAAACTTGGGGGACTGAAAATATCATCTTCATCAAACATAGCTTCCCAAGCTTGTGGCTTTGCATATCATTAGCATCATGGATATTCAAAGGATTCATACTAACAACATTGCAATCATGCTCATCATGTACATATTTTATGCCAAGAATTCTATGTAATTCTTCTTCTAGTACTTGAGCACAATTTTCCTTCCCATCATTTTCACGAAAGATATTAAAAAGATGAAGCATATGAGGTAACCTTAATTCCATTTTTTGTATTTTTCTTTTATAAACTAAACTAGTGATAAAACAAGAAACTAAAAGATTCGATTGCAAGATCTAAAGATATACCTTCAAGCACTCACCTCCCCGGCAACGGCGCCAGAAAAGAGCTTGATGTCTACTACGCAAGCTTCTTCTTGTAGACGTTGTTGGGCCTCCAAGTGCAGAGGTTTGTAGGACAGTAGCAAATTTCCATCAAGTGGATGACCTAAGGTTTATCAATCCATGGGAGGCGTAGGATGAAGATGGTCTCTCTCAAACAACCCTGCAACCAAATAACTAAGAGTCTCTTGTGTCCCCAACACACCCAATACAATGGTGAATTGTATAGGTGCGCTAGTTCGGTGAAGAAATGGTGATACAAGTGCAATATGGATGGTAGATATAGGTTTTTGTAATAGGAAAATATAAAAACAGTAAGGTAACTAAAGATAAAAATGAGCATAAACGGTGTTGCAATGCTAGGAAACAAGGCCTAGGGTTCATACTTTCACTAGTGCAAGTTCTCTCAACAATAATAACATAACTAGATCATATAACTATCCCTCAATATGCAACAAAGAGTCACTCCAAAGTCACTAATAGCGGAGAACAAACGAATAGATTATGGTAGGGTACGAAACCACCTCAAAGTTATTCATTCTAATCGATCTATTCAAGCGTCCGTAGTAAAATAACACGAAGCTATTCTTTCTGTTCGATCTATCATAGAGTACGTACTAGAATAACACCTTAAGATACAAATCAACCAAAACCATAATATCACCTAGATACTCCATTGTCACCTCAAGTATCCGTGGGCATGATTATACGATATGCATCACACAATCTCAGATTCATCTATTCAACCAACACAAAGAACTTCAAAGAGTGCCCCAAAGTTTCTACCGGAGAGTCAAGACGAAAACGTGTGCCAACCCCTATGCATAGATTCTCAAGGTCACGGAACCTGCAAGTTGATCACCAAAACATACATCAAGTGAATCAATAGAATACCCCATTGTCACCACATGCATCCCATGCAAGACATACATCAAGTGTTCTCAAATCCTTAGACTCAATCCGATAAGATAACTTCAAAGGGAAAACTCAATTCATCACAAGAGAGTAGAGGGGGGAGAAACATAATAAGATCCAACTATAATAGCAAAGCTCACGATACATCAAGATCGTGCCATCTCAAGAACATGAGAGAGAAAGAGATCAAACACATAGCTACTGGTACATACCCTCAGCCCCGAGGGTGGACTTCTCCCTTCTCGTCATGGAGAGCGCCGGGATGATGAAGATAGCCACCGAAGAGGGATTCCCCCCTCCGGCAGGGTGCCAGAACGGGTCTAGATTGGTTTTCGGTGGCAACAGAGGCTTTCGGCGGCGGAACTCCTGATCTAGGTTATTTTCCGGAGGTTTTTGTATTTATAGGATTTTTTGGCGTAGGGCACAAGTCAGGGGGGGTCTCCGGGCTGTCCACAAGATAGGGGGGCGCCACCACTTGGGGTGGGCGCACCCCCACCCTCGTGGGCTGCCCGTGACTCTCCTGGCCCAACTCTTTTACTTCGGGGGCTTCTTTTGGTCCAGAAAAAATCATCAAAAATTGGCACGTCATTTGGACTCCGTTTGGTATTACTTTTCTGTAAAACTAAAAAACAAGGAAAAAACAGAAACTGGCACTGGGCTCTGGGTTAATATGTTAGTCCCAAAAATCATATAAAAGTGTATATAAAAGCCCATAAAACATCCTAGAAGGATAATATAATAGCATGGAACAATAAAAAAATTATAGATACGTTGGAGACGTATCACTACCCAGACTTGCCTACCTGCGGCCCATGGTGTGGCTTCATCAGCGGCCAGGTACGGCCCATCTACAACATCAACATGACAAGACCCTCATGAGGGGCCAAGCCTCACGACGCGGACGACACCAAGACGTCCGGAGGGAGCGGCCTCCCCGGGCTTCTCCTGAGGCGCGGAAATTCCTATGCAGGTGCTCAGCTCATGAGGTTGAGGTGACGCAAGCCATGAGCACCCAGGCTAGGCGGGCGCCAACGGGCGCAGGGGAGCAGGTTTCCTCTTTGGTGCTAAGGATGCAAGCACAGGAGCAGGGTCCCGTGGAATCAGCCAAAGGTTTCCATTCCCATGCAACGGGACCAAGATCGCCAGGACGGTAGGGCGGATGTCATCTTCGAGCCCACTGCAGCGTCACGACCAGAAACTTTGCAGGGAAGACAACCTTTTGTCAGGATAAGATGTGCTACTTGTCCCCTTTCAAATTGGCCACTGTGGAATCCCTTCCCGCCTACGTTTTGGGGGAAGAGGACCGAGGCCACCATAAGTATAGGTTAGCCACCACCAAGGAGGGAATCCGATCCATTGACTCCCTCCTCGACTCACCCAACACACCAGAGCAGGCCTCACGAGGTTGTTCTTCCCTTGTACTAGTTCATCCTCAGCCCTTCGTGAGGCAAATCCACCACAAAGCAGGAGTAGGGTCTTACACCGCAAGGTGGCCTGAACCTAGGTAAGCTATCGTGTACATCTTCTTCCTTATTCATCGAGCTAGGCCGTGGGGACGACGAACTGGTTACCTAGGGAGGTTTAGTTCTTTGCACACGCCCTAGAGCTCGAACCTTTCTTGGATCCGCGGAGCCCTGGATAGAACATTTGGCGCGCCAGGTAGGGGCCTGTCGAAGCCTCTTCTCCACCATTCGCTCCGCTTCCGGTCCGTCGTTCCTATGGCTGACGCTCGCCGTGTCCAGGCCGAACGCCGGGCTGCTAAGGTCGCTCAGACGGCACCCGCGGGCAACGGCGCCCCACGCCGCTTCCGTTCCCCTGTGACCAACGCTACAACCGGTCCCGCGGACCACTGATGGCTTCTCGCCCCTCGGTGGTTATCCCAAGTGGAAGGTTTGAGATGTAGCGTAGCGGTAGTTTTCCCTTGGCAAAGATACCAAGGATCGAATCCCGTGAGACTCCGAGGGTCGACAAGAAGGTGTCAATAGCGCCAGAGACTTTTGCTTGACAGGACCTGCACACAGATACAAATAACTTTGCTCCCAACGAGTACAGAGAGGTTGTCAATCCCTCCGGCCTTGTCGTTTACAAAGGATCAAACGCAAGAGATAATAGTGATAGGTATGACTGCAGCTAGTAAGTAAGAACAGGAAGTAAATAGCGGGTGTGATCAATGATGGTAATATGGACCGGGGTCCCATGATGTTCACTAGTGATGTCTCTCTCCCAAAAGACGATAAAATAGCTAAGCGAGGTAAACAAATTACAGCTGGGCAATTGACAAGATTATGTGCGCAAACCAATGCTAATTATGCTGCAAGAAAGGTAGAGGCTCAAAAGCATGGGCGGTATGCCAAGGCAAGTAGACCGAAATCCATCTGCATCTACTACTAATCATCCACCTTGAGATATCTATCCAGAACATCTCGCTGGTATTAAGTTGCGAGTCCCACCCATAGTGTAAACTCAAAGCAACAGACAACTGCATTAAAAGAACTTTGCGTAAAGTAAACAATCCTTGCACCCGCAAGTACAAGCACCATTGTTTTCCCCCTTGTGGCAACAGCACATCCCCTAGACTCATGTTTCTGTCACTCAAGCTAGTCATCGAGGGGCATGAACCCACAATCAAGCATGACGTTCCCTCTTGGAGTTACTACCTACTAATTGTCCAAAGCAATAAACAGCAATAGAGAACATGCAAGAATTACTCAAGAATATAAATATAAAAGAGGTGAATCAAATATATTACTGACACACAATCTGAACATAATCTCATAATCCATCGGATCCCAGCAAACTCAGCTTAGCAACAGCATAAGGATTACATATGTGCCTCGATCATGTAGGGCAGCTCACGAGGTCTAATCGATGAAGAACAAAGAGGGGAGGAGAACATCACATAGCTACTGGTCATGGACCCATGGTCCAAGGGGGACTACTCACAACTCATCTGGGAGGTGTCCATGGTGGTGGAGAAGCTCTCGGTGGTGGTTCTCCCCTCCGGCAGGGTGCCGGGAAGAGTTCTCCTGGTGCTCCCGATCTTGGAAGCGCGGCGGCGGCGGAACAGAGATGAGATCGCGAAAAAGGGTTCCGTCCTCGAGGGTTTCGGGACGCGGTGTAAATATATGCCAAAGGGGGGCACCAGAGGTGGAGAGGGGGGCCCAGGCGCCCCCCCGGCGCGGCCAGGGGTGGGGCCGCCCCCCCAGGGCGCCTGAAGCCCCTCTGGCCCCCCTCTGGCCCTACTTCGGCCGCATGGAAGCTTCTGGAGCGCTAATTTTTATATATTTTTCCTGGAACTTTTCTGGCAATTTAAGTAATGGGAAAACCTGAAATACAAAAACAGTAGAAAACAGAAACTGGCACTGGGGTGCACTGAGTTAATAGGTTAGTCCAAATATGATCAAAAGTGTATGGAAGTGCATAAATATCATAGCAATATCACACAAAAGAGGCATGGAGCAAGCAGAAATTATAGATACGTTTTGGACGTATCAACCACAAGCAGCAGGACTCATCGCTGCAGCCTTCCGTGCGGCTTGATGGTCGCACTGCTACTCCGTCGCTTACCCCAGCCGCTGCTTCGGCTTCTCATGCTCGTTGCTGGCTGGCGAATGCGCAGGTTGCGCTGCTCATGGCGCGTGAGCTTCCACACTATTGTCCGGTCGACGACCTCTACGAAGATTTGATAGACCGCATCGCCGAACTCATCAGCCCTGCCGGAAACGTCCATGCGCCATCTCGCCCGCTGCCTCCCCCGTCTCAGGCAGGCGAGGTGGCCCAAGGCGCACCTCCTCCTCCTCCTCGGCGTGATGTCGCCCCCACGCCCCACCCGCCGTGCAGGGCGGCAACGCACGACGAAGGAAGCTGCCAGGTGGTGCAACGGCCCCAAGGAGAAGCGCATGTGCTTCTAGCAACCCCACGTCAAGACTGTGTGCCGCCAGAGGTGGCGGCGCACGGGCGTGAAGATCAGGCTCCTCCTCTGCGGCGGGATCCTGTGAGTGTTGGGGAACGTTGCATGGGAAACAAAAATTTTTCTCTACGTTCACCAAGATCAATCTAGGAGATGCAACTACGAGGGGAGAGTTGGATCCACATACCCTTGTAGATCGCTAAGCGGAAGCGTTCAAGAACGCGGTTGATGGAGTCGTACTCGCCGCGATTCAGATCGCCGAAGATCCTAGCACCGAAGCAACGGTGCCTCCGCGTTCTTCACACGTACGGCTCGGGGACGTCTCCTCCTTCTTGATCCAGCAAGGGGTGGAGGAGAGGTTGATGGAGACACCGGCAGCACGACGGCGTGGTGGTGATGGTGGTGGAGGATTCCAGCAGGGCTTCGCCAAGCACCGCGGGAAGACGAAGATGTTATGGGAGAGGGAGGGCAGCGCCGAGGCACAAACGTGTGTTGGCTGCCCTCCCTCTACCTCTCTATATATAGGGGGAATAGAGGGGAGGGGGGCGCCCTAGGGTTTCCCCTAGGGGGGCCGGCGGCCAGGGCAGAGGGGGGGCGGCGGCCAAGGGCTGCGCCAGGCCCTAGGGTTTCCCCCCCTAGGTGCCTTGCCCCCCAAGCCAGGGGGTGCGGCAGCCCTAGGAGGGGCCAGCCCCCCATGCGCACTAGGAGAGGGCCCAGGGGGGGGGGGGCGCACAGCCCTATGAGGGCTGTTGTGTCCCCCTTTGTGGCCCATTAGGCCCGAAACCCCTTCCGGGACCCCCGAAACCCCTTTCGGTCATCCACCGATTTCCCGAAACTCCCCGGAACACTTCCGGACTCCGAAACCTTTCATCCTATATATCAATCTTCGTCTCCGGACCATTCCGGAGACCCTCGTCACGTCCGGGATCTCATTCGGGACTCCGAACAACCTTCGGTAACCATGCACTGTTCTCACTAACAACCCTAGCGTCACCGAACCTTAAGTGTGTAGACCCTGCGGGTTCGGAAACCATGTAGACATGACCGAGACACTCCCAGGTCAATAACCAATAGCGGGATCTGGATACCCATATTGGTTCCCACACGTTTCTCGATGATCTCATCGGATGAACCACGATGTCAAGGATTCAGACAATCCCGTATACATTTCCCTTTGTCTCGTCGGTATGTTACTTGCCCGAGATTCGATCGTCGGTATCTCTATACCTAGTTCAATCTCGTTACCGGCAAGTCTCTTTACTCGTTACCGTAATACATAATCCCGTGACTAACTACTTAATCACTTTGAGCTCATTGTGACGATGTATTACCGAGTGGGCCCGGAGATACCTCTCCGTCACACGGAGTGACAAATCCCAGTCTCGATCCATGTCAACTCAACAGACACCTTCGGAGATACCTGTAGAGTACCTTTATAGTCACCCAGTTACGTTGCGACGTTTGGCACACACAAAGCACTCCTACGGTGTCAGTGAGTTACATGATCTCATGGTCATAGGAACTTGTACTTGACATGCAGAAAACTATAGCGATAACTGATACGATCAAAAGCTATGTTTAACGTTTGGGTCTTGTCCATCACATCATTCTCCTAATGATGTGATCCCGTTATCAAATGACAACTCATGTCTATGACCTGGAAACCGCGGTCATCTTTGATCAACGAGCTAGTCCTGTAGAGGCTTACTAGGGACACAATGTTTGTCTATTTATCCACACATGTATATGAGTTTCCAATCAATACAATTATAGCATGGATAATAAACGATTATCATGAACAAGGAAATATAATAATAACTCTTTTATTATTGCCTCTAGGGCATATTTCCAACAGTCTCCCACTTGCACTAGAGTCAATAATCTAGCATTACAAGGTAATGAATCTAACACCCATAGAGTCTTGGTGTTGATCATGCTTAGCCCGTGGAAGAGGCTTAGTCAACGGATCTGCAACATTCAAATCCGTGTGTACTTTGCAAATGTTTATGTCCTCCTCCTTGACTGAATCGCGGATGGAATTGAAGTGTCGCTTTATGTGTCTGGTCCTCTTGTGAAACCTTGGTTCCTTGGCTAGAGCAATGGCACCAGTGTTGTCACAGAACAGAGTCATTGGGTTCAGTGCACTAGGCACAACTCCAAGATCTGTTATGAACTCCTTCATCCAGACACCTTCCTTTGCCGCCTCCGAGGCAGCTATGTACTCCGCTTCGCATGTAGAATCGGCTACCACGCTTTGCTTGGAACTGCACCAGCTTACCGCTCCCCTGTTGAGAATATATACGTATCCGGTTTGAGACTTAGAGTCATCCGGATCAGTGTCAAAGCTTGCATCGACGTAACCCTTTACGACGAGCTCTTGATCACCTCCATAAACGAGAAACATTTCCTTAGTCCTTTTCAGGTACTTTAGGATATTCTTGACCGCTGTCCAGTGATCCATACCAGGATTACTTTGAAACCTTCCGGCCATACTTATGGCAAGGCTGACATCTGGTCTTGTGCACAGCATTGCATACATGATAGAGCCTATGGCTGAAGCATAGGGGACGACACTCATCTTTTCTCTATCTTCCGCAGTCACTGGGCATTGAGTCTTACTCAACTTCGTACCTTGCAATACCGGCAAGAACCCCTTCTTGGATTGATCCATTTTGAACTTCTTCAAAACTTTATCAAGGTATGTACTTTGTGAAAGTCCTATCAAGCGTCTTGATCTATCTCTATAGATCTTGATGCCCAATATGAAAGCAGCTTCCCCGAGATCCTTCATCGAAAAACTCTTGTTCAAATACCCCTTCACGCTATCCAAAAGTTCTATATTGTTTCCAATCAGCAATATGTCATCCACATATAATATTAGAAACGCTATAGAGCTCCCACTCACTTTCTTGTAAATACAAGCTTCATTGTAAACTTGTATAAACCCAAACGCTTTGATCACCTCATCAAAGCGAAGATTCCAACTCCGAGATGCTTGCACCAGCCCATAAATGGAACGCTGGAGCTTGCATACTTTGTCAGCATTCTCTGGATCGACAAAACCTTCCGGTTGTATCATATACAACTCTTCCTTAAGAAAACCGTTAAGGAACGCCGTTTTGACATCCATCTGCCAAATCTCATAATCGAAATATGCAGCTATTGCTAACATGATTCGGACGGATTTAAGCATCGCTACGGGTGAGAAAGTCTCATCGTAGTCAATTCCTTGAACTTGTGAAAAACCCTTTGCCACAAGTCGAGCCTTATACACGGTGACATTCCCGTCAGCGTCCGTCTTCCTCTTAAAAATCCATTTATTCTGAATGGCCTTCCGCCCTTCAGGTAATACTTCCAAAGTCCATACTTTGTTTTCATACATGGATCCCATCTCGGATTTCATGGCCTCTAACCATTTGTCGGAATCCGGGCCCACCATCGCTTCTCCATAGCTCGTAGGTTCACCGTTGTCTAACAACATGACCTCCAAGACATGGTTACCATACCACTCAGGTGCAGTGCGTACCCTTGTCGACCTACGAGGTTCGGTAGTAACTTGATCAGAAGCTTCTTGATCATCATCATTGGCTTCCTCCTCAACCTCTGCAGGCTCCACAAAAACATCTTTCTGTGCTGCGCAACTCTCTGGTTGAAGCAGAGGTTCAATAACCTCATCAAGTTCTACCTTCCTCCCACTCAATTCTTTCGAGAGAAACTCTTTCTCGAGAAAGGACCCGTTCTTAGCGACAAACACTTTGCCTTCGGATCTGAGATAGAAGGCGTACCCAACATTTTCTTTTGGGTATCCTATGAAGACACATTTGTCCGCTTTGGGTTCGAGCTTTTCTGGCTGAAGCCTTTTGACATAAGCATCGCAACCCCAAACCTTGAGAAAAGACAACTTAGGTTTCTTACCAAACCATAGTTCATACGGTGTTGTCTCAACGGACTTGGATGGAGCCCTATTTAAAGTGAATGCAGCTGTCTCTAACGCATATCCCCAGAACGATAGTGGCAAATCGGCAAGAGACATCATAGAACGCACCATATCTAATAGGGTTCGATTACGACGTTCGGACACACCATTACGCTGTGGTGTTCCAGGTGGCGTCAACTGTGAAAAGATTCCACATTTTCTTAAGTGATTGCCAAACTCATAACTCAGATATTCTCCCCCTCGATCAGATCGTAGGAACTTGATCTTCTTGTTACGATGATTTTCAACTTCACTCTGAAATTGCTTGAACTTTTCAAAAGTTTCAGACTTATGCTTCATTAAGTAAATATACCCATATCTGCTTAAGTCGTCAGTGAAGGTGAGAAAATAACGATATCCACCGCGTGCCGTGACACTCATCGGACCACACACATCAGTATGTATGATTTCCAATAAGTCACTTGCCCGTTCCATTATTCCTGAAAACGGGGTCCTCGTCATCTTGCCCATGAGGCACGGCTCGCATGTGTCAAGTGATTCAAAATCAAGAGACTCCAAAAGTCCATCAGCATGGAGCTTCCTCATGCGTTTTACGCCGATATGACCCAGACGGCAGTGCCACAAGTAAGTGGTATTATCTTTATCAACTCTACATCTTTTGGCATCAATGTTATGAACATGTGTATCATCACTATCGAGATTCAATAAGAATAAACCCCTCACTTCGGGTGCATGACCATAAAAGATATTACCCATATAAATAGAACAACCTTTATTCTCTGATTTAAACGAGTAACCGTCTCGCAATAAACAAGATCCAGATATAATGTTCATGCTCAACGCAGTCACTAAATAACAATTATTCAGGTTCATAACTAATCCCGATGGTAATCGAAGAGCGAGCGTGCCGACGGCGATCACATCAACCTTGGAACCATTTCCCACGCGCATCGTCACTTCGTCCTTCGCCAGCCTCCGTTTATTCCGCAGTTCCTGTTTAGAGTTGCAAATGTGAGCAACCGAACTGGTATCAAATACCCAGGCACTACAACGAGAGTTGGTAAGGTACACATCAATAACATGTATATCACATATACCTTGCTTGTTGTTGTTGTTGGCCCCCTTCTTGTCTGCCAGATACTTGGGGCAGTTCCGCTTCCAGTGGCCGCTCCCCTTGCAATAGAAACACTCAGTCTCTGGCTTGGGCCCAGCCTTGGGTTTCTTCACTGGATGAGCAACTGCCTTGCCACCCTTCTTAGAGTTACCCTTCTTGCCCTTGCCATTCTTCTTGAAACTGGTGGTTTTATCGACCATCAACACTTGATACTCCTTTTTGATGTCTGCCTCAGCGACTTTCAGCATCGAAAACAGCTCGGCGATGGTTTTGTTCATCCCTTGCATGTTATACTGCTGCACGAAGCTCTTGTAGCTAGGCGGGAGTGACTGGAGAATTCTGTCAATGATAGCCTCGTCCGGGAACACAAGTCCCAGATCAGCTATGCGGGTATAGTACCCAGACATCTTCAGTAAGTGCTCACTGACAGACGAATTCTCCTCCATCTTGCAAGCAAAGAATTTATCGGTGGTCTCATACCTCTCGATCTTAGCATTCTTTTCAAAGATGAACTTCAACTCCTGGAACATCTCATATGCTCCATGACGTTCAAAACGCCTTTGAAGTCCTCCTTCCAAGCTATACAAAATGGCACACTGCACTACTGAGTAGTCATCTGAGCGCGACTGCCAGGCGTTCATAACGTCCGCAGAGGCCTGAGGAGCGGGGGGTTCACCTAGCGGTGCACTTAGGACATAAACCTTTTGGGCAGCAGTGAGGATGATCCTCAGATTGCGGAGCCAGTCCGCAAAGTTGCTCCCATCATCTTTCAGTTTAGCTTTCTCTAGGAACGCATTAAAATTCAGGGGAGCTACTGCGCGAGCCATCTACAACAAAAGATTTGCAAAGACATTTTAGACTATTGTTCATGATAAGTGAGTTATTACCTAATCAAATTAATTATAACTCCCACTCAAATTGACATCCCTCTGGTCATTCGAGCGTGACATGATCCAGATTCACCAACCCAAGTCCGATCATCACGTGAGATGAGGTGGTGTCAATGGTGAACATCTACATGTTGATCATATCTACTATATGACTCATGCTCGACCTTTCGGTCCTCCGTGTTCCAAGGCCATGTCTGTACATGCTAGGCTCGTCAAGTCTAACCCGAGTGTTCTGCATGTGCAAAACTGGCTTGCACCCGTTGTATGCGAACGTAGAGTCTATCACACCCGATCATCACGTGGTGCTTCGAAACGACGAACCTTCGCAACGGCGCACACTCGGGGGGAACACAATTTTATCTTGAAATTTTAGTGAAGGATCATCTTATAATGCTACCGTCGTCCTAAGCAAAATAAGATGCATAAAAGGATTAACATCACATGCAAATCATAAGTGACATGATATGGCCATCAACTCGTGCTTTTGATCTCCATCTCCAAAGCACCGGCATGATCTCCATCGTCACCGGCGCCACACCATGATCCCCATCATCATGATCTCCATCATCGTGTCGCCATAGGGGTTGTCGGCGCCCACCATGCTCTTACTACTATTGCTACCGTTTAGCGATAAAGTAAAGCATTACAAAGCGCTTAATGATTGACACGCAGGTCATACAAAAATTAAAGACAACCCTATGGCTCCTGCCGGTTGCCGTATGCATCGACATGCAAGTCGATATTAACTATTACAACATGATCATCTCATACATCAAATATATCTCATCATGTCATTGGCCATATCATATCACATACATACCCTGCAAAAACAAGTTAGACGTCCTCTAATTTGTTGTTGCATGTTTTACGTGGCTGCTATGGGTATCTAGCAAGAACGCTTCTTACCTACGCAAAGCCACAACGGTGATATTCAAGTTGCTATTTAACCTTCTACAAGGACCGCCTTGTTCTGTTCCGATTCAACTAAGATAGGAGAGACAGACACCCGCCAGCCATCTTATGCAACAAAAGTCACATGTCTGTCGATGGAACCGGTCTCATGTACGTGGACATGTAAAGTTGGTCCGGGCCGCTTCATCCCATAATACCGCTGAATCAAGAAAGACTAAGGAGGGAAGCAATCTAAACATCAACGTCCACAAACCCTTTTGTGTTCTACTCGAGAAAGCATCTACGCAAGATCCTAGCTCATGATGCCACTGTTGGGGAACGTTGCATGGGAAACAAAAAATTTTCTCTACGTTCACCAAGATCAATCTAGGAGATGCAACTACGAGGGGAGAGTTGGATCCACATACCCTTGTAGATCGCTAAGCGGAAGCGTTCAAGAACGCGGTTGATGGAGTCGTACTCGCCGCGATTCAGATCGCCGAAGATCCTAGCACCGAAGCAACGGTGCCTCCGCGTCCTTCACACGTACGGCTCGGGGACGTCTCCTCCTTCTTGATCCATCAAGGGGTGGAGGAGAGGTTGATGGAGACACCGGCAGCACGACGGCGTGGTGGTGATGGTGGTGGAGGATTCCAGCAGGGCTTCGCCAAGCACCGCGGGAAGACGAAGATGTTATGGGAGAGGGAGGGCAGCGCCGAGGCACAAACGTGTGTTGGCTGCCCTCCCTCTACCTCTCTATATATAGGGGGAATAGAGGGGAGGGGGGCGCCCTAGGGTTTCCCCTAGGGGGGCCGGCGGCCAGGGCAGAGGGGGAGCGGCGGCCAAGGGCTGCGCCAGGCCCTAGGGTTTCCCCCCTAGGTGCCTTGCCCCCCAAGCCAGGGGGTGCGGCAGCCCTAGGAGGGGCCAGCCCCCCATGCGCACTAGGAGAGGGCCCAGGGGGGGGGGGCGCACAGCCCTATGAGGGCTGTTGTGTCCCCCTTTGTGGCCCATTAGGCCCGAAACCCCTTCCGGGACCCCCGAAACCCCTTTCGGTCATCCACCGATTTCCCGAAACTCCCCGGAACACTTCCGGACTCCGAAACCTTTCATCCTATATATCAATCTTCGTCTCCGGACCATTCCGGAGACCCTCGTCACGTCCGGGATCTCATCCGGGACTCCGAACAACCTTCGGTAACCATGCACTGTTCTCACTAACAACCCTAGCGTCACCGAACCTTAAGTGTGTAGACCCTGCGGGTTCGGAAACCATGTAGACATGACCGAGACACTCCCAGGTCAATAACCAATAGCGGGATCTGGATACCCATATTGGTTCCCACACGTTTCTCGATGATCTCATCGGATGAACCACGATGTCAAGGATTCAGACAACCCCGTATACAGTTCCCTTTGTCTCGTCGGTATGTTACTTGCCCGAGATTCGATCGTCGGTATCTCTATACCTAGTTCAATCTCGTTACCGGCAAGTCTCTTTACTCGTTACCGTAATACATAATCCCGTGACTAACTACTTAATCACTTTGAGCTCATTGTGACGATGTATTACCGAGTGGGCCCGGAGATACCTCTCCGTCACACAGAGTGACAAATCCCAGTCTCGATCCATGTCAACTCAACAGACACCTTCGGAGATACCTGTAGAGTACCTTTATAGTCACCCAGTTACGTTGCGACGTTTGGCACACACAAAGCACTCCTACGGTGTCAGTGAGTTACATGATCTCATGGTCATAGGAACTTATACTTGATATGCAGAAAACTATAGCGATAACTGATACGATCAAAAGCTATGTTTAACGTTTGGGTCTTGTCCATCACATCATTCTCCTAATGATGTGATCCCGTTATCAAATGACAACTCATGTCTATGACCTGGAAACCGCGGTCATCTTTGATCAACGAGCTAGTCCTGTAGAGGCTTACTAGGGACACAATGTTTGTCTATTTATCCACACATGTATATGAGTTTCCAATCAATACAATTATAGCATGGATAATAAACGATTATCATGAACAAGGAAATATAATAATAACTCTTTTATTATTGCCTCTAGGGCATATTTCCAACAGTGAGTGCGGCTGGTTGCCGTGCTTTCACTCCGGAGCTGTGCGGCGTCGTCTGGCTTAACAAGTTCAAGCCAAACCTGCCTCCACGCTACAACGACACTCCTGACCCCGCCGAGTTCCTCCATCTCTACGAGGTGAGCATCGAGGCGGCGAACGGCAATGACAAGGTCTTGTCGAACTGATTCCCCATGGCCCTCAAGGATGGCGCACGTTCTTGCCTCCTGAACCTCCCGGCGGGCTCGATCTCTTTCCGGGACGAGCTGCGCGAGCGCTTCATCGCCAACTTCCAGGGCACTCGCAACCTCGCTCCTACAGCAGGTGACCTGCAGCGCATCAAGCAGGAGTCGGGCAAGACCTTGCACAAGTACATACAATGTTTCACCAACGTCCGTCTCAAGACCCCGAAGGTGTCGGACGAGGCCATCATCTCAGCGTTATCTGATGGTGTCCAAGATGTCAAGATGAAGGAGGAGCTTGCCATCAACGAGGACTTGTGCTCAGCCCTGGAGATGTTCAACATGGCCGCCAGACGTGGTAGAGTAGAGGAAGGTCGCCTTTCCCTCTAGGAGCATCCAGAGGTTGATCCCGAGGACAAAAATTCCAAGGCTAAGGACGGGAAGCGCAAGGGCCTTGCCGTGCTTGCGGCCGAACCTGAGATGAAGCGCGGCTGCGACCATGCCGAATCCTCCAACAACAGCCGCCCATTCTGCTCTTCCACAATGTCCACAACCACAACACCAATGACTGCCAGGAGATCAGCGCAATCCGCGATGGTCGCCTTGGCCGCCGTCCCAAGCGCCACAGCCGTGTCTACGGCCACGAAGGAGGCCGTGGTGGCGGCTGCTAGGACATCCACGACCACAGCCAGGACTGGCGCGATCAGCCTCGTGAGGACCGCTGGTAGGTCCAACCTCATGACGGCCCCTGGCTTGACCTGCCTCGCGAGGATTGATACGTCTCCAATGTATCTACTTTTCCAAACACTTCTGCCCTTGTTTTGGACTCTAACTTGCATGATTTGAATGGAACTAACCTGGACTGACGCTGTTTTCAGCAGAATTGCCATGGTGTTATTTTTGTGCAGAAATAAAATTTCTCGGAATGACCTGAAATTCAATGGAGAATTATTTTGGAATATATAAAAAATATCTGCGGAAAGAACCAAGCCAGGGGGCCCACACTCTGTCCACGAGGGTGGGGGCGCGCCCCCTGCCTCGTGGCCCCCCTGTTGCTCCACCGACGTACCCCCGGACTCCATATATTCACTTTCGGGGAGAAACAAATCAGAGAGGAAGAGTTATCGCGTTTTACGATACGGAGCCGCCGCCAAGCCCTAATCTCTCTCGGGAGGGCTGATCTGGAGTCCGTTCGGTGCTCCGGAGAGTGGAGATCATCGCCATCATCATCATGAACCTTCCTCCATCACTAATTCCATGATGCTCACCGCCGTGCGTGAGTAATACCATCGTAGGCTTGCTGGACGGTGATGGGTTGGATGAGATTTACCATGTAATCGAGTTAGTTTTGTTAGGGTTTGATCCCTAGTATCCACCATGTTCTAAGATTGATGTTGCTATGACTTTGCCATGCTTAATGCTTGTCACTAGGGCTCGAGTGCCATGATTTCAAATCTGAACCTATTATGTTTTCATGAATATATGTGTGTTCTTGATCCTATCTTGCAAGTCAATAATCACCTACTATGTGTTATGATCCGGCAACCCCGAAGTGACAACAATCGGGACCACTCCCGGTGATGACGGTCGTTTGAGGAGTTCATGTATTCACTATGTGTTAATGCTTTGGTCTGATACTCTATTAAAAGGAGGCCTTAATATCCCTTAGTTTCCATTAGGACCACGCTGCCATGGGAGGGTAGGACAAAAGATGCCATGCAAGTTCTTTTCCATAAGCATGTATGACTATATTCGGAATACATGCCTACTTTACATTGATGAAATGGAGCTAGTTCTGTGTCACCCTAGTTTATAACTTTTACATGAGGAATCGAATCCGACATAATTCTCCATCACCGATCCAATGCCTATGAGCTTTTCACATATTGCTTGTTGCTTATTTACTTTTCCGCTGCTACTGTTACAAAAACTACAAAAACACTACCGTTACTTTTATTGTTGTTACCACTATTTCCATATTACCTTGCTACTAAAGTACCTTGCTGCAGATACTAAGTTTCCAGGTGTGGTTGAATTGACAGCTCAGTTGCCAATACTTAAGAGTATTCTTTGGCTCCCCTTGTGTCGAATCAATAAATTTGGGTTGAATACTTTACCCTCGAAAACTGTTGCGATCCCCTACACTTGTGGGTTATCAAGACTATTTTCTGGCGCCGTTGCCGGGGAGCATAGATATATTCTTTAAGTCACTTGAGATTTATATCTGTTGATCAGTATGAAGAACTTGAAAGACTCAAAAACCAAGATTTATCCCTCAACTACGAGGGGAGGTAAGGAACTGCCATCTAGCTCTGCACTTGATTCACCATCTGTTATGAGTAAATTTGCGACACCTACTCCTGCTATTGAATCTGATATGTCGTATGTTCTTGATGATGCCACTTCTGCTATGTATGATGAAACAACTTCTATGCTTGATAATACTGTGCCACTAGGTGAATTTCTAGATGAACAAATTGCTAAGGTTAGGGAGAATGCAAATATTTAAACTGATAATATTTATCAAAGTGATGATGAAGATTCTCCCCCTAGATATGAACTGCCTGTTATTCCTGAGGGTTATGTTATGGATGAAGAAACTGCTAGAGAGTTTCTTGCTTGCGATGATAGATATGATCTTAAGAAATTATTAGCTAAGCTGAAAGAAAAGTATTTGAACGCTAGAATGAAATATGACCCTGCTTTTGCTACTTCACCTATCTTTGTTACTGATAAGGATTATGATTTCTCTGTTGATCCTAAGTTAATTACTTTGGTTGAATCTGATCCTTTCCATGGCTATGAATCTGAAACTGTCGTGGCACATCTTACTAAGTTGAATGATATAGCCGCACTATTTACCAACGATGAAAAGATTCGTTATTACTATATCCTTAAGTTATTTCAGTTCTCCTTAAAGGGTGATGCTAAGACATGGTTTAATTCTCTTGATCCTGGTTGTGTGCGTAGTCCCCAGGATATGATTTATTACTTCTCTGCTAAATATTTTCCCGCTCATAAGAAACAAGCTGCCTTACGGAAAATATATAACTTTGTGCAAATTGAAGAAGAGAGTATCCCACAAGCTTGGGGGAGGCTTCTCCAACTACTTAATGCTTTGCCTGATCATCCTCTTTAGAGGAATGAAATACTAGATGTCTTTTATAATGGACTAACCGATGCTTCCAGAGGCCACCTGGATAGTTGTGCTGGTTGTGTTTTCAGGGAAAGAACAGTTGATCAAGCTGAATTACTATTTAATAATATGTTGGCCAATGAAAATAATTGGACACTTCCTGAACCAGCCCCTAAGCCAACTCCGAAGAAAAGGGGTGTTCTATTTCTCAGTCCTGAAGATATGCAAGAGACAAAGAAATCTATGAAAGAAAAAGGTATTAAAGCTGAAGATGTTAAGAATTTACCACCTATTGAAGAAATACATGGTCTTGATAACCCGACACAGGTAGTAAAGGTAAATTCTCTTTATATATTTTAAGAAGAGGATATTCCTCGTTATAAGTCTGCTAGCCAATGCTTAGATGAGTTTGATAATTTTATTGTGAAGCAAGAAAACTTCAATGCTTATGTTGGTAGACAATTGCAACGTAATGCTTATATGATTGAACGCTTGAGTGATTATATGTCTAGAGTTAAAGGTGAATTGAAACTCATTGATAAACATGCTTCTATGGTTACCACTCAAGTATAACAAGTACTTAAGGCTCAGAATGATTTGCTCAATGAATTAAATAGTAAAAAAATGATAATGCTATTAGAGTTATGACTAGAGGTGGTAAAATGACTCTGGAACCTCTGTATCCTGAAGGCCACCCTAAGAGAATTGAGAAAGATTCTCAGAGAGTTAATGTAGATGCACCTAGTTCTTCTAAGAAGAAGAAAAAGAAAAATGATAGGACTTTGCATGCTTCTAGTGAACCTGTAGCTGACACACCTGAGAATCCCAATGATATCTCTGTTTCTGATGCTGAGACATAATCTGGTAATGAACATGAACCTAGTGATAATGTTAATGATGATGTTGATGATAATGTCCATGGTGATGCTCAACCTAGCAAAGATAATGATGTAGAGATTGAACCTGCTGTTGATCTTGATAACCCACAAGCAAAGAATCAACGTTATGATAAGAGAGACTTTGTTGCTAGAAAGCATGGTAAGGAAAGAGAACCATGGGTTCAGAAACCCATGCCTTTTCCTCCTAAACCATCCAAGAAAAAGGATGATGAGGATTTTGAGCGCTTTGTTGAAACGATTAGACCTATCTTTTTGCGTATGCGTTTGACTGATATGCTTAAAACAAATCCTTATGCTAAGTATATGAAAGATATTATTACCAATAAAAGAAAGATACCTGAAGTAGAAATTTTCACCATGCTTGCCAACTACACTTTCAAGGGTGGAATACCTAAGAAACTAGGAGATCCAGGAGTACCTACTATACCTTGCTCCATTAAAGGAAACTATGTTAAAACTGCTTTATGTGATCTTGGAGCCGGTGTTAGTGTTATGCCTCCCTCTTTATATCGTAGACTTGACTTGAGTAAGTTGACACCTACTGAATATCTTTGCAAATGGCCAATAAATCAACTGCTATACCTGTCGGTATTTGTGAGGATGTGCCTGTTGTGGTTGCAAATGTTACTATTCTAACGGACTTTGTTATCCTTGATGTTCCTGAGGACGATAGTATGTCTATTATCCTTGGTAGACTCTTTTTGAATACTGCAGGGGCTGTTATTGATTGCAACAAAGGCAATGTCACTTTTCATGTCAATGGTAATGAGCATATGGTACACTTTCCGAGGAAACAACCTCAGGTCCACAGTATCAATTCTATTGGAAAAATTTCAACTATTACTATTGGAGGTTTTGAATTTCCCCTTCCTACTGTCAAGAAGACATATGATATTCTTATTTTTGGGGACATACATATCCCCATTGAGGTAACCTAGTGTTATTCGAAAATTCTCCGGTTTCATGTTATTCGGAAAGAGTTTATTAACAAGACCTGATCAACCTTGTTAATGGATTCCTTTTGATGAGCATGAGATAGGTGAATCTAGATAGCACAACCTTCTGTCCCTTCTTTTACCTTCTGTTAATTAGATTAAATAAAGAAAAAATAGTATTTTTTGTCCGTTTCCAGATTTATCCGTGCAATAAAAAAATACCCCAAAAATAAAAGTTCTCCAAATGCCCTGAAAATGAAATATGATTTTTTCTAGAATATTTGAGAATATTTGGCACAGAGAACACATCAAGGGGAGCCAGCACCTGGCCACGAGGGTCCAGGGCGCGCCCACCCTCACAGGGTGCGCCCCCTGCCTCGTGGGCCCCACGTGGCTCCCCTCCACTTATTCCTGTTGGGGATCATTGCAGAAATCAAAAAATTTCCTACGCATCACCAAGATCCATCTATGGAGCTTACTAGCAACGAGAGGGGAGTGCATCTTCATACCTTTGAAGATCGCGATGCGAAAGCGTTACAAGAACGCGGTTGGTGGAGTCGTCCACGCAGCGATTTAGATCGCGGTCGATTCCGATCTAAGCGCCGAACAACGGCGCCTCCGCGTTCAACACACGTGCAGCCCGGTGACGTCTCCCGCGCCTTGATCTAGCAAGGAGAGAAGGAGAGGTTGGGGAAGATTCCGTCCAGCAGCAGCACGACGGCGTGGTGGTGATGGAGGGGCGTGGCAATCCTGCAGGGCTTCACCAAGCACCGCGAGAGAGGAGGAGGAGTTGGGAGAGGGGGAGGGCTGCGCGAGGACTTGGGTGCGCCTTCCCTCCCACCCCCACATATATATAGGGGCAAGGGAGAGGGGGGATGGCCCCCTCAGATCCAATCTGAGGAGGGGCGGCGGCCAGAGGGGGTGCCTTGCCCCCAAAGGCAGGGGGTGCCCCCCTAGGGTTCCCCCCCAAACCCTAGGTGCATGGGCCCTAGGGGGAGGTGCCCAGCCCACTTAGGGGCTGGTCCTTCTCCACATACATCCCATAGGGCCCTCCGGGGCAGGTGGACCCTCCCGGTGGACCCCCGGAACCCCTTCAGTGGTCCCGGTACAATACTGGTAACCCCCAGAATTATTCCGGTGACCGTGTGATGACTTCCCATATATAAATCTTTACCTCCGGACCATTCCGGAACTCCTCGTGACGTCCGGGATCTCATCCAGGACTTCGAACAACATTCTTTAACCATGTATACACATTCCCTATAACCCTAGCATCATCGAACCTTAAGTGTGTAGACCCTACGGGTTCGGGAATCATGCAGACATGACCGAGACATCTCTCCGGCCAATAACCAACAACGGGATCTGGATACCCATGTTGGCTCCCACATGTTCCACGATGATCTCATCGGATGAACCACGATGTCAAGGATTAAATCAATCCCGTATACGATTCCTTTGTCTACCGGTATAGCACTTTCCCGAGATTCGATCGTCGGTATACCGATACCTTGTTCAATCTCGTTACGGCAAGTCTCTTTACTCGTTCCGTAACACGTCGTCCCGTGACCAACCCCTTAGTCACATTGAGCTTATTACGATGATGTCTTATCGAGTGGGCCCAAAGATACCTCTCCGTCATACGGAGTGACAAATCCCAGTCTCGATTCGTGCCAACCCAACAGATACTTTTGGGGATACCCGTAGTGTACCTTTATAGCCACCCAGTTACGTTGTGACGTTTGGACCACCCAAAGCACTCCTACGGTATCCGGGAGTTGCACAATCTCATGGTCTAAGGAAAGGATACTTGACATTGGAAAAGCTTTAGCATACGAACTACACGATCTTGTGCTAGGCTTAGTATTGGGTCTTGTCCATCACATCATTCTCCTAATGATGTGATCCCGTTATCAATGAAATCCAGTGTCCATGGTCAGGAAACCGTAACCATCTATAGATCAACGAGCTAGTCAACTAGAGGCTCACTAGGGACATGTTGCGGTCTATGTATTCACACATGTATTACTGTTTCCGGATAATACAATTAAAGCATGAACAATAGACAATTATCCTGAACAAGAAAAATAATAATAACCATTTTATTATTGCCTCTAGGGCATATTTCCAACAGAGTCCCACTTGCACTAGAGTCAATAATCTAGTTACATTGTGATGAATCGAACACCCATAGAGTTCTGGTGTTGATCATGTTTTGCTCGTGGAAGAGGTTTAGTCAACGGATCTGCGACATTCAGATCCGTATGCACTTTACAAATATCTATGTCTCCATCTTGAATATAATTTCGGATGGAGTTGAAACGGCGCTTGATGTGCTTGGTCTTCTTGTGAAACCTGGGCTCCTTGGCAATGGCAATAGCTCCAGTGTTGTCACATAAGAGAGTCATCATGCCCGACGTGCTTGGAATAACTCCTAGGTCGGTGATGAACCCTTCATCCAGACTCCTTCCTGCGCTGCTTCGGAAGCAGCTATGTACTCCGCTTCACATGTAGATGCCGCCACGACGCTTTGCTTGCAATTGCACCAGCTGACTGCCCCACCATTCAAAATATACACGTATCCGGTTTGTGACTTGGAGTCATCCAAATTTGTGTCGAAGCTGGCATCGACGTAACCCTTTATGACGAGCTATTCGTCACCTCCATAAACGAGAAACATATCCTTAGTCCTTTTCAGGTACTTCATGATGTTCTTGACCTCTGTCCAGTGTTCCATACCGGGATCACTTTGGTACCTCCCCACCAAACTTATGGCAAGGTTCACATCAGGTCTGGTACACAGCATGGCATACATAATAGAACCTATGGCCGAGGCATAGGGGATGACACTCATCTTTTCTCTATCTACTGCCGAGGTCGGGCATTAAGCTGTGCTCAATCTCATACCTTGCAATATAGGCAAGAACCCTTTCTTGGACTGATTCATATTGAACTTCTTCAATATCTTGTCAAGGTATGTGCTTTGTGAAAGACCAATAAGGCGTCTCGATCTATCTCTATAGATCTTGATGCCTAATATGTAAGCAGCTTCTCCAAGGTCCTTCGTTGAAAAACACTTATTCAAGTAGGCCTTTATGCTTTCCAAGAGTCCTACATCATTTCCCATCAGCAATATGTCATCCACATATAATATGAGAAATGCTACAGAGCTCCCACTCACTTTCTTGTAAATACAGGCTTCTCCCCAAGTCTGTATAAAACCAAACGCTTTGATCACCTCATCAAAGCGAATGTTCCAACTCCGCGATGCTTGCACCAGCCCATAGATGGAGCGCTGGAGCTTGCATATCTTGTTAGCATTCTTAGGATTGACAAAACCTTCCGGCGGCATCATATACAATTCTTCCTTAAGGAAGCCATTAAGGAATGCTGTTTTGACGTCCATTTGCCATATCTCATAATCATAGAATGCGGCAATTGCTAACATGATTCGGACGGACTTCAGCATCGCTATGGGAGAGAAAGTCTCATCGTAGTCAATGCTACCTCTTGAGCTTGCGTTGTATTCCCTCGAAGAGGAAAGGGAGATGCAGCACAGTAGCGTAAGTATTTCCCTCAGTTTTTGAGAACCAAGTTATCAATCCAATAGGAGACCACGAGCCAATCCCTCGCACCTACACAAACAAATAACAACTTCGCAACCAACGCGATAAGGGGTTGTCAATCCCTTTACGGTCACTTACGAGAGTGAGATCTGACAGAGATGATAATTATATTTTTGGTATTTTTGGTATAGAAACAGAAATTAAAGAAAGCAAATAAACAACAGCGATAGATATTGGCTAGTTGATGGGAAAGTAATATGATAAAGATAGACCCGGGGGCCATAGTTTTCTCTAGTGGCTTCTATCATGATAGCGGTATTCTACAGCGGGCAAACAAATTACTGTCGAGCAATTGATAGAAAAGCGAATAATTATGAGACTATCTAGGCATGATCATTGTATGTAGGCATCACGTCCGAGGCAAGTAGAACGACTCCTGCCTGCATCTACTACTATTACTCCACACATCGACCGCTATCCAGCATGCATCTAGTGTATTGAGTTCATACAAATAGAGTAACGCCTTAAGCAAGATGACATGATGTAGAGGGATAAACTCAAGCAATATGATGAAAACCCCATCTTTTTATCCTCGATGGCAACAATACAATACGTGGCTTGCTGCCCCTACTGTCACTGGGAAAGGACACCGCAAGATTGTACCCAAAGCCAAGCACTTCTCCCATTGCAAGAACTATAGATCTAGTAGGCCAAACCAAACCAATAATTCGAAGAGACTTGCAAGGATATTATGAGCACACATGAAAAGTTCAGAGAAGAACCAAATATCTTTCATAGATAACCTTGATCATAAACTCACAATTCATTGGATCTCGACAAACACACCGCAAAAAGAGATTACATCGAATAGATCTCCTCGAAGACCGAGGAGAACTTTGTATTGAGATCCAGAGAGAGAGAAGAAGCCATCTAGATACTAGCTATGGACCCGAAGGTCTGTGGTAAACTACTCACAACTCATGGTGAGGGCGAAGATGATGATGATGGAGGCCTCCGTGATGGACCCCCCTCCCGGAACAGGCTCCAAGATGGGATCTCCATGGGAAAAGAAGCTACGGTGGTGGAATTAGGGTTTTCTCTCTACGTATGGAGTTTCTGGGGTACGTAGGTATATATAGGAAGAAGGAGGGCACCGGGGGCTGTGTGGGCCAGCCTCGAGGCAGGGGGGCGCGCCCCCACCCTCGAGGGCTGGCCCTTCGTCCCCTGACTTGGCCCTGACATTTCCCGACCGTGATTTCCTCCAAAAATATCTCTCGCGAAGGTTTCATTCCGTTTGGACTCCGTTTGATATTCCTTTGCTGCAAAACCCAGAAATAGGCAAAAAACAACAATCTGGACTAGGTCTTTGGGTTAGTAGGTTAGTCCCAAAAATGATATAAAAGTGAATGATAAAGCCCATTAAACATCCAAGACTTCATAAATAATAGCATGGAACAAACAAAAATTATAGATACGTTGGAGACGTATCAAGCATCCCCAAGCTTAATTCCTGCTCGTCCTCAAGTAGGTAAATGATAAAGAAAGAATTTTTGATGTGGAATGCTAACCAATATAGTTTTTCAATGTAATTCTCTTAATTGTGGCATGAATGTTCAGATCTGAAAGATTCAAGACAAAAGTCTATATTGACATAAGAAATAACAATACTTCAAGAAATACTAACAAAGCAATCATGTCTTCTCAGAATACTATGGCTAAAGAAAGTTATCCCTACAAAATCATATAGTGTTGGCTTTGCTCCCTTGTTATCACACAAAATATTCATATCATGCACAACCCCGATTTCAGCCAGGCATTTGTTTTCATACTCTATCTTTTCAAACCTTTCAACTTTCACGCAATACATGAGCGTGAGCCATGGACATAGCACTATGGGTGGAATAGAGGTGGTTGTGGAGAAGACAAAAAGAGGGAGATAGTCTCACATCGACTAGGCATATCAACGGGCTATGGAGATGCCCGTCAATAGATATCAATGTGAGTGAGTAGGGATTTCCATGCAACGGATGCACTAGAGCTAAATATGAATGAAAGCTCAACAAAAGAAACTAGTGGGTGTGCATCCAACTTGCTTGCTCATGAAGACCTAGGGCATTTGAGGAAGCCCGTCGTTGGAATATACAAGCCAAGTTCTATAACGAAAATTCCCACTAGTATATGAAAGTGACTAAGCATGAGACTATCTACAATGAAGAACATGGTGCTACTTTGAAGCACAAGTATGGAAAAAGATAGTAGCAATTGTCCTTTTTTTCTTTTTCTTTTTTTTGGGCCTTTTTTTCTTTGGCCTTTTTTTTGCGGAGGGGCTTTATAGATTCAGCCTTTCCTCCCATGGGACAATGCTCTAATAATGATGATCATCACACTTTCATTACAACTCGATATTATGACTCGATACTACAATAACAAAGTATGACTCTATGTGAATGCCTCCGGCGGTGTACCGGTATGTGCAATGAAACAAGAGTGACATGTATGAAAAGATTATGCATGGTGGCATTGCCACGAATACGATGTCAACTACATGATCATGCATGGCAATATGACAATATGATGCGTGTCATATAAACGGAACGATGGAAAGTTGCATGGCAATATATCTCGGAATGGCTACGGAAATGCCATGATAGGTAGGTATGGTGGTTGTTTTGAGGAATAATATGGTGGCTGTTTTGAGGAAGGATATGTCGGTGTACTAAGATAGGGGTACCTTAGTACCCCAACTTGTGCACGGGCAGTAGCAGCTCCCGCAGCAGGGTTTACCACGTGCTTGCCGGAAACCTTTCTGGTCCCTATGAAGCCATTCAAGAACAAAGTATACAAGTCAGAAGAACAAGGCCCCGGCAAGAGGAGCTTGCCGGGAAGGCCGCACCAGGCTCAAGATTATCACTTCAGCACAAGGCCCTGGCAAGAGGAGCTTGCCAGGAAGACCAAGGAATACGCACATGAAGAGATGCCTCGGCGCGTCGCGCGCCCCGGCAGGACCCGGAGAGCGACAAGCTTCCGGGCCCGGCAAGATCAAGCCCCCGGCAAGGTGCTTGCCGGGGAAACCTATGCTGTGTGCCTGCGCTCCAGCTCATCTGCCCACGCGTCGCCCTGGGGCCCTTCCAGGGACGCGTGGCGGAAGGCTGTGCAGCCTGGGGCTCACGGTGGCAAGCCACGGTGACGAGGCTACCGCCGTGGCGAACGGAGAGGCATGGACGGACACTTTTGGGGTCGACGGCGACGGGCATTTAATGCCCTTGTCCCCCACTGTCAAGGTTAGGTGAAGACCACTGTTCATGCACTGTTCACGCACTATTCCCGCACTGTTACAACTACCACCAAAGTTACATTTCTACCCTCCTCTACGTTGACACCTATCGGTGACCCCTTGAGCTACAAAAGGAGGCCCATGCACAATGTAGAGAGGGTTCGAAGCCTAAGCAACTCCCTCGCTCGGTGTAGCTAGTACTGTAGCTCTTCAAGCTCCCGAGCTCAATACCACCAAGGCAGGAGTAGGGTTTTACGCGTCCGCGCGCCCCGAACCTGGGTAAACTGCCCGCGTGTGCTCCACGATCTGCTCTTCGTGCTCCCTCCGCTCCCTTACCGCAACGTAGAAGGGGCTCCGGTCCCATAGGTGCTCGTGGGAGGACAGTTTCCCCCGACATCTTTGGCGCGCCAGGTAGGGGGCGTCGAGGTTGTGCGAACCTGATCCGGCGCTCACGCGGGCGCACTCTTCATCAACCTCTCCAGCTTCATCAACTACATCAGCAGCACCAACATGGCCCCGAAGAAGAAGGCTTCGGAGGTCGCAGGCCCGTCTGCGTCGATCCCACCACCACCAGAACCAACGGTTGGTGGAGGAGACGCCGGCGGAAGGGTGGTCGCCGGTGAGGAAACTCACGGCGCCGCCAAATCCAAAGACAAGACGGACGACCGGGCTAATTCCAAGGCCTCGGTGTCCGTAGACGCACCACGTCCCTCTCAGCAGACGACAGGCCAGCAGCGCCGTGGTACAGGAGGTACCATCCGCTTGCTGGGGCAAGGACAAGCCGGGGGCTCGCGGGATGCTCAAGGCCATCGTCCTGGCACGAGCAGGGCGCGGTCGCCGGGGCGAGAAACTGCTCCTTCTAACCCCGTTAGAAGTCCGAGCATATCTTGCTCCTCGCACCGCTTGCCGCCGCTCCCCTCCTCTCCAGCAGAAGCGCTAGCAAGAGCGCAACTGCTCCTCGATTTCCCTCCAGCGGCAGACAAAGCCGAAGACTGGAGGGCGACGATCCAGAGTCTCATCGCCTTCGCCAACAACGACACGCCGCAGCAGCCGGCGACCTCGCGGCCACGGCAAGTCGACCAGACGAAGGCCGATGGCGACAAGACCGCCGGGGGTGCAACCACTGTGCACTCCCCGCCGCGGAAGCAGAAGACGCCACCCCGCCGGATCAACGTCGACGACGACTCCACGGCGTCGTCGGACCCGCGGACTCGTCGGGACCAGCGCCAAGTCCTCGACGATCGGCGATAAGAAGACGCTCGGACGCGCATCGAGCGCCGACGAGAAGCCCGGCGACAATCGGACTAGCGCGCTGGGACCGCTGTCGACACGTGCGCACCCGGTGAACCAGGCGACTTGCCGTACGCGGCAGGTTGCCCTGCGTTCACCCGTGAGCTGCGGCGCGTCCAGTGGCCCAGCATGAAAAACTTCAAGCCCGACGTGCCCGAGAAGTACGACGGCAAGACGCAGCCCACGGAGTTCCTCAACATCTACACCATCGCGGTGCAGGCTGCCGGGGGACGCGACGAGAAGATATTAGCCAACTACTTCCCGCTAGTGCTTAAGCCAAACGTTCGCTCTTAGCTTATGCACTTGCCGGAAGGCTCCATTTCTTCGTGGGCAGATCTGTGCCACCAGTTTGTTGGCGCCTTCACGGGCGGCCACAAACCCCACGGCCAGGAGAGTGATCTCCATATCTTGGCCCAGAAGGAAGGAGAATCCCTGCGCAAGTACATTCAACGATTCAGCCGCGTGCAGCACAACATTCCTGACGTCCACCCTGCCGCAGTTATCAGCGCGTTCCACCAGAACGTGCGTAACCGCCGCATGCGAGAAGAGATGGCCATGACCAAGATTCGGGATGTCAGCGAGCTCTACGCTCTGGCTGACAAGTGCGCGCGCGCCGAAGAGGAGAGGAGACTCCCCGGGGAGGATGCTGGCGCAGGAGGAAGCGACAGTGAGGACGCTGCCCCGGCAAAGAAGAGCCGGCGGCGGAACAACAGAAGAAAGAAGAGCAAGGAAGTGCTGGTCGTCGAGCAGTCCGGCAAGGAGGCTCCCGCCAAGAAGGCACAGGCTGGCGGCTCCGGCAAGGAGCCTGCCCCTGTAGCGGTAGCCGACAAGCAGGACGGCTCCGACAAGCAATACTGCAAGATCCACTGCACCAAGGGCCACGACCTTTCGAACTGCAAACGAGTCGAGTACCTCGTAGAACAGCAAAAGGCTGAGTACGAGCGTCGCGACAAGGAGAAGGCCCAAGGTGGCGGAGGAGAGCCCAGCAAGAAGCGGCCATTCAATGGCTGGGGAGGACGCCGCGGCAAGGCCAAGCAGTGGCAAGGTGATCGACCTCCCCGGGGCCGCGACAAGGACGAGGAAGAAGACGACGACGACGACATGGAGGAAGGAGATAACAACGAGCAGGAGTTCCAGAAGGCCACAGAAGTCCTGTGCGTCGACGGAGGCGCCTCTCTGCACACTTCCCACCGCCAACTCAAGCAGTGGGTGCGGGAAGTAAACGCAGTTGAGCCACCCATCGAGTCACGCAGGCTCCTGAAGTGGTCCAGCACGCCCATCATTTTTGATCTTGAGGATCACCCTGACCGCACAACTGCGGTCGGGTGCTTGCCGATGTTGGTCTCACCAACTATCCGCAACCTCAAGGTCACCAAAATGTTGGTTGACGGCGGGGCCGGCCTGAACTTGGTCTCCTCAGCTGTGATCAAGAAACTCCAGATCCCCGACAGCGAGCTCGAAGAAACCGGGTCGTTCCAAGGAATAAACCCGGGAAGGAGCAAGCCGAAGGGGAAGATTACTCTGCCAGTGACCTTTGGCGGGGAGCTTAACTTCAGGACGGAGAGGATAACCTTTGATGTTGCCGATATCCCATTGCCATACAATGGGATACTTGGACGTCCTGCCCTCGCCAAGTTCATGGCAGCTTCCCATTATGCCTACAATGTACTCAAGATGCCGGGGCCGATAAGCGTCATCTCTGTCCCTAGCGACAAGAAGGACGCGCTTATCTGCGCCGACAAGATATACCGGGATGCAGCAGCCGCAGCGGAGAACAGCGCACTTGCCGCTGAAGCTCCCGGGGGGAAGAAGACCAAGACCAAGTCCGGCAAGTGCTCTGGGGCCCACTCCGGCAAACGCACCTCTTCGGAGTGCTGCGCTGTCGTCGAGGACGCACCATCGAGCTCCACCGGCAAGTGCAAGAAAGGGATGGCCGCTCCACCGGCAACCAAGAAGGTGTCCGCCAAGGAGGACGGCACTGGTGGCACCTTCACCATCAGTGCTACGCTCGACAACAAATAGGGAAGCGCACTCGTTGCCTTCCTGCGGGCGCATGTCGATGTGTTTGCATGGCAACCATCTGACATCCCCGGCGTTCCCAGGAAGGTAATTGAGCACAAGCTTGCTGTTTGTCCTCATGCGCGGCCCGTCAAGCAGAAGGTCAGGAAGCAAGCCGTGGAGCGCCAAGAATTCATCGCCGAAGAGATAAAGAAGCTAGAAGCAGCAGACCTGGTTAGAGGCGTGATCCATCCTACGTGGTTGGCCAATCCAGTCGTCGTACGCAAGGCCAATGGGAAGTGGAGACTTTGTATAGACTTCACTGATGTGAATAAAGCATGTCCTAAGGATCCATTTCCCTTGCCGTGTATTGACCAGATTGTTGACTCCACCGCTGGATGTGAGCTGCTTTCCTTCCTTGATGCATATTCAGGCTACCACCAGATTTTTATGGCCAAGGAAGATGAAGAGAAGACTGCATTCATTACTCCATGCGGCACATATTGCTTCATACGCATGCCCTTTGGATTGAAGAATGCAGGCTCAACATTTGCAAGGGTGGTCTACACTGCTTTTGAGCCACAGATCCACAGAAATGTAGAAGCTTACATGGATGACATAGTGGTCAAGAGCAAGAGCAAAGATACCCTGATCCAAGACTTAGAAGAAACTTTTGGGAATCTGCGCAAGATCCAGCTCAAGTTGAACCCCGAGAAGTGCGTCTTCGGAGTCCCCTCCGGCAAGCTTCTCGGGTTCTTCGTATCCCAGAGGGGGATTGAAGCTAATCCCGACAAGATCAAAGCCATCGAGCAGATTGAAGCCCCGAAGCGCGTCAAGGACGTAAGGAGACTTGCTGGTTGTGTGGCTACCCTCAGCAGGTTCATTTCAAAGTCTGAAGAACGCGCCCTGCCTTTCTTCAAAATCTTGAAAAAGGCAGGTCCTATGAAATGGACTCCGGAAGCGGAGGCAGCGCTGCAAGACTTGAAAGGATACCTGTCCTCCACTCCAACACTTGTCGCACCTAGACCACAAGAAAAGTTGCTGCTGTACCTGGCAGCAACCAATCAAGTGGTTAGTGCTGCGTTAGTAGCAGAAAGGGAGGCAGATGAGGAACCCACGTCACCGGCAAGCGAATCCAGCGACAAGCAGGGGGCTTCTCCGACAAGCTCTGGCACTGACAAGGACAAGTCTGCGCAGGAACAAGGTCAAGTACGAAAGAAGATGGTGCAGCGCCCAGTGTATTTTGTAAGTTCCCTCTTGCAGGGGGCTAGATCAAGATACTCTGGGGTGCAGAAGTTGCTTTTCGGCCTCATCATGGCCTCGAGAAAGCTGCGCCATTACTTCCAAGCACACGAGATAACAGTGGTCACTCGCTTTCCGTTGAAGAGGATATTGCACAATCCAGAAGCAACAGGCAGGATCGTTGAGTGGGCACTGGAGCTGTCAAGCTTTGGCCTCAAGTTTGAAAGTACTTCGACTATACAGAGCAGAGCTTTGGCAGAATTCATAGCGGAATGGACCCCAACGCCAGATGAAGAAGTTCCAGAGACAAGCGTCCCCGTCCAAGAAACAAGCAACGAATAGGTAATTTACTTTGATGGTGCTTTCTCGCTGCAAGGCGCCGGTGCCGGCGTAGTACTCATAGCGCCCACCGGAGAGCACCTCAAGTATGTTGTCCAGATGCACTTTCCCAAGGAGCAAGCTACAAACAATACTGCTGAGTATGAAGGTTTGCTTGCCGGCCTCAGGATTGCGGCCGAACTTGGGATCAAGAAGTTGATTGTGCAGGGAGATTCTCAGTTGGTGGTCCGACAAGTGAACAAGAGTTACCAGAGCCCTTTGATGGAAGCTTATGTTGATGAAGTGAGGAAGCTTGAAGAACACTTTGAAGGTCTGCAAATGGAGCACGTCCCAAGAGCTCAGAATGATATTGCAGATGGCCTTTCAAAGTGTGCTGCGATGAAGTTACCTCTGGAACCAGGGACCTTCCTGCTCAAGCTGACTCAGCCATCCGTTACACCATCAGTTGGGCAAAGCAAGAAGAGAAAGTTGGTCTCCGGCGACTACTTGCCGGCGGATCTTCCTGAAGCCGCCGCCAAGGTCTCCAAGATCAACAACCAAAATGCTGAGGAACAGTTTGCTCCTGCGGATCCGAGGATCTGTACAGTTGAAGCAAGTGTTCCCGACAAGCCTTGCCCCGGAAGGCTTGCCGGGGGACCATCGGCTCCGGCAGAGCCGGAGGTTCTTGCCGTAGAAGCTGAGGTTCCCGCAGCAGCCCTCATGCCTTTAGTCCTTGCTGTTGAGCCTCAGGCTCCAGCATGGGCACAACAAATCGTCCGTTTTCTGCAAACTGGAGAACTTCCCGACGACCCAGAAGAGATAGAGAAGATAACCAGGCAGTCAAGTATGTATCAGTTCGTTGACAATGAACTGTACAGAAGAAGACTCAACGAGGTCAGGTTGAAGTGCATTTCCAGAAAAGATGGACAGAAGCTGTTGGCAGAAATACATGGAGGCATATGTGGCCACCACATTGGCGCAAGGGCACTTGCCGGGAAGGCGTTCCGGCAAGGGTTCTTTTGGCCAGAGGCCCTCCAAGATGCAACTGCACAAGTAACCAAGTGTGAAGCGTGCCAGTTCCATGCCAAGCAAATTCACCAGCTAGCTCAAGCTCTCCAGACAATCCCTTTGTCCTGGCCCTTCTCGGTCTGGGGGCTCGATATCCTCGGCCCCTTTCCCCGCGCTGTCGGGGGCTTTGAGTACTTGTACGTAGCAATCAACAAGTTCACAAAGTGGCCAGAAGTGGAACCGGTGAGAAAGGTGACAGCACAGTCAGCGGTCAGGTTCTTCAGGTCAATTGTTTGCCGTTTCGGGATCCCTAACAGGATCATCACCGACAACGGTACACAGTTTACTAGTCGCACCTTCATGCAGTACGTCCAAGACCTTGGCGCCAAGGTCTGCTTCGCTTCTGTTTCTCACCCGAGGAGCAATGGTCAAGCGGAGAGGGCCAATGCTGAAGTGCTGCGCGGACTCAAGACAAGAACCTTCGACAGGCTGCGCAAGTGCGGAAGAAACTGGATAGAGGAGTTGCCGGCGGCTCTTTGGTCGATCAGGACGACACCAAATCGAGCCACCGGACAGACACCCTTTGCTCTTGTCTATGAAGCAGAGGCAGTTCTCCCCACGGAACTCGTATACGGATCTCCTCGAGTGCTCGCTTATGATGAGCTCGAGCAAGAGCAACTGCGACAAGATGATGCATTGCTCCTTGAGGAGGAACGTCTCCAGGCTGCTGTATGAGCTGCTCGATACCAGCAAGCCTTGCGTCGCTATCATAGCCGCAAGGTTAAGGCTAGGAGTCTCGAGGAAGGCGACCTTGTTCTTCGGCGTGTTCAGTCCGCCAAGAATTCCAACAAGTTGACGCCGAAGTGGGAAGGCCCTTATCGGGTGAGACAAGTCACAAGGCCCGGCGCTGTCCGCCTTGGGACCGAAGAAGGCTTACCGGTGAGCAACTCCTGGAACATAGAGCATCTTCGCAAGTTTCACCCATAAGGCGCGGTTGCCGTGATCCGCTCCGGCAACCACCTTTTGTACAAGTCTTGCCCCTGTTGCATGTAAACCTTTGTACAAAGCCGGGCGCAGATCCCGTGCATCAGTAAAGTTTTCGTGCTTCGCACCATTTGCCTTTTCCATGCTTTTCATTGTTATTTGCATGCATTGTTTGGCACCTTGTGCGACACACATCCCCGATAAGCACTAGCAAGCCGTGAGGCTATATACTTTTCCCCCTCCTCTTTTTCTTTTCCTCTTAAGCAGAAGGAGTATTCCTCGCGCACAAGTTTGCCGGGGGGGAAGGAAGTGGAGGGTGAACCAAGTGCTGTTCAAGAAAGAGAAGCCTTGTCGGGGAACAAGCAGCCTATGAAAGCTAAGTTACCAGAATTTGAGCAGCTCAAAATTTTAAATTCTAGTTATCTTCCTTGAACAAACCACACTTTGTATGGAAAACCTGTGCGCGGAGGAACCTACCCGCGGCTAGCCGCACCCTTACTTTGTTTTCGAGCACGCTCAACGACTTAAGTGAGCCGCGACAAGTGTCGCGCCTTTACTTCGTTTTCGAGTTCGCTCAGCAAGCTAAGTGCGTTGCGACTAGCTGCGGCAAGGTTACTTGCCGACAAGGTCTTTCGCCAGCAGGCTGCTAAGAGTCCAGCACTCAGCGCTCGCGGCAAGGGCCCCTTGCCGGAAAGTCCCCTAGAAGCGTAGGGCAAAAAAGCATACAAAGTGAAGGACCAAAAGCAAGGGAGATAGCAGCACATTCATTGCTCAAAAATAAGATAATATATTACAGAGATAACTTGTCACAATAACTAATCGATTCATGTCCATAAAATACTTTGCAACAGCAAAGGAAACAGAAGGAAAGAAGCCTAGTCTACGCGGTCGCCTTCACGCCTTGTGACCTTGTTCACCTTGGCGACGATGTGGGCGACCTGCGCCTTCAACGCTTCCAGATCTGCATCGTCCGGCAAGCTGCGGAGGACGTTCACAAGATTGATGCCAGGGTTGCGGTAGACGATCTTCGTCAAGACGCGCTCCAGAGTGCCCGCGCAGAGCCGGCGTGACTCGTCGGCCAGCTGCGCGGGGAGCTTCTCCCGCAGTCGTGCAAGCGCCGGCGCGATTCCTCTGAAGAAGAGACTTAGCTTGGCGCTGTGGGGGAGGTCCTCGTCGGGAGAGTACACGAGGTGCTCCGCCTTCAGCGCCATCATCTCCTTGTCAATGCTGGCAGCGGAAGTGACCAGCTCGTCGGTAAATTGCTCCACCGCTTGGCTAAAATTGTTCGCTAAGACGGCGGCGCTCTCCACCAAGTTCCGCTCCTTGCGAAGCTCGTCCTTCAGCTTCGTCTCGCGGTCCCGGGCGGCGTCGAGCGAATCAGTCAAAGTGGAGACCTTCAACTCCAAGTCAGCAATTGAATCCTTGGCGGCAGTGAGCTCGTCGCCTTTCTTGGAGAGTCGTACCTGCAAGTCGGAGTTGGTGTGGGCATCTTTCTCGCGCTCTACATTGAGCGCGGTGACTCTGTCCTCGCTTGCCTTCAGGTACCGCTCCAGCTGATCCACCTTAAGCTCCAGGTCCCTCTTGGCGGTTTCCGCGGCGGCTGCGGCATCCTTAGCCTCCTTCAGGGCCCCGCCAAGAGCCTGCTCCCGGGCGGTGAGTTCGTCGTCATGGGCGTCGAGCTCAACCTTCCGCTGGTTGAGCGCCCCTTCCCGCCGAGACAACTCCTCGGCGGCCAGCCGCTGCCGCTCTTCTGCCTCTGCCTTCTCCAGGAGGAAGGCTTGCTGCTCTCCGGCAAGCTCTTCCCGCTCCTTCGCCAAGTTGCGGAGGGCTGCCTGGTTGGCGGCGCGAAGCTCCGCGGCACGCTTCTCCAAGTCAACTCCAGCCTTGGCGGCAAGAGCTTCCCGGTAGTCCAACTTTGCCTGCCTGGCCCGGTAAAGGGCCAGGAGCCGGCGAAGGAGCTTCTCCTCCTCGGGCTCGTCTCCACCGCCAAGCGCTTCAACGACCTTCAACCCCGCGGAGGCGAGGACCTCTCCATCAAAGGTCTCTCCCTCCACGGGGGCTCGCGACGAAGACCCCCACGGGACTTGTATAAAGACCCCGTTGGGGGCCTCAAGATAGACGTCCGACCGCTCCTTGGAGGCGGAGGGGTCGGCGGCCGGTGCAGCGCTTGACGCTCCTGCTGCCTCCAGGCCAGCAGTGTGGTCGCCGGTCTCCTCTCCCGCCGCGGCGTCTGCGGTCGGGGCGGTCTCCTCAGTGGCAGGCTCGTCGGCTCCAGCCATGCCGTCAGCGGCAGTGGCGTTGCCGCCGTCGCCGTGCGCGCCCTCCTCACCGGCGGTCTCCGTCTCCATCCGCTCCGGTGTAGGAGGATCTAGCAGAAGAAAAAGAAAAGAAAAAGTCAAGCAAATATCCAAAAAAGAAGAGTCCAAGAAGAAGAAGCTACAAGACTCACCTTCGCGGACTTCTTCAACGACAGGCTCCCTCGCCGGGGAGTCCTCCCTTGGCGGTGGAGCGGTGGCCCCTGTCGGCGGAGGGCCGCCCGCGCCCTCCCTTGGCGGGGTGGACACCCTTGTCGGGCTGCTCACCCTTGGCGGGGTGCCCGCCCTTGGCGGGGTGCCCGTCCTTGGCGAGCGTTCTCCCTCGCCGGGGAGTTCACCCTTGGTGGGGAGGGTGGAGCAGGTGGCTCGTCGGGGGCAGTCTCCGGGCGCTCCTGTGGCTGCGGCTCCACTTCTGCACAAAATAACCAAGACAACAAAATATTAGTACAAGCAACCACCTCAAGCGCGCCCTTCAACCAGAAAGACAAAAACCAGACTTACGCTGGGGGCTGCGCTGGGGGCTGCTCCTTGGAGCAGCAGGTTGATCCGGCAAGCTTGCCGCTGGCGTGTCTCCGGTCGCCGCGGCGGGCGAGTCGTCTTCAACCTCGACCACAGGGATCTTGGCCCTCTTCGCCATCCGCTGGGACAGGGACCTGAAAAGCAAAACAAAAACAAGGTCAGAATCATCAAGGAAGATCAAGACAAAATCGAAGAAACTAAAGAAGTACAAGTGCTTACTCCTCTTCCTCGTCGTCGGAGCTGAGGGCGGAGAAGTCGAACTCCACTTGAGATGCTCCTGCGCGAGGAGCAGGAGGAGAAGTTTCCCTCGGGCGCTTGGTGGTCTCTGGGGCTGTGGGCTGCGAAGACCCAGCCTCCGTTGACGCCGAGGCCCGAGGAGCAGGAGGAGCGGCCGTTCCACTCCGGGAGGATCCCCCTCCGCTTGGCGCTGGTGCGCGGGGCGCCTCCGTCGCGGCTTGGCTTGCCCTGGTGGCGCGCGTCGCCCGGCGAGCAGGCTGCTGTCGGGGCGCCTGCGGCCTCATTGCCGTAGCTGCCTTGCGGAGGCGCTTCCTCGGTGTCTGCGTAGGACTTGCCGGAGGCGAGGAGCTCTCTGAGGACGAGGAGGCGTCGTCGTCAAGTCCCAGAGAGCCACCGGTGTCTTCATCAGCCTCGACGTCCTCCTCCTCCTCCCCGGCGGGCCCGCTGGACCCAGCAACTTGCCCGGCGGCCTCGCTCCCTCCGGCGGTCCCGCTCCCTCCGGCGGCCCCGCTTCCTCCGGCAACCCCGCTCCCTGCGGCGGCCTCGCTCGCCGCGGCAACCCCGGGTATCCCGGAAAGCCTCAGGGAAGGCACCCCGGCGAACTCCTCGGGCGGAAGCTTGAGCAGCCTGCGGATTTTTGCCTCCTCTGCTTGGCACGCCGCGTCCGCGGCCTCTGCATCATCCATGGTGTATCCAAAATCTCCCGCCGCCGCAGCTGCGGCGGCCTCTTCCATCCTGGAAGCAATATAAGCTATATCCCGAGCCGTGGTGGCCCGGGTGAGGCCCCTGTTCTCATCGGAGTTCTTGGGCGTCTCGACTAAGTTATCGAAGAAGCTCAGCACAGCATCCGGCGGAGGCTCGATCCAGGTGGGGACGATGCCATGGGAGTCGCACGCCGGCATCATTGCGCGCAAGGCATCACAGGCGGTGCTGTTGCACAGCGGCACCACTCCCTTGGCGGGTCTGAACCACTCCGGATGGGCCGGGTCGTGCTTGAAGAGTTCTCGGACCATTCCTTTCAGCTCCAAGGCAGTAAAATTGAAGTTTAATCCAGGGCGCAGCCTCATGATATCTGCCGCATTGCCAAATTCCCAGGCGGCCCGTTTCCTCTCTTGTAAAGGGGCAATGCAGCGGCGGAGGAAATCTACCCCAACCTCTCCGATGGTCAGATTGGCTACCCGGAGACGGATGATCCTGACGAGGGCAATACTGAGCTTGTTGTCCTCCGGGGCCAATTCACTCCAATTCCTGCCGCGCACTATGGCAGTTGTGCGCGGCGCGGTGAAGGGCTCCGGCCTATCCTCCACTATCCAACACCAATCTGCACGCCACTCCTCCCACTTGCCGCGGAGTTCTCCCTTCAGGTATGAATCCTTCTTGTTCAGACGGAAGATCCAGGAGATGCCGCCGGAAAGGGGAGCGCCAGCCTCTACTCTAGGCATAAAGAAATGGCGAAAGAGTGCTACATTCGGATGGATCCCAACATAGTTTTCGCACAGATGTGCGAAAACGGCCATCGTAAGGATGGCGTTGGGAGTGAAATCTAGGAGGTGGAGGTTGTATGTGTTCATAATGTCGCAAAAGAACCCTGAGTACGGAGGGCACAATCCATAGTGAAAGAAAGCAGCGAAGAAGAAGTACCCGCCGGGAAACATATCTTTGGCGACGGCGGGGAAGGCTCTGGTGCGGGGATGAGCTTTGGTCTCTCCCGACCAGAAGAGGTAGTACTTGTTCCGCAGCTCCTTCGCGCCAAGCCTCGGCGCGAAGACCACATTCCTCTTCCGCAGGGCGGCCAGCTTCGCCGCCTGCTCAGACTTCTCCTTCTTGGTCTTGTCCACTTTCGCCTTGTCGCTCTTCGGGGCCATGGCGGAGGCGGCGAGGGAAGAAGCGAGGAGCTCGACGGCGCCGCAGATGCGGAAGACGGCGGAGGAGGGGTGGGGGCAAGGGGCAGCGGGGGTTTCAGGAGAGTCAAGACGCAATGAAGACGAAGGAGGAAACTGCCCCTGCTTTCCTCTGCTTTTAAGGGGGAGGTGGGGGACGCTCCGCATTTCCCATTAAAGAACAGGCCACGATCTCTCCCACGACGCCGCAATCGACGCGTGCCGTTAGGGAGGGATGCGGCGGATGCGGAAGGAGATACGGCTCGCCGTGGGCCGCGTGTGCCCGTGCACTGTTTTGGGCCTAGCCCAACAGCGCTCGGCACCGTGTGTGGCCCAGGCCCGGGGGCTCCTGTCGGTGTACTAAGATAGGGGTACCTTAGTACCCCAACTTGTGCACGGGCAGTAGCAGCTTCCCGCGGCAGGGTTTACCACGTGCTTGCCGGAAACCTTTCTGGTCCCTATGAAGCCATTCAAGAACAAAGTATACAAGTCAGAAGAACAAGGCCCCGGCAAGAGGAGCTTGCCGGGAAGGCCGCACCAGGCTCAAGATTATCACTTCAGCACAAGGCCCTGGTAAGAGGAGCTTGCCAGGAAGACCAAGGAATACGCACATGAAGAGATGCCTCGGCGCGTCGCGCGCCCCGGCAGGACCCGGAGAGCGACAAGCTTCCGAGCCCGGCAAGATCAAGCCCCCGGCAAGGTGCTTGCCAGGGAAACCTATGCTGTGTGCCCGCGCTCCAGCTCATCTGGCCACGCGTCGCCCTGGGGTCCTTCCAGGGACGCGTGGCGGAAGGCTGTGCAGCCTGGGGCACACGGTGGCAAGCCACGGTGACGAGGCTACCGCCGTGGCGAACGGAGAGGCATGGACGGACACTTTTGGGGTCGACGGCGACAGGCATTTAATGCCCTTGTCCCCCACTGTCAAGGTTAGGTGAAGACCACTGTTCATGCACTGTTCACGCACTATTCCCGCACTGTTACAACTACCACCAAAGTTACATTTCTACCCTCCTCTACGTTGACACCTGTCGGTGACCCCTTGAGCTATAAAAGGAGGCCCATGCACAACGTAGAGAGGGTTCGAAGCCTAAGCAACTCCCTCGCTCGGTGTAGCTAGTACTGTAGCTCTTCAAGCTCCCGAGCTCAATACCACCAAGGCAGGAGTAGGGTTTTACGCGTCCGCGCGGCCCGAACCTGGGTAAACTGCCCGCGTGTGCTCCACGATCTGCTCTTCGTGCTCCCTCCGCTCCCTTACCGCAACGTAGAAGGGGCTCCGGTCCCATAGGTGCTCGTGGGAGGACAGTTTCCCCCGACAGGATATATAGTGGGTTTATGGCACCGGCGAAAGTTGCGCGGTATAAGAGAGGCTAGCAATGGTGGAAGGGTGAGAGTGCGTATAATCCATGGACTCAACATTAGTCATAAGAACTCCAATACTTATTGCAAAAATTTACGAGTCATCAAAACAAAGAAATCAACGCATGCCCCTAGGGGGGAGGTTGGTAGGAGTTAACCATCGCGCGCCCCCGTCCTCCACACAAAGGTTGACACTCTACAAATACCTCATGCTTTTACTTAGTCACACAATGGTTCACCATACGTGCATGCTACGGGAATCACTAACCTTAACACAAAAATTTCTAAATTTCATAATCACTCCACTAGCATGACTTTAATATCACTATCCTCATGTCTCAAAACAATTATCAATCATCCAACATCTCTTTCTATTCAATGCACTTGATGTGAATTTTTTTACTACATTGACATTGGATGTTTATCATGTGAAGACTAGTTTATTTAGCCTAAACAATTTACCATGCTGTTTTAATAGACTCTCAAATAGATATAAGTGAAGCATGAGAGTTCAACAATTTCTACAAAATATTACCACCACCATGCTCTAAAAGATATAAGTGAAGCACTAGAGCAAAAACTATTCAACTCAAAAGATATAAGTGAAGCACATAGAGTGTTCTAACAATTTCTAGGCCATATTTAACTCTCTCAAATAGGTGTGTCCGGCAAGGATGATTGTGGCAAACTAACAAGCAAAGACTCAAATTATACAAGACACTCCAAGCAAAACACATAGCATGTTGCGAATAAAAATATAGCTCCAAGTATAGTTACCGATGGATGAAGACGAAAGAGGGGATGCCTTCCCGGGGCATCCCCAAGCTTAGGATTTTCATTATCTTGAATTTACTTGGGGTGCCATGGGCATCCCCAGGCTTGGGCCTTTTCTACTCCTTGTTCCATAGTCCATCAAAGCAATACTCAAAACTTGAAAACTTCACAACACAAAACTTAGACAAAAATTCTCGTGAGCTCCGTTAGCAAGAGAAAGCAAACCACCACTCAAAGGTACAGCAAGGAATTCATACTTTGTTTATATTGGTGTTAAACCTACTGTACTCCAAGTTCTCTATGATCCATATCCTCCAATATTACTCATAGATGCATCAGAATAAGCAAACAACACACGAAAAACAGAATCTGTCAAAAACAGAACAGTCTGTAGTAATATGCTGGGTTCGCCTACTTCTGGAACTCCAAAAAATTCAAACTAAATTGGTAAATTTGCGCACTTTGTCTACCAATCAGCATAAAAAAGAATCAACTAAAAAGCAGGCTCCAGTAAAATCTGAAGACTACTTTAGCGAGCGCTAATGATTCTGTTTTTCACAGCAAGATCGTATAAACTTCACACAAGTCCTACCAAAGGTTCTACTTGGCACAAACACTAAACAAAACATGAAAACACATCTAATCAGAGGATAGATGCAATATTTATTCCCTAACAGCAACAAAAGCAAAATAAAATAAAATTGGGTTGCCTCCCAACAATCGCTATCGTTTTACGCCCCTAGCTAGGCACGATACAAGATAGATCTAGGTATTGCCATCTTTGGAAGGCAATCCATAAGTGGCTCTCATCATAGATTAATATGGTAATTTGATTTTATTTCTAGGAAAGTGTTCCATGCCTTTCCTTAACGGAAATTGGAATCTAATATTTCCTTCCTTCATATCAATAATTGCACCAACCGTTCTAAGGAAAGGTCTACCAAGAATAATAGGACATGAAGGATTGCAATCTATATCAAGAACAATGAAATCTACGGGCACATAATTCCTATTGGCAACAATAAGAACATCATTAATTCTTCCCATAGGTTTCTTAATAGTGGAATCCGCAAGATGCAAATTTAAAGAACAATCATCAAGCTCATGGAACCCATGCAAATCACGCAAAGTTTTTGGGATAGTGGAGACACTTACACCCAAATCACACAAAGCATATCATTCATGATCTTTTATTTTTATTTTTATAGTAAGTTCCCATTCATCATAAAGCTTTCTAGGTATAGAAACTTCCAACTCAAGTTTTTCTTCATAAGATTGCATCAAAGCATCAACTATATGTTTAGTGAAAGCTTTATTTTGACTATAAGCATGCGGAGAATTTAGCACGGATTGCAACAAGGAAATACAATCAATCAAAGAGTGATTGTCATAATTGAATCCCTTAAAATCCAAAGTAGTGGGTTCATCACTATGCAAAGTTTTAATCTCTTCAATCCCACTTTTAGCAATTTTAGCATCAAGATCTAAAAACTCCGAATTATTGGGACACCTTAAAGCAGAATCATCTCCACTCCTATTCTCATCAAGATTAATACTAGAAAACAAGGATCTAATAGGAGACACATCAATAACTTTCAGATCTTCATCTTTATTTTCATGCTCTTCCAGTTTGGCAGCCATCTTATTGATCAAGGTGGACTGTTTATTGGAAATTTGGGCAATTAAGTTCTCAAGATGAGCAAACTGAGATTTCAAAGCATAAAATTCCTTAGACATATCATCAAGGTCTTTATTCATATATTCCATAAACTTTTTCTGTTCTTTAAGCTCACTTCTGAAAAATTCATTATGCTCAAATTGTATAGTCATAAAATGTCTAACATTGTTTTCAATCTCCTCCAGCCTATTGAGGTGAGGGTCAACACTAAATGGGAGAGCCATAACGACAAGCAAGCAATCCAACACACACAAGCAAACAAGAAGCAAGCGAACGAAAAACACACGGCGGAAGAAGGGCGAATAAAACAACAAAGGTGAAGTGGGGGAGAGGAAAACGAGAGGCAAATAAATGTAATGCGAAGGATAAGGGTTTGTGAAAGGTACTTGGTATATGACTTTTGCGTAAGCCTCCCCGGCAACGGCGCCATAAATTCTTCTTGCTACCTCTTGAGCTTGTGTTGTATTCCCTCGATGAGGAAAGGGAGATGCAGCACAGTAGCGTAAGTATTTCTCTCAGTTTTTGAGAACCAAGGTATCAATCCAGTAGGATACCACGCGCCAATCCCTCGCACCTGCACAAACAAATAAGAACTTCGCAGCCAATGTGATAAGGGGTTGTCAATCCCTTTACGGTCACTTACGAGAGTGAGATCTGATCGAGATGATAATTATATTTTTGGTATTTTTGGTATAGAAAAAGAAAGTAAAGAAAGCAAATAAACAACGGTGATAGATATTGGCTAGTTGACGGGAAAGTAATATGATAAAGATAGATCCGGGGGCCATAGTTTTCTCTAGTGGCTTCTCTCATGATAGCAGTATTGTACGCCGGGTAAACAAATTACTGTCGAGCAATTGATAGAAAATCGAATAATTATGAGACTATCTAGGCATGATCACTGTATATAGGAATCATGTCCGAGGCAAGTAGACTGACTCCTGCCTGCATCTACTACTATTACTCCACACATCGACCGCTATCCAGCATGCATCTAGTGTATTGAGTTCATACGAACAGAGTAACGCCTTAAGCAAGATGACATGATATAGAGGGATAAACTCAAGCAATATGATGAAAACCCCATCTTTTTATCATCGATGGAAACAATACAATACGTGCCTTGCTACCCCTACTGTCACTGGGAAAGGACCTACTGGAAGAATTCCTCTTTGGCTGATAGGTACTGTAGCTGGTATTGCTGACCGCAAGATTGAACCCAAAGCCAAGCACTTCTCCCATTGCAAGAACTATAGATCTAGTAGGCCAAACCAAACCAATAATTCGAAGAGACTTGCAAGGATATTATGAGCACACATGAAAAGTTCAGAGAAGAACCAAATATCATTCATAGATAACCTTGATCATAAACTCACAATTCATCGGATCTCGACAAACACACCGCAAAAAGAGATTACATCGAATAGATCTCCTCGAAGACCAAGGAGAACTTTGTATTAAGATCCAAAGAGAGAGAGAGAAGAAGCCATCTAGATACTAGCTATGGACCCGAAGGTCTGTGGTAAACTACTCACAACTCATGGTGACGGCGATGATGATGATGATGGAGGCCTCCGTGATGGATCCCCCTCCCGGAACAGGCTCCAAGATGGGATCTCCACGGGAATAGAAGCTACGGCGGTGGAATTAGGGTTTTCTCTCTGCGTATGGAGTTTCTGGGGTACGTAGGTATATATAGGAAGAAGGAGGGCACTTGGTGCCGTGTGGGCCAGCCTCGAGGCAGGGAGGCGACCCCCCACCCTCGAGGGCTGGCCCTTCGTCCCCTGAATTGGCCCTAACGTTTCCCGAGCGTGATTTCCTCCAAAAATATCTCTCGCGAAGGTTTCATTCCGTTTGGACTCCGTTTGATATTCCTTTTCTGTAAAACCCTGAAATAGGCAAAAATAGCAATCTGGACTGGGTCTTTGGGTTAGTAGGTTAGTCCCAAAAATGATATAAAAGTGAATGATCAAGCCCATTAAACATCCAAGACTTCATAAATAATAGCATGGAACAATAAAAAATTGTAGATACGTTGGAGACGTATCAGTCAATTCCTTGAACTTGTCGATAACCTTTAGCGACAAGCCGAGCCTTATAGATGGTAACATTTCCATTCGCGTCAGTCTTCTTCTTAAAGATCCATTATTTTCTATGGCTTGCCGATCATGGGGAAAGTCCACCAAAGTCCATACTTTGTTATCATACATGGATCCTATCTCGGATTTCATGGCTTCAAGCCATTTGTTGGAATCTGGGCCCGCCATCGCTTCTTCATAGTTCGAAGGTTCACCGTTGTCTAACAACATGATCTCCAGGACAGGGTTGTCGTACCACTCTGGTGCGGAACGTGTCCTTGTGGACATACGAAGTTCAGCAGTAACTTGATCCGAAGCTTCATGATCATTATCATTAACTTCCTCTCTAGTCAGTGCAGGCACCACAGAAACATCTTCTCGCACTGCTGTCGGGGGAAACTGTCCGCCACGAACACCTATGGGACCGGAGCCCCTTGTCTGTGTGGTAAGAGGGCGGAGGGAGCACAAAGAGCAGATCGTAGCGAGCACGCGGGCAGTTTTACCCAGGTTCGGGCCGCGGTAGACGCGTAAAACCCTACTCCTGCTTAGTTATGTATTGAGTTTGAGTGCTCGGGAGCTTGAAGAAACAGCTACACCAAGCGTGAGAGTGATCTAGCTCCGAACCCCCTCCACGTTGTGCATGGGCCTCCTTTTATAGTGTAAGGGGTCACCGACAGGTGTCAACGTAGGAGAAAGGGGTAAAAACGTAAAAGAGGTGGTAGTTGTAACAGTGCGGGAACAGTGGAGCTACAGTGCGGAACAGTGGTCTATACCTACTTTGACAGTGGGGGACAAGGGCATTTAATGCCCGTCGCCGTCGACCCCAAAAGCTCCCGCCTTAGCGTCTCCGTCTGCCACGGCGATGACTCCACCACCGTGGAGTGCCACCGTGTACCCCAGGCTGCACAGCCATCCGCCACGCGTCCCTGGATAGGCCCCAGGGCGACGCGTGGGCCGATGAGCTGGAGCGCGGGCACACAGCGCAGTCTTCCCAGCAAGCACCTTGCCGGGGCCTTGATCTTGCCGGGCCCGGGAGCTTGCCGCTCCCCGGGCCCTTGCCGGGGCGCATAAAGCGCCGAGGCGTGTCTTCTAGTCCTCCTGGCAAGCTCCTCTTGCCAGGGCATTGTGTTAGTGGGGAAGTCTTGAACCTGGTACAGCCTTCCCGGCAAGCTCCTCTTGCCGGGGTCTCGGTCTTCTTTCTTGTATACTTTGTTTTTGAATGGTTTGATAAGGAGCAGGAAGGTCTCCGGCGAGCACGCGGTAAACCCTGCCGCGGGAAGCTGCAACTGCCCGTGCACAAGTTGGGGTACTGAGGTACCCCTACCTTAGTACACCGACAGGAGCCCCCGGGCCTGGGCCACACACGGTGCCGAGCGCTGTTGGGCCAGGCCCAAAACAGTGCACGGGCGCCCGCGGCCCGCGACGCGCCGAATCCACTTCCGTATCCGCCGCACCCCACCGTAACGGCACGCGTCAATCGCGGCGTCGTGGGATGGGACGTGCCCACGATCTCTTGATGGAAAGGGCGAAACGCCCCCCACTCCCCCATAAAGCAGAGGAAGCGGGCGCGGTTCCCCTCCTTGCGCTTTCATTGCATCGTCTTCCTCCTCCAAAGATTCTTCTTGCGCTCCGCCTCCACACTTCCGCCGCCGCCGTCTGCATCTCCGGCGTCGTCGGACCTTTCGCCCCTCCTTCCTTCCGCCGCGTCCGCCATGGCCCCAAAGACCGACAAGGCGAAGGCGGAGAAGGCCAAGAGGGAGAAGTCGGAGCAAGCGGCGAAGCTTGCCGCGTACCGGAAGAAGCACCTCGTCTTCCCGCCGAAGCTCGGCGTGCGGGAGCTCTGGAACAAGTATTACTTGTTCTGGGCCAAGGACACCAAGGCGCACCCCCGCACACGAGCCTATCCGGCCGCCGCCAAGGACGAATATCCCGGCGGGTACTACTTCTTCGCAGCCTTTTTTCATTGTGGTCTCTGTCCTCCTTTCTCAAACTTCTTCTGCGACATTATGAACACATACGGCCTCCATCTGCTTGACTTCACCCCCAACGCCATCCTCACCATGGCGGTTTTCGCACACATGTGCGAAAACTTCATAGGAGTACACCTAAACGTAGCGCTTTTTAGGCACTTCTTCACTCCTAGAGCAGAGGCCGACGCCCCCCTCTCCGGAGGAATTTCTTGGGTTTTCCGTCTGAATAAGAAGGGATCCTACTTGCCGGGGGAGCTCCGCGGCAAGTGGGAGGAGTGGCGCGCGGAGTGGTGCTGGATCGTTGAAGATGCGCCGCAGTCCTTCACCGCGCCGTGCACAACTCCCATCGTGCGCGGCAGGGATTGGAGCGAGCTGGATTCGGACGATATCAAGCTCGACATCGCCCTCGTCCGGATTCTTCGTCTTCGGATGGCCAAGCTGTCAGTTGCAGAGGTGGGCGCAGATTTCCTCCGCCGGTGCATCGCCCCTCTCCAAGACCGGAAGAGGCCGGCCTGGGAGTACGGCGGCCCGGCCGACATAATGAGGCTGCGCCCCGGGCTCAACTTCAACTTCACCACGCTGGAGCTGAAGGGGATGGTCCGGGAACTCTTCAAGTACGACCCGGCACACCCCGAGTGGTTCAGGCCTCCCCGGGAAGTGGTGCCGCTCTGCAACAACATCGTCAGGGACCGCATCCTCGCCATGATGCCCATGTGTGACTCGCACGGCGTGGACCGCACGTGGATCGCTCCCAAGCCTATCGACGTCCTCAACTTCTACGACAACCTCGCAGAGGTGGCGAAGAACAAGAACGACCTCAAGGAGCACACGCGGGACACCACCGACCAGGAGATCGCCTACATAGCTTCTCGGGCTGAAGAGGCCGCCGCAGCCGCGGCGGCAGGAATTTTTGGATACACGCCTGAAGAGGCGGAGGTTGCGGACGCGTCCACCCAGGCGGAGGAGGCGGAGATCCGCAGGTTGCTGCAGCTCCCTCCCGACGCGCTCGCCGGGGTCCCCTCGCTGAGGCACTCCGGGATCCACGGGATCGTGGCCGAGGCCGCGGCAATGGAGGGTACCGCCGGAGGGAGCAGAGGCGCCGCGAGGGGCGGAGGCGCCAAGGGAAAGGGGGCCGCAGCGCAGGACGCTGGGCCCAGTGAGCCGGCCGGGGAAGAGGAGGAGGAGGAGGAGGCCGAGGACTCCGGCGGATCCACGGAGCTCTACGCCGACGACCTCTCCTCGTCGGAGAGCTCTCCGCCCCCGGCAAGCCCAAGGCAGTCTCCGCCGAAGCGTCTCCGCAAGACGGCGACGGGGGAGAGGGCGCAGGCGGCCCGGCAACAACCAGCTCGCCGGGCAGCTCCCCGGGGGAGCCAAGCCGCGCCAAGGCCGACCGGCGCACCAGCCACAGCAGAGGCGGCCCGTGCGCGGACCACGACGGAGGCGCCTCGCAGGCCGGCGCCGAGCCGGCAGGGGTCTTCTCGGAGCGGAGCAGCGGCTCCGCCCGCTCCTCGGGCGCCGGCTACCACAGGGGCTGGGTCTTCGCAGCCCCCAGCCCCGGTGAGCACCAAGCGCGCGAGGGAGTCTTCGTCTTCCGCTCCTCGCGCCGACGCGCCCACGGTGGAGTACGATTTCTCCGCCCTGAGCGAGGACGACGAGGAGGACCAGGAGTAAGGATCCAGGACCTTACATCTCCTCGATTTTTGTCTTGGTTTTTTGTTGATGCTGACTCTGTTTATTGCTTTGGTTTCAGGACCTTGACTCAACGCGCGGCGAAGAAGGCCAAGGCGCCTGTGGTCGAGGCCGCGGAAGACTCAGGCGCCGCGGCAACAGGAGGTGTGCCGGAGCCGAGCCTTCCGGACCCGAGCGCTGCTCCGAGGAGCAGCCCCCAGCGCAGCCCGCAGCGCAGCCCCCAGCGTAAGTCTGGGGTTTATTCTTTCGCTTGTCGGGGTACGCCTGAGGAATTGGTCTTGTCTTCATATCTTGATGTTTCTTGTCTTGTTCTGTGCAGAGGTGGAGCCACAGCGGGAAGAGCGCCCGGAGACCGTCGTCGAGGAGCCGCAGGCCCCGCCGTCCCCGCCAAGGCAGAACTCTCCGGCAAGGGAGAGTGCTCCGCCAAGGACGGGTACTCCGCCAAGGCAGAGTACCCCGCCAAGGGCGAGCAGCCCGGCGAGGGTGACTACTCCGACAAGGCCGAGCTCCCCGGCGAGGGAGCCCGCCGCTGAGGACGTCCGCCAAGGTATGCTTTGTGATTTGCTTTCTTGGCTTTGCCTCTTTTTGGATATTTGCTTGAATCTTGAACTTCTTTTCCTTCTTCTTCTTCTTAGATCTTCCTCCCCCTGAGCCCATGGAGACGGAGGTTATCAACCTCGAGGAGGAGGGCGCGCAGGGCGGCGGCGGTGACGTCCCTGCCACCGAGGAGATGGCTGAGGCCGCCGAGCCGGCCGCGCAGGAGACTGCTCCGGCTGCGGACGCAGCGGCCGGGGAGGGGGACGGCGACCGCACCGCCGGCCCGGAGGCGGCGGGAGCATCGGATGCTGCACCGGCCACCGGTCCCTCCGCCAGCAAGGAGCAGGGGTACTATCTTGAGGCCCCCAATGGCGTCTTCATCCAGATGCCTTGGGGGTCTTCTTCGCGAGCTCCCGCGGAGGGCGAGGCGTTTGACGGAGAAGTCCTCGCCTCCGCGGGCCTGAAAATCGTCGAGGCGCCCGGCGGGAGCGAAGGGCCGGAGGAGGAGAAGCTGCTCCACCAACTCCTGGCCCTTTACCGGGCCAGGCAGGCGAAGCTCGCCTCCCGGGAGGCCCTTGCTGCCAAGGCCGCCGCAGAAATGGAGAAGCGCGCGGCGGAGCTCAGCGCCGCCAACCAGGCGGCCCTCCGCGAGGTGACGGAGGAGCGCGAGCGTCTCGCCGGCGAGTACCAGGAGTGGGTGCTCGAGAAGGCTGAAGCTGAGGAACAGCAGCGGCTCGCCGGGGTGGAGATGTCCCGGCGAGAGGGAGAGCTCGCGCAGCGGAAGGTCGAGCTGGACTCTCATGAGGAGGACCTTGCCGCTCGCGAGGCTGCCCTTGGCGGGGAGCTGAAGGAGGCGAAAGCAGCCGCGGTTGCCGCGGAAGACGCCAAGGAGCTCGCCGCCAAGGTTGTGCAGCTGGAGAAGGCGTTGAAGGTGAGCGCTGAGAAGGTTGCCGCGCTCATCATTGAGCGCGAGAAGGACGCCCACACAAACTCTGAGCTCCAGGTGAGCCTCTCCAAGAGGGGCGACGAGTTGAAGGCCGCCAAGGACTCCATCGAGGACTTGGAGCTGAAGGTCACCACTCTGAAGGATTCGCTCGACGCTGCCCGGGCTCAGGAGAACAAGCTGAAGGAGGAGCTCCGCAAGGAGCGGACCTTGGTGGACAGCGTCAACAAAGCATCCGAGCTCTTCCGCCAAACCATTGAGGTATGGACCGAAGACTTGGTTTCTTCTGCGTCCAACATTGACCAGGAGCTGCTGGCGCTGAAGGTTGAACATCTCATCTACTCGCCGGATCCGGACCTCCCGCACAGCGCCAAGCTCAGCCTCTTCTTCAGAGGGATCGCGCCGGCCCTTGCAGGTCTCCGGAACCGAATCCCCGCGCAGCTGGCCGAGGAGTCGCGCCTGCTCTGCGCGGGAACTCTGGAGCGGGTGCTGACGAAGATCGTGTACCGCAACCCGGGGATCAATCTCACCAACGTTCTTCGCAGCTTGCCGGCTGATGCAGACACGGAGGCCCTGAAGGAGCAGGTCGCCCATATCATCGCCAAGGTGGCTAGGCTCGGCAGGAAGGAGGGCGACCGCGTAGATTAGGGCTCCGTTATCTTTATCTTTTCTTTTTGCTGCTGCACATCATGTCATGAACTTATTAGTCCATCGCGACAAGTTATCCTTTGTAAGATATTTATCTCATTTTGATTAATCAGTGCATTGTTATCTTCCTTGTCTTAATCCTTGACCTTGTATGTTTTTTTACCCTACGCTCCCGGGGAGCTTGCCGGCAAAGGGCCTTCGCCGCGAGCGCTGAGTGCTGGACTCTGAGCAGCCTGCTGGCCAAGGTCTTCGCCGGCAAGCAACCTTGCCGCAGCTAGCCGCAACGCACTTAGCTTGCTGAGCGTACTCGGAAACGAAGCAAGGGCGCGACACTTGTCGCAGCTCACTTAAATCGTTGAGCGAACTCGAAAACAAGATAAGGGTGCGGCAAGCCACGGGTAGGTTCCTCCGCGCACAGGTTTTCCATACAAAGTGTGATTGTTCGAGGAAGACAACTAAAATTTAAAATTTGAACTGGTCAAATTCTAACAACTTATCTTTCATATGTTGCTTGTTTATATTGCTTGCTTTCCGGTAAGACTTCTCTTTCTTGAACATCACTTGGTTCCTCCTCCACCTCCTCCCCCCCGGCAAACTTGTGCGCGAGGAACGTTCCTTCTGTTTAAGAGGAAAGAAAAGGGAGAGGGAAACAAGCATATGGCCTTTCGGCGTGCTAATGCTTACCGTATACTTGAGTGTTGCACCAAATGCCAAACAAGACATGCAAATAGCAAAGAAAAGCATGCAAAAGGCAATCGGTGCGAAAAACACAAAGACTTTACTGATGCACGGGGTCTGCGCCCGGCTTTGTACAAAGGGTTACATGCAACAGCGGCAAAGCTTGTACAAAAGGTGGTTGCCGGAACGGATCACGGCAACCGCGCCTTATGGGTGAAACTTGCGAAGATGCTCTATGTTCCAGGAATTGCTCACCGGTAAGCCTTCTTCGGTCTCGAGGCGGACAGCGCCGGGCCTCGTAACTTGTCTCACCCGATAAGGGCCTTCCCACTTCGGCGTCAACTTGTTAGAATTCTTGGCGGACTGAACACGCCGAAGAACAAGGTCGCCTTCCTCGAGACTCCTGGCCTTGACCTTGCGGCTATGGTAGCGGCGCAAAGCTTGCTGGTATCGAGCAGCTCGTACAGCAGCCTGGAGACGTCCCTCCTCGAGGAGCAATGCGTCATCTTGCCGCAGTTGCTCTTGCTCGAGCTCATCATAAGCGAGTACTCGAGGAGATCCGTATACGAGTTCCGTGGGGAGAACTGCCTCTGCTCCATAGACTAGAGCAAAGGGTGTCTGTCCGGTGGCTCGACTTGGTGTCGTTCTGATTGACCAAAGAGCCGCCGGTAGCTCCTCTATCCAATTTCTTCCGCACTTGCGCAGCCTGTCAAAGGTCCTTGTCTTGAGTCCGCGCAGCACTTCAGCATTGGCCCTCTCCGCTTGACCGTTGCTCCTCGGGTGAGCAACAGAAGCGAAACAGACCTTGGCGCCAAGGTCTTGAACGTACTGCATGAAGGTGCGACTAGTGAATTGTGTACCGTTGTCGGTGATGATCCTGTTAGGGATCCCGAAACGGCAAACAATCGACCTGAAGAACCTGACTGCTGACTGTGCTGTCACCTTCCTCACCGGCTCCACTTCTGGCCACTTTGTGAACTTGTCGATTGCAACGTACAAGTACTCAAAGCCCCCGACAGCACGAGGGAAAGGGCCGAGGATATCGAGCCCCCAGACCGAGAAGGGCCATGATAAAGGGATTGTTTGGAGAGCTTGAGCTGGCTGATGAATCTGCTTCGCATGGAACTGGCACACTTCACACTTGGTTACTAGTGCAGTTGCATCTTGGAGGGCTTCTTGCCAAAAGAACCCTTGCCGGAATGCTTTCCCGGCAAGCGCTCTTGCGCCAATGTGGTGGCCGCATATGCCTCCGTGTATTTCCGCCAACAGCTTCTGTCCATCTTCCCTGGAGATGCACTTCAACCTGACACCATTGAGTCTTCTTCTGTACAGCTCGTTATCCACGAACTGGTACATACTTGACTGCCTGGTTATCTTCTCTATCTCTTGAGGGTCGTCGGGAAGTTCTCCGGTTTGCAGAAAACGGACTATCTGCTGTGCCCATGCCGGAGCTCGAGGCTCAACGGCAAGGACTAAAGGCTCGAGGGCCGCTGCGGGAACCTCAGCTTCTACGGCGAGGACCTCTGGTTCTGCCGGAGCTGACGGTCCCCCGGCAAGCTCGCCGAGGCGAGGCTTGTCGGGAACGCTTGCTTCAACTGTACAAGCCCGAGGACTTGCAGGAGCAAACTATTCCTCAGCGTTCTGGTTGTTGATCTTGGGGACCTTGGCGGCGGTTTCAGGAAGATCCGCCGGCAAGTAGTCGCCGGAGACCAACTTTCTCTTCTTGGACTGCCCAATTGATGGTGTAACGGATGGTTGAGTCAGCTTGAGCAAGAAGGTCCCTGGTTCCACAGGTAACTTCATCGCGGCGCACTTTGAAAGGCCATCTGCAATTTCATTTTGAGCTCTCGGGACGTGCTCCATCTGCAGACCTTCAAAGTGCTCTTCAAGCTTTCTCACTTCATCGACATAAGCTTCCATCAAAGGGCTCTGGTAGCTCTTGTTAACTTGCCGGACCACAAACTGAGAATCGCCCCGCACAATCAACTTTCTGATCCCAAGTTCGGCCGCAATCCTGAGGCCGGCGAGCAAGCCTTCATATTCTGCGGTGTTGTTTGTCGCTTGCTCCCTGGGAAAGTGCATCTGGATAACATATTTGAGGTGCTCTCCGGTGGGCGCGATGAGAACCACGCCAGCACCGGCGCCTTGCAGCGAGAAGGCACCGTCAAAATACATTACCCATTCACTTGTAGCTTCTTGTACGGGTGTGCTTGTTTCTTGAACTTCTTCATCGGGCGTTGGAGTCCACTCAGCTATGAATTCTGCCAAAGCTCGGCTCTGTATAGTTGAAGTACTTTCAAACTTGAGTCCAAAGCTTGACAGCTCCAGTGCCCACTCAACAATCCTGCCTGTTGCTTCAGGGTTGTGCAATATCCTCTTCAGCGGAAAGCGAGTGACCACTGTTATCTCATGGGCTTGGAAGTAATGGCGCAGCTTTCTCGAGGCCATGAGGAGGCCGAAAAGCAACTTTTGCACACCAGAGTACCTTGATCTAGCCCCCTGGAGAAGGAAACTTACAAAATACACTGGGCGCTGTACCATCTTCTTCCGCACCTCATTCTGTTCCTGCGCAGAGTCTTCCTTGTCGGGGCCAGAGCTTGCCGGAGCAGCTCCCTGCTTGTCGCTGGATTCGCTTGCCGGTGGTGCTGACTCCTCGTCGGACTCCCTCTCCGCTACTAACGCAGCACTAACCACCTGGTTGGTTGCCGCTAAGTATAGCAACAACTTTTCCTGTGGTCTAGGTGCGACAAGTATAGGAGTGGAGGACAGGTACCGTTTCAAATCCTGCAACGCCGCCTCCGCTTCCGGAGTCCACTTCATGGGACCTGCCTTCTTCAAGATTTTGAAGAAAGGTAGGGCGCGTTCTGCAGATTTTGAAATGAACCTACTGAGGGCAGCCACACAACCTGCAAGCCTCCTGACATCCTTGACGCGCTTTGGGGCCTCTATCTGCTCAATGGCTTTAATCTTGTCGGGGTTGGCTTCAATCCCCCTCTGTGATACAAAGAACCCGAGAAGCTTGCCGGAAGGGACTCCAAAGACGCACTTCTCGGGGTTCAACTTGAGCTGTATTCTGCGCAGGTTCTGAAACGTTTCTTCCAAGTCTTGAATCAGGGTTTCTTTGCTCTTGCTCTTCACCACGATGTCATCCATGTAAGCTTCTACATTTCTGTGGATCTGTGGCTCAAAAGCAGTGTACACTACCCTTGCAAAGGTTGAGCCTGCATTCTTCAATCCAAATGGCATGCGAATAAAGCAATAAGTGCCACATGGAGTGATAAATGCAGTCTTCTCTTCATCTTCCTTGGCCATGAAAATCTGATGATAGCCTGAGTATGCATCAAGAAAACAGAGTAGCTCACATCCGGCAGTGGAGTCAACGATCTGGTCAATGCGCGGCAAAGGGAATGGATCCTTGGGACATGCTTTATTCACATCGGTGAAGTCTATACACAGTCTCCACTTCCCGTTGGCCTTGCGCACGACGACTGGGTTTGCCAACCACGTCGGATGGATCACACCTCTAACTAGGCCAGCTGCTTCTAGCTTCTTGATTTCTTCATTGATGAACTCTTGGCGCTCCACGGCTTGCTTCCTCACTTTCTGCTTGATAGGCCGCGCATGAGGACAGACAGCAAGCTTGTGCTCAATCACCTTCCTGGGAACACCGGGGATGTCAGATGGTTGCCAGGCAAACACATCGACATTCGCCCGCAGGAAGGCAATGAGCGCGCTTTCCTATTTGCTGTCAAGGGTGGCACTGATGGTGAAGGTACCACCAGTGCCGTCCTCCTTTGCGGACACTTTCTTGGTTGCCGGAGGAGCAGCCATTCCTTTCTTACTCTTGCCGGTGGAGCTCGATGGAACGTCCTCGACGGCAGCGCAGCACTCCGAGGAGGTGCGGTTGCCGGAGTGGGTCCCAGAGCACTTGCCGGACTTGGTCTTCGTCTTCTTCCCCCCGGGAGCTTCAGCGGCAAGAGTATCCTTCTCGACCGCAGCTGCCGCATCCCGGTAAATCTTGTCGGCGCAGACAAGCGCATCCTTCTTGTCGCCGTGGACAGTGATGACGCTTATCGGCCCCGCATCTTCAGTACGTTGTAGGCATAATGGGAAGCTGCCATGAACTTGGCGAGGGCAGGACGGTCGAGTATTCCATTGTAGGGCAATGGAATATCGGCGACGTCGAAAGTGATGCGCTCAGTCCTGAAGTTGAGCTCCCCGCCAAAGGTCACCGGCAAAGTGATCTTCCCTTTAGGCTTGCTCCTTCCCGGGTTGATTCCTTGGAATGAACCGGTCTCTTCGAGCTCGCCATCTGGAATCTGGAGTTTCTTGATCACAGCAGAGGAGATCAAGTTCAGCCCGGCCCCGCCGTCAACCAACATTTTGGTGACCTTGAGGTTGCGGATGGTGGGAGAAACCAGCATCGGCAAGCACCCGACCGCAGTGGTGCGGTCAGGGTGATCCTCAAGATAAAAAATGATGGGCGTGCTGGACCATTTGAGGAGCCTGCGCGACTCCACGGGCGGCTCCGCTGCGTTTACCTCACGCACCCACTGCTTTAGTTGGCGGTGGGAGGTGTGCAGGGAGGCGCCACCGTCGACGCACAGGACCTCCGTGGCCTTCTGGAACTCCTGCTCGCTGTTCTCCTCGTCCTCCATGTCTTCGTCGTCATCTTCTTCGTCGTTGTCGCGGCCCCGGGGAGGTCGATCTCCTTGCCGCTGCTTAGCCTTGCCGCGGCGTCCTCCCCGGCCGTTGAACGGCCGCTTCTTGCTGGGCTCTTCCCCGCCACCTTGGGCCTTCTCCTTGTCGCGCCTCTCGCACTCAGCTTTCTGCTGCTCGACGAGGTACTCGACGCGCTTGCAGTTGGAGAGATCGTGACCCTTGGTGCGGTGGATCTTACAGTATTGCTTGTCGGAGCTACCCGGCTTGTCGGCCGCCGCCGCAGGGGCAGGCTCCTTGCCGGAGCCGCCAGCCTGTGCTTGCTTGGCGGGGGCCTCCTTGCCGGACTTCTCGACGGCAAGCACCTCCTTCTTGCCCTTCCTTCTGTTATTCCGCCGCCGGCTCTTCTTCGCCGGGGCGGCGTCGTCGCTGTCGCTTCCTCCCGCGCCAGTATCCTCCCCGGGGAGTCTCCTCCCCTCTTCTGCGCGTGCACACTTGTCAGCAAGAGCATAGAGCTCGCTGACATCCCGAATCTTCGTCATCGCCATTTCCTCACGCATGCGGCGGTTACGCACGTTCTGATGGAACGCGCTGATAACCGCGGCCGGGTGGACATCAGGGATGTTGTGCTGCACACGGCTGAAGCGTTGGATGTACTTGCGCAGGGTCTCGCCTTCCTTCTAGGCCAAGATGTGGAGATCGCTCTCCTGGCCGTGGGGTTTGTGGCCGCCGGTGAAGGCGCCAACAAACTGGTGGCAAAGGTCGGCCCAAGAAGAGATGGAACCTTCCGGCAAGTGCATAAGCCACGAACGGACGTTCGGCTTTAGCACGAGCGGGAAGTAATTCGCCAAGATCTTCTCATCGCGCCCCCCGGCAGCTTGCACTGCGATGGTGTAGACGCTGAGGAATTCCGAGGGGTGCGTCTTGCCGTCGTACTTCTCCGGTACGTCGGGCTTAAAATTCTTCATGCTGGGCCACTGGACGCGCCGCAACTCGCGGGTGAACGCAGGGCAGCCTGCCGCGTACGGCAAGTCGCCTGGCTCACCGGGCGCGTGCGCGTCGACAGTGTTCCCAGCTCTCTTGTCCGATTGTCGCCGAGCTTCTCGGCGGCGCTCGATTGTGGTCCGAGCGTCTTCTTCTCGCCGGTCGTCGAGGACCTGGCGCTGGTCCCGACGAGCCCGCGGGTCCGACGAGGCGGTGGAGCCGTCGTCGGGGTTGTTCCGGCGGGGCGGCGTCTTCTGCTTCTGCGGCGGGGAATGCACGCTTGTCGCACCCCCGGCAGTCTTGTTGCCGTCAGCCTTCGTCTTCTCAGCTTGCCGTGGCCGTGAGGTCGACGGCTGCTGTGGAGAATCGTTGTTGGCGAAGTCTATCAGGCTCCGTATGGTGGCCCTCCATTCTTCGGCCTTGTCGGCCGCCGGAGGGAAGTCAAGGAGCAGTTGCGCCCTTGCGAGCGCTACTGTCGGAGTGGAGGGGAACGCGGGCGAGCGGTGCGAGGAGCGGGATACGCTCGGACTCCTAACAACGTTAGAAGGAGCGGGGTCCCGCGCTGGCGCCTTCGCTTTGCTTGTGCCCGGACGGGGGTCCGGGGCGTCCCGCGAGCCTCCGGTTTGGCCTTGCCCCAGCAAGCGGATACCACCTCCCGTGGTATGGCGCTGCTGGGTCGTCGTGTGCTGGGATGGACGCGGCGCGTCCACGGAGACCGAGGTTCGGTCGTCCGTCCTGTTCTTGGATCTGGTGGCGCCGTGAGTGTCTTCGCCGACGACCACCCTTCCGACGGCGTCTCCCCCGCCCACCGTTGGCTTTGGTGGCGGCGGATGAGACGCAGACGGGCCTCCGACCTCCGAAGCCTTCTTCTTCGGGGCCATGGAGTTGTCGCTGATGAAGTCGATGAATTTGGAGAGGTTGATGAAGAATGCGCCCGCGCGAACGCCGGATCAGGTTCGCACAACCTCGACGCCCCCTACCTGGCGCGCCAAAGATGTCGGGGGAAACTGTCCGCCACGAACACCTATGGGACCGGAGCCCCTTGTCTGTGCGGTAAGAGGGCGGAGGGAGCACAAAGAGCAGATCGTAGCGAGCACGCGGGCAGTTTTACCCAGGTTCGGGCCGCGGTAGACGCGTAAAACCCTACTCCTGCTTAGTTATGTATTGAGTTTGAGTGCTCGGGAGCTTGAAGAAACAGCTACACCAAGCGTGAGAGTGATCTAGCTCCGAACCCCCTCCACGTTGTGCATGGGCCTCCTTTTATAGTGTAAGGGGTCACCGACAGGTGTCAACGTAGGAGAAAGGGGTAAAAACGTAAAAGAGGTGGTAGTTGTAACAGTGCGGGAACAGTGGAGCTACAGTGCGGAACAGTGGTCTATACCTACTTTGACAGTGGGGGACAAGGGCATTTAATGCCCGTCGCCGTCGACCCCAAAAGCTCCCGCCTTAGCGTCTCCGTCTGCCACGGCGATGACTCCACCACCGTGGAGTGCCACCGTGTACCCCAGGCTGCACAGCCATCCGCCACGCGTCCCTGGATAGGCCCCAGGGCGACGCGTGGGCCGATGAGCTGGAGCGCGGGCACACAGCGCAGTCTTCCCGGCAAGCACCTTGCCGGGGCCTTGATCTTGCCGGGCCCGGGAGCTTGCCGCTCCCCGGGCCCTTGCCGGGGCGCATAAAGCGCCGAGGCGTGTCTTCTAGTCCTCCTGGCAAGCTCCTCTTGCCAGGGCCTTGTGTTAGTGGGGAAGTCTTGAACCTGGTACGGCCTTCCCGGCAAGCTCCTCTTGCCGGGGTCTCGGTCTTCTTTCTTGTATACTTTGTTTTTGAATGGTTTGATAAGGAGCAGGAAGGTCTCCGGCGAGCACGCGGTAAACCCTGCCGCGGGAAGCTGCAACTGCCCGTGCACAAGTTGGGGTACTGAGGTACCCCTACCTTAGTACACCGACAACTGCGCTACTTTCCGGTTCGAGAGGGGCGACAATCACCTCATCAAGTTCCACTTTCCTCCCACTTACTTCTTTTGAGAGAAACTCTTTCTCCAGAAAGGATCCATTCTTGGCAACAAAGACCTTGCCTTCGGATCTAAGGTAGAAGGTATTCCCAATAGTTTCCTTAGGGTATCATATGAAGACGCATTTTTCCGATTTGGGTTCGAGCTTTTCAGGTTGAAGTTTCTTGACATAAGCATCGCATCCCCAAACTTTTAGAAACGACAATTTAGGTTTCTTCCCAAACCATAGTTCATACGGTGTCATCTCAACGGATTTAGAAGGTGCCCTATTTAAAGTGAATGCGGCAGTCTCTAAAGCATAACCCCAAAATGATAGCGGTAAGTCGGTGAGAGACATCATAGATCGCACCATGTCCAACAGAGTACGATTACGACGTTCGGATACACCATTACATTGAGGTGTTCCAGGCGGCGTCAATTGTGAAACAATTCCACATTTCCTTAGGTGCGTGCCAAATTCGTGACTTAAATACTCTCCTCCATGATCTGATCGTAAGAACTTTATTTTTCTATCATGTTGATTCTCAACCTCATTATGAAATTCCTTGAACTTTTCAAAGGTCTCAGACTTGTGTTTCATTAAGTAGACATACCCATATCTACTTAAGTCATCAGTGAGGGTGAGAACATAACGATAGCCACCGCGAGCTTCAACGCTCATTGGACTGCACACATCAGTATGTATGATTTCCAACAAGTTGGTTGCTCGCTCCATTGTTCCGGAGAATGGAGTCTTGGTCATCTTGCCCATGAGGCATGGTTCGCACGTGTCAAATGATTCATAATCAAGAGACTCCAAAAGTCCATCTGCATGGAGCTTCTTCATACGTTTGACACCAATATGGCCAAGGCGGCAGTGCCACAAGTATGTGGGACTATCATTATCAACCTTACATCTTTTGGCATTCACACTATGAATATGTGTAACATAACGTTCGAGATTTAACAAGAATAAACCATTGACCAGCGGGGCATGACCATAAAAAATTTCTCTCATATAAATAGAACAACCATTATTCTCAGATTTAAATGAGTAGCCATCTCGCATTTAACGAGATCCTGATACAATGTTCATGCTCAAAGCTGGTACTAAATAACAATTATTGAGGTTTAAAACTAATCCCGAAGGTAGATGTAGAGGTAGCGTGCCGACGGCGATCACATCGACCTTGGAACCATTCCCGACACGCATTGTCACCTCGTCCTTCGCCAGTCTCCGCTTATTCCGCAACTCCTGCTTTGAGTTACAAATGTGAGCAACTGCACCGGTATCACACACCCAGGAGCTACTACGAGCGCTGGTAAGGTACACATCAATAACATGTATATCACATATACCTTTGACGTTGTCAGCCTTCTTATCTGCTAAGTATTTGGGGCAGTTCCGCTTCCAGTGACCCGTTCCCTTGCAATAAAAGCACTCAGTCTCAGGCTTGGGTCCATTCTTTGGCTTCTTCCCGGCAACTGGCTTACCGGGCGCGGCAACTCCTTTGCTGTCGTTCTTGAAGTTCTTCTTACCCTTGCCTTTCTTGAACTTAGTGGTTTTATTCACCATCAACACTTGATGTTCTTTCTTGATCTCCACCTCCGCTGATTTCAGCATTGAATATACCTCGGGAATGGACTTCTCCATCCCATGCATATTGAAGTTCATCACAAAGCTCTTGTAGCTAGGTGGGAGCGACTAAAGGATTCTGTCAACGACCGCGTCATCTGGGAGATTAATTCCCAGCTGAGACAAGCGGTTGTCCAACCCAGACATTTTGAGTATATGTTCGCTGACAGAACTATTCTCCTCCATCTTACAACTGTAGAACTTGTCGGAGACTTCATATCTCTCAACTCGGGCATGAGCTTGGAAAACCATTTTTAGCTCTTGTAACATCTCATATGCTCCGTGCTGCTCAAAACGCTTTTGGAGCCCCGATTCTAAGATGTAAAGCATGCCACACTGAACCAGGGGGTAATCATCACTACGCGATTGCCAGGCGTTCATAACATCTTGAGTTGCTGGGAAAACGGGTGCATCACCTAGCGGTGCTTCAAGGACATATGCTTTCTTGGCAGCTATGAGGATGATCCTCATGCTACGGACCCAATCCGTATAGTTGCTACCATCGTCTTTCAGCTTGGTTTTCTCTAGGAACGCGTTGAAGTTGAGGGAAACATTAGCGTGGGCCATCGGATCTACAAGACATATTGTAAAGATTTTAGACTATGTTCATGACGATTAAGTTCATCTAATTTTTTTTAATGAACTCCCACTCAGATAGACATCTCTCTAGTCATCTAAGTGATACATGATCCGAATCAACTAGGCCGTGTCAGATCATCACGTGAGACGGACTAGTCATCAACGGTGAACATCTTCATGTTGATCGTATCTTCTATACGACTCATGTTCAACCTTTCGGTCTTCCGTGTTCCGAGGCCATGTCTGTACATGCTAGGCTCGTCAAGTCAACCCTAAGTGTATTGCGTGTGTAAATCTGGCTTACACCCGTTGTATGCGAACGTTAGAGCCTACCACACCCGATCATCACGTGGTGCTTCGGAACAACGAACCTTAGCAACAGTGCACAGTTAGGGGGGAACACAATTCTTGAAATTTTAGTGAGAGATCATCTTATTTACTACCGTCGTTCTAAGAAAATAAGATGTAAAAACATGATAAACATCACATGAAATCAAATAGTGACATTATATGGCCAATATCATTTTGCTCCTTTTGATCTCCATCTTCAGGGCTCCGTGATCATCATCATCACCGGCATGACACCATGATCTCCATCATCATGATCTCCATCATCGTGTCTTCATGAAGTTGTCTCGCCAAAACTTTACTTCTACTACTATGGCTAACGGTTAGCAATAAATTAAACTAATTACATGGCGTTTACAATGACACACAGGTCATACAATAAAATAAGCCAACTCCTATGGCTCCTGCCGGTTGTCATACTCATTGACATGCAAGTCGTGATTCTTATTACAAGAACATGATCAATCTCATACATAACATATATATCATTCATCACATCCTTTTGGCCATATCACATCACACGGCACATGTTGCAAGAACAAGTTAGAGGGGAGTGCATCTTCATACCTTTGAAGATCGCGATGCGGAAGCGTTACAAAAACGCGGTTGGTGGAGTCGTACACCCAGCGATTCCGATCGCGGTCGATTCCGATCTAAGCGCTGAACAACGCTGCCTCCGCAGTCAACACGCGTGCAGCCCGGTGACGTCTCCTGCTCCTTGATCCAGCAAGGAGAGAGGGAGATGTTGGGGAAGACTCCGTCCAGCAGCAGCACGACGGCATGGTGGTGATGGAGGGGCGTTTCAATCCTGCAGGGCTTCGCCAAGCACCGCGGGAGAGGCGGAGGAGTTGGGAGAGGGGTAGGGCTGCGCCAGGACTTGGGCGCGGCTGCTCTCCCACCCCCCACATATATATAGGGGCAAGGGAGAGGGGGGCCGGCCCCCTCAGATCCAATCTGATGAGGGGGCGGCGGCCAGAGGGGGTGCCTTGCCCCCAAAGGCAAGGGGGCACCCCCCTTAGGGTTTCCCCCAAACCCTAGGTGCATGGGCCCTAGGGGGGAGGCGCCCAGCCCACTTAGGGGCTGGTCCTTCTCCACATACAGCCCATAGGGCCCTCAGGGGCAGGTGGACCCTCCCGGTGGACCCCCGGAACCCCTTCGGTGGTCCCGGTACAATACTGGTAACCCCGGAATTATTCTGATGACCGTATGATGACTTCCCATATATAAATCTTTACTTCCGAACCATTCTGGAACTCCTCATGACATCCGGGATCTCATCCGGGACTCCGAACAACATTCGGTAACCACGTATACACATTCCCTATGACCCTAGCGTCATCGAACCTTAAGTGTGTAGACCCTACGGGTTCAGAAATCATGCAGACATGACCGAGACATCTCTCTGGCCAATAACCAACAGCGGGATCTGGATACCCATGTTGGCTCCCACATGTTCCACGATGATCTCATCGGATGAACCACGATGTCAAGCATTAAATCAATCCCGTATACGATTCCCTTTGTCTACCGGTATAGCACTTGCCCGAGATTCGATCATCGGTATACCGAGACCTTGTTCAATCTCGTTACGGCAAGTCTCTTTACTTGTTCCGTAACACATCATCCCGTGACCAACCCCTTAGTCACATTGAGCTCATTACGATGATTTCTTACCGAGTGGGCCTGGAGATACATCTCCGTCATACGGAGTGACAAATCCTAGTCTCGATTCGTGCCAACCCAACAGATACTTTCGGGGATACCCGTAGTGTACCTTTATAGCCACCCAGTTGCGTTGTGACGTTTGGCACACCCAAAGCACTCCTATGGTATCCGGGAGTTGCACAATCTCATGGTCTAAGGAAAGGATACTTGACATTGGAAAAGCTTTAGCATACGAACTACACGATCTTGTGCTAGGCTTAGTATTGGGTTGTCCATCACAACATTCTCCTAATGATGTGATCCCGTTATCAATGACATCCAATGTCCATGGTCAGGAAACCATAACCATCTATTGATCAACGAGCTAGTCAACTAGAGGCTCACTAGGGATATGTTGCGGTCTATGTATTCACACATGTATTACTATTTCCGGATAATACAATTCAAGCATGAAAAATAGACAATTATCATGAACAAGGAAATATAATAATAACCATTTTATTATTGCCTCTAGGGCATATTTCCAACAATTCCTGCACCCACACACTCCTTCTTCCTCCCCAAAAAATCACTATCCAGCTCAAGCACGAGTTCTAGCTCATCTTGCTGCCATTTTTGATCTCCTTGCTCAAATCTCCATTCACAAAACTGTTTGGCGAGATTGTTCCTTGGTATGTGACTCCTCCATTGGTCCAATTAGTTTTTGTTCTAGTGCTTTATTTATTGCAAATTTTTCCTGTTGTGGTGAGCTTGTTTTTGAGCTTGCAAGTTAAATTTCTTTGGTCCCAAGTAGTTCTGATGCATGATATAGTCTCTAGGCACTTGTAGGAGTTGTTGCTATCAATCTTGTTAAGTTTGATTCACTTTTATTTTGAGTTACTAAAAATTTCAGAAAATTTCAGAAAAGTGCATAGGAAAATCTTCCAAGGTGGTTCCTCAAGGAAGCAAGAAGCAAGGATCGCAATGCGTGAGCCGGACGATGAATTGCCGAGGGAAGCTGAAGTGCGGCCTTGTGAATGGCCGTCAGAAGAGTTTATGGTTCGGGCATGCATTAAGGAGGAGTTTGACGCATATGTGCGTAATGCTGACCTCGAGGGCTTCATGCAAGATAAGTGCCCTCAATACCGTTACTTAACTGATACCTTTGTGAGAAGGTTTAAATTTTCATCGTCACGTAACTCTCACACTGTCCTGTTTGATCTTTATGATAAATCTTACACCATGGACCTAGAAGATTTTAATGATGCTTGTAAGCTCCCGCAGTGGGGCAATATCGGTGATCCTCGCAAATCTGAATGTAAAGACTTCCTTGCTAGTATCACTGTGGGTGAATCTAGAGAGATCACGCAAGCTACCATAGGAAGCATTCATTTTCCTGCTATACATTATTTTGCTCTCTTTATTGGTAAATGCATCAACGGTAAAGATGAGGCTTGCCATAAGTGCGTCCCAGATCTTAGTGTTCTCAAGAGTGTTGTGTTAGGTGATAGACAATATAACTTGGGAGCGATTGTTGCACGTAGGTTACACCATAATGGTTTAGATGGAGATTTATTTGGTGGGATTTATGCCACTCGCATAGCCCGTCGTCTTGGTGTGCCTATACATGAAAATGATGAACTATTACCGCCTGCTTATTTGGATTATAATGCTATGGTTAGTGATACGTCCAAAACGTATCTATAATTTCTGCTTGCTCCATGCCACTTTTGGGTGATATTGCTATGATATTCATACACTTCCATACACTTTTGATCATATTTGGACTAACTTACTAATCCAGTGCACCCCAGTGCCAGTTTCTGTTTTCGGCTGTTTTTGTATTTCAGGTTTTCACGTTACGAGAACTGCCCGAAAAAATCCAGAAAAATTATATCAAAAATCAGCGTTTCGGAAACTACCGTGCGTCCGAAGGACAGCCGGGGGGGGGGGGCACCAGGGCTCCAGGCGCCCTGGCGGCGCGTCCCCCCTGGGCCGCGCCGGGGGGGCGCCTGGGCCCCCCGAAGCTTCCCTGATGCCCCCCTTTGGCATATATTTAAAGCGTCCTCCGAAACCCTCAGAACAGGAACTCTTTTCGCGATCCCATCTCTGTTCCGCCGCCGTCGCCGCTTCCAAGATCGGGAGCACCAGGAGAACTCTTCCCGGCACCCTGCCGGAGGGGAGGATCACCACCGGGAGCTTCTCCACCACCATGGACGCCTCCCGGATGAGTCGTGAGTAGTCTCCCTTGGACCATGAGTCCATGACCAGTAGCTATGTGATGTTCTCCTCCCGTTCTTGTGCTTCACTAATTAGTCCTCGTGAGCTGCCCTACATGATCGAGGCACATATGTAATCCTTATGCTGTTGCTATGTTGAGTTTGCTGGGATCCGATGGATTATGAGATTATGTTCAGATTGATCTTGAGTAATATATTTGATTCACCTCTTTTATATTTATGTTCATAAGTAATTCTTGCATGTTCTCCGTTGTTATTTACTGCTTTGGCCGAGTAGTAGGTAGTGACTCCAAGAGGGAACGTTATGCTCGATTGTGGGTTCATGCCCCTCGATGACTAGCTTGAGTGACAGAAACATGAGTCTAGGGGATGTGCTGTTGCCACAAGGGGGAAAACAACGGTGCTTGTGCCCGCGGGTGCAAGGATTGTTTACTTTACGCAAAGTTCTTTTAATGCAGTTGTCTGTTGCTTTGAGTTTACACTATGGGTGGGACTCGCAACTTAATACCAGCGAGATGTTCTGGATAGATATCTCAAGGTGGATCATTAGTAGTAGATATTGATGGATTTCGGTCTACTTACTTTGGCGTACCGCCCATGCTTTGAACCTCAACCTTTCTTGCAATGTAGTCAGCATTGGTTTGCGTTCGTGGTCCTGTCAATTGCCCAGCTGTAATTCGTTTACCTCACATAGCTGTTTTATCGTCTTTTGGGAGAGAGACATCACTAGTGAACATCATGAGACTCCGGTCCATATTACCATCATTGATCACATCCGCTATTTACTTTTCGCTTTTACTTACTATTGCAAAACATTATCTATCACTACTATCATTGCTTTTAATCCTTTGTGAACTACAAGGCCGGAGGGATTGACAACCTCTCTGTACTCGTTGGGAGCAAAGTTATTTGTATCTATGTGCAGGTCCACGTTGATTGCTAATATCTGGCGCCGTTAGCAGTTGACACCTACTTGTTGAACCTAGGAGTCTCTGGGGATTCGATCCTTGGCATCTTTGCTAAGGGAAAAAAAACTTCCACAACACTGCATCTTACACCTTCCACTTGGGGTAACCAACGAGGGGTTAGAGGCCCATCAGTTAGCCATCGGTTTATAGAGAGGGAAGAACAATCCATCCAGTATCGACTAATCTTTGACAGGCGTCACACTATCCATATTACGCTCCCTGCTCCTATCTTCTTTGACTTTCAGGCAAAAGGGAGATACGTTATAACTAGGGAGGAAGCAAATGAGTATAAGGAGATATGAGAGCAGCTCGTCTCCAGGATGCAGCTCGCCAGGCAGTAGCCGCTGCATCTTAGTACAACCCCAACTACGACTTTGGATACCCGCCAGGCCAATACTGGTCGATGAAATAACGGTGGGATTTGAGGAGCTCCAGCTTGACCACCCTACCGGTGAAGGGGAGACTCGGCTGGGTTCTTCACTGAAGACTCCATGCCTATGGCGGAAGGACCTAATCAACATTCTCAACTGGACGCCTCCGCCTCCTCCTCCTCCTCCGGCGAGTCAGGGCACTCCGCCTCCTCCACCGCCTCCTCCTCCGGCGAGTGACCATCAGGGCACTCCGGCTCCTTCTCTGGCGCGTGGCGGAACTCCGCCTCCTTCGCCGCCGGCGCGTGGCGACACTCCGCCTCCTTCGCCACCGGCGCGCCCGAGCAGCCAGCCTGCTCCTCCTTCTCCGCCTAATCAGTAAGGGCGGAAGAGACCTGCCGCCGCTCCGGCTGCTCCTGCTCCGGCGTGTAAGCAAGTAAAAAAGACAGCCGCTTCGTGCCTTTGTCTGGTCCGGCGACGTCTACTAGTACAGCCAGAGGCGGGAGGCGATGCAGATTCGGTCCTTCTCTCACGCCTCTAGAGAAGTTACCGTACGAGAGGTCCGACGAGGAAAACACAAAGATCGCTCAAGGCGAAGTAAAGGACTTTTTTGAAGGGTTGAAAGCACAGAGACATCCACCTCCGGAGGAGAAGATAGATGCGGTGAAAGCAAAGCGCACTCTTGCTGCCCTGAAGCAACCAGCGCAAAGTAAGCCGCAGGACAACTATGACCGCATGATCCAAAAGTCATATCAAGCAGCGAAGCGGTCGGGAAGTACTAAAAGTGATCAGAGGTTAGCAGAAGGGCGAGCTGGGAAACAAATTGCCCAGCTCGGCGAACAAGCGGACCAATCGTGCCCCCCGCTCAAGGTGTCTAGCGACATGGTCGCTAATGATCCGAGGATGGTGCTCGGTTATACCAATCTTGCAGATTACGCGTCCGACGATGTACACTATGATTTCTTGGAAGTGCAGATAGAAAGATACGAGTACAAAAAGCCTCTCGTCAAAAATGAAAGATCTCTATCAACGAATATGTGAAGATTGCATGATTGGTACTTGAAAATCTGCAGAGAGTCTGGGGGGAGGGATAACTTGTATTTGAGAGTTAAACCGGAGCATGACCTCGTTGGAATTGACCTGTTGCCTGTTCCATTTGAGGAGTTCTATCAGTTTTTCAATCAATTGGCCCTCGATAAAGCAACGGTCACCTGCTACTGTCTGTAAGTAGTACTACTTCTGTCATTAAGTCTCTCTATATAGCTGATCTTCATTGCATGTATTTATAATTATCCTCACTATATTATGCAGATTGAAGATCGTCGAATTGAAGAAAAGACAAGTAGGTGATATTGGGTTTATTAACACATACCTCATAGATGCAACCGAGGTTAAATTGCGTCCCGACGATACCGAGACCAACTTGCTACGATCGTTGGTGGTAAATGAAAACAAAGATATAATACTCTTTCCTTACAACTTCAAGTGAGTGTTACTGTCTTGTGCATATTTGGTTTCCCTTATATATCAGTCAAGGTTATAGTGATGTAATTGATGATCTCATGCATTCGTGCGCAGCTTCCACTATATTCTCTTAGAGATTAAGCTTGAGAAGGGAGTAGTAACTGTCTTGGACTCTAAACGTAAAGATCCCGAGGAGTATGCGGACATGACTCAAATGCTAGCCAGGTAAGTTAAATCGATCAATATTATCCACCATGCATATATATCAGCAACTTCATTTCTGATATCAACTAATTGTTTTCTTTGTCTGGCAGGGTTTGGAGAAAATTCAGCAAAAAAGCTCCGGGACTGCCGAAGAAGCTACAATTTAGATACCCGAAAGTAAGTACTATATAGTAGCATGTTCCGCGCGCGCATCTCCTATATCTTGATTCAAGCGCTAGTTTCATCAATACCAATTTGGCATTCTTGCTTATCAGTTTGATTGACCTCTATTTCTTGTAAAGTGGTTGTGGCAGGAACCCGGGAATGATTATTGTGGATACTACATTTGCGAGTCTATCCGCCACACGACCTGTGAGCGGGGCTACACTGAAGAACAATTTGAAGTGCGTAAGCAATCAATAATATTCACAAATTTATAGCATCATTTCATGTATTGACCCCCTACTTCAAATTAGATGTTTCGGATGCGGGATGAACTCCTAACACCAGATCGTCTGCGAGCAATTCAAGAGGAATTGGTGGCATTCTTCCTTGAACACGTGATCGCTGAAGACGGAGAATACTATGTGGACCATGCATCCATATGATAGGAGATTATTTTTGTAAGAGATAATTATTGTATATATGTGCCCGGTAGTGTCGGATAGATATACGAGAACTTGTTGTTCGACCAATCTCTCGGAGAAGGAGAGGTGGTCGATATTACTTCTCTCTGTATGCATATATATATATATATATATATATATATATATATATATATATATATATATATATATATATATATATATGTTGATTATACGATATTCTGTTTCCTTCGTTTGCTTTACTAGCTAGCTAGCTAGCTACCATGTCTAGTCATCTCTATACGTATGTGTAGTACGTAGCAAGCACGGACATAAGAGAGGACACTTCTCTCTATTAATTAGCTAGCTAACACAATATGAAACATCTAAATTAACCCCCCAAAACCTCCAACCCCCCCTCCCCTTTCAAAAAAAAAACAAAACCACAGCCACAGAAATGCTGACGCGTGGATGCCTTTTGGTCCCGGTTGGTATCACCAACCGGGACTAAAGCCCCTCCTGCCTGGGCTCGGTGCACATGCCACGTGGACACCCTTCTGCCCCGGTTCTGGATTGAACCGGGACTAAAGGGTCAGAGCATTAGTACCGACCCTCTTGTCCCGGTTCTGGAACCGGGGCTAAAGGCCCAAATGAACCGGGTCTGATGACCCTTTATCTACTAGTGCAACTTAGGCCAAAAGCCTAAGCTTGGGGGAGTACGTATTTCTCACCGACATTACATTCATGTTCACACACTTATTCCGATAGTCGGTGCTCACACTCTTTCATTGTATCATCCATGCTTAGTTTCATTTCTTTTTCTTAGTCTTTTTCTTGTGTGTTAGAAAAACCTTAAGAAAAACAAAAAATAAACTAGTTGTAGCTTCTAGCTACTTTACTTTCCATACCTGTAGTAGTAGTAATTAAAAGAAAACCCAAAAAGATTTTTCGTTCTTCTTTTGCTTGTTGGGAGTTTTCCCGTGTAAATAGTTCCTTTTCTTTCTTTGGGGGTCAAGAGGAGAAGATCATGATGAAAATGTTTAGTAGCTCTCATATGCTTTATTGTTAATTTAATCATGAGCCATATTACTTTGTCTTCTCTCTTGTATTAAATGCTTGCAGATTCCAGCTTAGTCCAATGCACGTGCACTATTATTATTATCCACACCGTTCGGTCGTGCGAGTGGAAGGCAATAATGACGATATATGATGAATTGATTGAGATGAGAAAAGCTGGTATGAAATCGACCTCTCTTGTTTTTGTATATATGATAGTTCATCGTTCCTGATTCAGCCTATTATGAATGAAATATGCTTGCAATGACAATTAGAGATCATAGCTGCTCATGCCATGCTTAATTAGCTAGGAGTTTATAATGGTCTATCTTGCGTGCCAACATGATATCAAAATGGTTATGATGTGGTATGATAGGGTGGTATCCTCCTTTGAACAATTCAAGTGGTCTGACTTGGCACATGTTCACGCATGTAGTTGAAATTAAATCAACATAGCCTCTACGATATTTATGTTCATGGTGATTTATATCCTACTCATGCTTGCATTCATTGCTGATTAATTTTAATGCATGTTCATGACTGTTGTCGCTCTCTAGCTGGTCGCTTCCCAGTGTGTTTCTAGCCTTCACCTGTACTAAGCGGGAAAACTGCTTGTGCATCCACTTCCATAAACCCCAAATTTATTCGATATGAGTCCACCATACCTTCCTATATGCGGTATCTACCTGCCGTTCCAAGTAAATTTGTATCTGCCAAACTCTAAACCTTCAAATAAAATTCTGTTTTGTATGCTCGAAGAACTCATGTATTAACAAGGGCTGTCTATATCTTCCATGCTAGGTGGGTTATTCTCACAATGAGTGGACTCCGCTCATCATTCATGAGAAAATGGATGGTAATCGGGATGCCCAGTCCCATGCTCAAATCATAATAATTAAACAAAACTCCCCCATGGCTGTTGCTGGTTTGGACGGTACCCGTTGTTTCGGGCTAGACGTGGAGTGTGCTTGTTGGTGGTTGGGGGAGTATAAACTTTACCATTCTGTTTGGGAACCGCCTATAATGTGTGTAGCATGGAAGATATCGAGATTCTTGGTTGTTATGTTGACAATGAGAGTATACTGCTCAAAATATTATTCATCTCTATTTAAAAATCGAGCTCTCGCACCTCTACAAATCCCTGCTTCCCTCTGCGAAGGGCCTATCTATTTACTTTTATGCTGAGTCACCATCCTCTTATTAAAGAGCACCAGTTGGAGAGCACCTCTGTCATTTGCATGTATTTCTATTAATTTGCATTGAGTATGATTGTGACTGGATCTCTTTTACCATGGATTACAATGTCTAGTCAGTCCTTGATCTTTAAAGGTGCTCTGCATTTATGTTTTGCGGTCTCAGAAAGGGCTAGCGAGATACCATCTTGTTATATCATATTATGATTGTTTTGAGAAAGTGTTGTCATCCGAGGTTTATTATTATTGCTCGCTCGTTGATTATGCCAATGATATGAGTAAACATGAATGCTGAAAACTTTGCTGAAAACTTGAATGCTGGCTTTACATATTTACAACAACAAGAGCAAACAGAGTTTGTCAAAGTTTTTCTTTATCACTTTCAGTTTATCAACTGAATTGCTTGAGGAAAAGCAAAGGTTTAAGCTTGGGGGAGTTGATACGTATCAAACGTATCTACTTTTCCAAACACCTTTTCCCTTGTTTTCGACTCTAACTTGCATGACTTAAACGGAACTAACCCTTACTGACGTTGTTTTCAGCAGAATTGCCATGGTGTTATTTTTGTGCAGAAATAAAAGTTCTCGGAATGACTTGAAATTCAACGGAGAATTATTTTGCAATATACAAAAAATATCTACGGAAAGAACCAAGCCAGGGGGCCCACACCCTGTCCACGAGGGTGGGGGCGTGCCCCTCCCCCCTGGGCGCGCCCCCTGCCTCGTGGGCCCCCTGTTGCTCCACTGACGTACCCCTGGACTCCATATATTCTCTTTCGGGGAGAAAAAAATCAGAGAGGAAGAATTATCGCGTTTTACGATATGAAGCCACCGCCAAGCCCTAATCTCTCTTGGGAGGGCTGATCTGGAGTCCGTTCGGGGCTCCGGGGAGTGGAGATCATCGCCATCGTCATCATCAAACTTCCTCCATCACCAATTCCATGATGCTCACCGTCGTGCGTGAGTAATCCCATCATAGGCTTGCTGGACGGTGATGGGTTGGATGAGATTTAGGATGTAATTGAGTTAGTTTTGTTAGGGTTTGATCCCTAGTATCCACTATGTTCTAATATTGATGTTGCTATGACTTTGCCATGCTTAATGCTTGTCACTAGGGCCCGAGTGCCATGATTTCAGATCTGAACTTATTATGTTGTCATGAATATATCCGTGTTCTTGATCCTATCTTGCAAGTCAATAGTCACCTACTATGTGTTATGATCCGGCAACCCCGAAGCGACAACAATCGGGACCACTCCCGGTGATGATCGTAGTTTGAGGAGTTCATGTATTCACTATGTGTTAATGCTTTGGTCCGGTACTCTATTAAAAGGAGGCATTAATATCCCTTAGTTTCCAGTAGGACCCCACTGCTACGGGAGGATAGGACAAAAGATGCCATGCAAGTTCTTTTCCATAAGCACGTATGACTATATTCGGAATACATGCCTACATTACATTGATGAACTGGAGCTAGTTCTGTGTCTCCCTAGTTTATAAATTTTACACGAGGAATCGCATCCGACATAATTCTCCATCACCTATCCAATGCCTACGAGCTTTTCACATATTGCTTGTTGCTTATTTACTTTTCCGCTGCTACTGTTACAAAAACTACAAAAACACTACCATTACTTTTATTGTTGTTACCACTATTTCCATATTACCTTGCTACTAAACTACCTTGCTGCAGATACTAAGTTTCTAGGTGTGGTTGAATTAACAACTCAGCTGCTAATACTTAAGAGTATTCTTTGGCTCCCCTTGTGTCGAATCAATAAATTTGGGTTGAATACTTTACCCTCGAAAACTATTGCGATTCCCTACACTTGTGGGTTATCAAGGACCGTCCTCAGGGCAATGCCGACCTCCCTCCGCTGCCGCCAACTCCAAGGAGGAATGACAACCACCACCAAGACGATGGGGCTGGGGGCTTCCAAGAGCCTCATGCCATTGTCTGCATCTTGGGTGGTGCTCAGGCTCCTGCCTCTCATCGCATCTTCAAGCAGTTCGCTCATGAGGTGAACGCGGCCCTCCCCAAGCTTGAGGCGTCGTGTCCCCTCAGGTGGTCCAAGTATGCCATCACCTTCAACTCTATAGAGAAGCTCAAGTGCGCGGCCGCCGCCGGCGCGCTCCCAATGCTCTGCTCACCAACCATCAGCAATGTCCTCGTCACCAAGACTCTCATTGATGGTGGCGCAGGGCTCAACGTCTTCTCCGTCGAGACGTTTGACACACTCAAGGTGCCATATGATCAGCTTCTGCCACCAAGCCTTTCTCGGGGGTGACCGATGGTTCCACCGTCCCCATAGGGCAGATTCGTCTCCCTGCCACCTTCGGCAAGCGCGAAAACTAACGCACCAAGCTCATCAACTTTGACATCGACCACATTCGCCTCCCATACAATGCCATACTCGGGTATCCGGCCCTCACCAAGTTCATGGCAGTGACTCACCACGGCTACAATGTCCTCAAGATGCAGAGAAGTGGCGACATCATCACGGCCGCCTGCGATGTGAAGGATGCAGTGTGCTCCCTCGAGCGCGCATACCTGATGGGCCTCTAACCCCTCGTTGGTTACCCCAAGTGGAAGGTGTGAGATGGAGTGTTGTGGAAGTTCTTCCCTTAGCAAAGATGCCAAGGATCGAATCCCCAGAGACTCCTAGGTTCAACAAGTAGGTGTCAACTGCTAACGGCGCCAGATATTAGCAATCAACGTGGACCTGCACACAGATACAAATAACTTTGCTCCCAACGAGTACAGAGAGGTTGTCAATCCCTCCGGCCTTGTAGTTCACAAAGGATTAAACGCAAATGATAGTAGTGATAGATAATGTTTGCAATAGTAAGTAAAAGCGAAAAGTAAATAGCGGATGTGATCAATGATGGTAATATGGACCGGAGTGTCATGATGTTCACTAGTGATGTCTCTCTCCCAAAAGACGATAAAACAACTATGTGAGGTAAACGAATTACAGCTGGACAATTGACAGGACCACGAACGCAAACCAATGGTGACTACATTGCAAGAAAGGTTGAGGTTCAAAGCATGGGCGGTACGCCAAAGTAAGTAGACCGAAATCCATCAATATCTACTACTAATCATCCACCTTGAGATATCTATCCAGAACATCTCGCTGGTATTAAGTTGCGAGCCCCACCCATAGTGTAAACTCAATGCAACAGACAACTGCATTAAAAGAACTTTGCGTAAAGTAAACAATCCTTGCACCCGCGGGCACAAGCACCGTAGTGAAGCACAATCTGAACATAATCTCACAATCCATCGGATCCCAGCAAACTCATCATAGCAACAACATAAGGATTACATATGTGCCTCGATCATGTAGGGCAGCTCACGAGGACTAATTAGTGAAGCACAAGAACGGGAGGAGAACATCACATAGCTACTGGTCATGGACTCATGGTCCAAGGGAGACTACTCACAACTCATCCGGGAGGCGTCCATGGTGGTGGAGAGGCTCCCGATGGTGATCCTCCCCTCTGGCAGGGTGCCGGGAAGAGTTCTCCTGGTGCTCCCGATCTTGGAAGCGGCGGCGGCGGCGGAACAGAGATGAGATCGCGAAAAAGAGTTCCCGTCCCGAGGGTTTCGAAGGACGCTCTAAATATATGCCAAAGGGGGGCACCAGACGGGGCTCGGGGGGCCCAGGC
>LR738715.1:1335064-1385921 GCA_902687465.1 Secale cereale | reverse complement strand
CCCCCCCCCCCCCCCGGCTGTACTTCGGGCGCAAGGTAGGTTCTGGAACGCTGATTTTTTATATAATTTTTCTGGATTTTTCCTGACAGTTCTCGTAATGTGAAAACCTGAAATACAAAAACAGCCGAAAACAGAAACTGGCACTGGGGTGCACTGGATTAGTAGGTTAGTCCAAATATGATCAAAAGTGTATGGAAGTGTATAAATATCATAGCAATATCACCCAAAAGTGGCATGGAGCAAGCTGAAATTATAGATACGTTTTGGACGTATCAACATCCCCAAGCTTAATTCCTGCTCGTCCTCGAGTAGGTAAATGATAACAAGAATAATTTCTGTGGTGACATGCTATTAACCATATAGGACTTTTTCATAGTCAGATGACAAAAGCTTACTGAGACAATGATTCTATAGTAATTAAGTTGCCTCATGAGAAAATCACAAATGACTGAAAGTTTTACAACATGAAACTGAAACATCAAAAAGATTTGCAATGAACATGGTGTGAAAATATGATAAAGTGATATCTAGCTTGCCCCCTTTAGTGAAGCAAAACATAAATGTAGGGGCACCTTCAAGGTTTAAGTGATGACTAGATACAATGATTTCAAAATAAACGATATCACAATCATGCAAAAGACAATGCTACTTTGGAACAATGCACATTACACTTAGAATGCCAATCATGCTCTCAGTAGTCGGTGCTTGAAGAAAGAAGGTGGAGACTCAACATAAAAGTAAAAGAATGGTTATGTGCTAGAGCTTTTTTTTATATTGAAAACATAGAAGCAATTTTGTCAACGGTAGTAGTACTTCATATGTGTTATGCATAAGACATCCTATAAGTTGCAAGCCTCATGCATCGAATACCAATAGTGCTCGCACCTTGTCCTAATTAGCTCGGATTTCCATGGGTTATCATTGCATTACATATGTTTCAACCAAGTGTCACAAAGGGGTACCTCTATGCCACCTGTACAAAGGTCCAAGGAGATAAATCGCATTTGATTTCTCGTTTTTGATAGATCTCAACTTGAGGACATCCATACCGGGACAACATAGAAAATAGATGATGGACTCCTCTTTAATGCATAAGCATATTCTCATAAGAGATTGAGGATTAATGTCCAAGCTAAAACTTCCACCATGATACATGGCTTTGGTTGGCGGCCCAATGTTCTTCTCTAACAATATGCATACTCAACCATTCAACCCATGGCAAATCACCCTTACTTCAGACAAGACGAACATGCATAGCAACTCACATGATATTCAAAAAAAGTGTGACAGTTGATGGCGTCCCCAGAAACATGGTTACCCCTCAGCAAGCAACTTATAAGAAATAAGATACATAGGTAACATATTCTTTACCACAATAGTTTTTAAGCTACTTTCCCATGAGCTATGTATTGCAAAGTTAGTCCGCTTAGTACAGGTGGAGGTTAGCAAAAGACTGGGAGCGACCAACTAAGAGAGCAATGACGGTCATAATCATGCAGAGCGACAAAGCAACATTGAATCAGGCATGGAAGTTATATCGCTACTCAGAAATAAAAGATCATCAAGGCTTGACAGACTTTTCTTTACAGTCTTAAATATGCGTGAGCATACGCCAAGTCAATCAAAATAAATTCTCGAAGGAAGATATTACTAAACCATACCACATCATAGGCAAACAAATCAAGTTGGTACTCCAATAACACATTGGGAATCCCCCAGCTATTTGAGATTAACCATAAGAAAACCTGAACTACTAGGCGCCATTATGCACGTAGCATCTTTATCATAGACATATTAAGCAATGCAACGGAAGCAAACTCTCTTAATAAGGTGAGCATGGTAATTAAAGAGAGTTCAAGCAACCAACTAAACAAAAGCTCTTTGAAAAGATAAGCATGAATACTAAGAGCAGAGCATGATAGTAGCTATTAAAAGACAAAGAACACACACAGCAAAGATAGACATGAAAATTCTATGTTATGTTCTAGGTAGAAGTGGAGCGTGTTTCTCTCCCACATAAAGAACGCTGAGTTCCGACTCGTTATGAAAAACTAAAAAGAAAACTAAAAGCAAGACGCTCCAAGCATAGCACATAACACATGAAGTGATAAAAATATAGCGGAACGAAAGACGAACTGATAATGTTGATGGAGAAGGGGATGCACGGGGGCATCCCCAAGCTTAGACGCTTGAGTCTCCTTGAATATTTCTTGTGGGTGCACGGGGGCATCCCCAAGCTTGAGCGCTTGACACTCCTGAATCTTTTTATCATCTTCCCTCGCACACTTGAAAACTCCCTTCATACATAACTCATTATAATCTGATTAGCGAGGTTAGTACCCTTAATAAAGTAATTGTTCCTTGCTGGAAATAAAGATATTCTTGAAGGTCTACTGTTTCTCAAGATTGCCAAAAGGTTTTTGCAAAGAAAAAGCAAGCTCTTGGTTTGCAAAATGAAGGAAAGGCAAAACAGGACAGAATCTGTGAAAAACAGAGCAGCAGGTAGTAATTGATTTGTTCGGGGTACTTCTGCAACTCAAATCAAAAAACTCAGAACAGACGCACGAAAGACAATCATATAGAGAATGCTGTCGAAAAAATTCAGACCAAAAAGATGATCTGGTGATTTTATACGAATTTTTCTATCCAAGGACAGAATCTGTTTCCTGGACAGCACCTCACAACTTTTGAACTTTCTAGCAATCAGAGGCTATACTTGGCACAAATATGAAAATCAAAGATACAATGATGATGCTACTGTAGTAAACAACATCAAGACACAACAAAAGCAAAATATAAAAATTTATTCAGGTGGGCTGCCTCCCAAAAGCGCTTTCTTTTATGCCTTTAAGCTAGGCATAATGCATATAGATCAAGTTTTATCAAGAGTAAAAGAATAGCTAGCCCGTACAACGGACTCAAAAGGTAACTTGATCTTCTTACGAGGGAAGTGTTCCATCCCTTTCTTGAGAGGAAACTGAAATTTTATATTACCCTCTTTCATGTCAATGATAGCACCAACGGTGCGTAAAAAGGGACGTCCCAAAATAATTGGACAAGAAGGATCACATTCAATATCCATAATAGTGAAATCAACGGGAACATAATTGTCATTGACAATGATAAGAACGTCGTTGATCCTCCCCAAAGGTTTCTTTATGGAAGAATCAACGAGACGAACACCAAAAGAACAAGAATCATAAGGTTTCAATTTAAGCATATCATATAGTCTTTTGGGCATAATGGAAGTACTAGCTACAATATCACATAAAGCATAGCATGAGAAGTTGTTTATCTTAATTTTTATCATAGGATCCCAACCATCTTCTAGCTTTCTAGGTATGGAGGCTTCTACTCTAAGTTTCTCCTCCCTAGCTTTGATGAGAGCATTAGTGATATGCTCTGTGAAGGCAAGGTTAAGCGTGCTAGTGCGGGGGTCTCTAGACATCTTGTGAAGGAAATCAATAACTTCGGTAAGAGTGCAATTATCAAAATCAAGGTCATTAGCATCAAGTAAAGTGGTAGTGGTGTCCTTAAGGTTCACTTGTTTGGTAGTTTCTATAGTCATAGCATCACCATTAATAGGTCCAATGGGACCAGGAGTACATTGGGTGCTAAGAGTTTGAACATCCTCAACAACTTGGATAGTAGGAACAATGTGGTGGGTAGGAAGGCTCTTAATTCTATCCTCTTCCTCCCTTAGGGATGCAACCACTTCGGGTTTAGCTGCCATTTGGTTTATCAAAGTGGCTTGTGTGTGGGACATATTGGAAACTTGGGTCTCAGTGATAGTGAGTCTAGTCTGGAGGTTAGAAATCTCAATATTTATGTTCTCTAATCGTCTACTAATGTCTTGCAAGATAGCAGTATGCTCATTTAATTGCCTCGAGAAGGTTTTGTTTTGTTCATATTGGGTGTGCATGTAATTCTTAGTGGCCTTGTCTATTTCTAGCAGTTTCTCATAGCCAGGCAAATCTCTATCTTTTTGGATGGAGTTCTTGGTGCTAGGATAAGCATTGTTGTTCCCATAGGAATTAGAGGGGAACGGTCTAGGATTACTACCAAAGTTACTCCTATAAGCATCAGCAATCACAGAATCTAAAGGATCATAACGAGGATCAACAGAAGATTGCTTTGAAAGTAGAGACATGATCAAGTCAACTTTTTCATTTAGGGAGGAAATCTCCTCGACAGAGTTTACCTTCCTACCTGTTGGAGCGCGTTCGGTGTGCCATTGGGAATAGTTGGTCATCATCTCATCGAGAAGCTTTGTGGCAGCACCAAGTGTAGTTGACATAAAAGTTCCTCCCGCGGCCGAATCTAGCAAGTTCCGCGAGGTAAAGTTCAAGCCTGCATAAAAAGTTTGGATAACCATCCAAGTAGTCAAACCATGAGTAGGGCAGTTCTTGATAAGAGATTTCATACGTTCCCAAGCTTGGGCAACGTGTTCATTATCCAATTGTTTAAAATTCATTATGTTACTTCTAAGTTGGATAATTTTAGCAGGTGGATAGTGTTTTCCGATAAAAGCATCTTTGCACTTGTCCCATGAATCTATGCTATTTCTAGGCAAAGACTGAAACCAAATTTTAGCTCCCCCTCTCAAGGAGAAAGGAAAAAGCTTAAGCTTAACAATATTACCATCTATTTCATGGTACTTTTGCATATCACAAAGTTCAACAAAGTTGTTTAAGTGTAAAGCAGCATCATCTCCAGCACCGGAGAATTGATCTTTCATGACTAAGTTCAGTAAAGCAGGTTTCATTTCATATGAAGGTGCTGAAGTGGCAGGTGTAGTGATAGGTGTGCTGATAAAGTCATCGTTGTTGTGACTAGTGAAGTCACACAACTTGGTGTTCTCGGTGGAACCCATAGTAGCAAGCAAACAAGATAACTATTTTTGTGATTTTCGATAAAGGATACTAAAGCAAAAACTGAAAGGTAAACTAACAAGACTAAAAAGCAAAGGTAAAAGAAAGCGTGCAACTCCACTATCCTGAAGAGTGGAGTCCCCGGCAACGGCGCCAGAAAAACTCCTTGATGGGCCTCTAACCCCTCGTTGGTTACCCCAAGTGGAAGGTGTGAGATGCAGTGTTGTGGAAGTTTTTCCCTTAGCAAAGATGCCAAGGATCGAATCCCCAGAGACTCCTAGGTTCAACAAGTAGGTGTCAACTGCTAACGGCGCCAGATATTAGCAATCAACGTGGACCTACACACAGATACAAATAACTTTGCTCCCAATGAGTACAGAGAGGTTGTCAATCCCTCCGGCCTTGTAGTTCACAAAGGATTAAACGCAAATGATAGTAGTGATAGATAATGTTTGCAATAGTAAGTAAAAGCAAAAAGTAAATAGCGGATGTGATCAATGATGGTAATATGGACCGGAGTCTCATGATGTTCACTAGTGATGTCTCTCTCCCAAAAGACGATAAAACATCTATGTGAGGTAAACGAATTACAGCTGGGCAATTGACAGGACCACGAACGCAAACCAATGCTGACTACATTGCAAGAAAGGTTGAGGTTCAAAGAATGGGCGGTACGCCAAAGTAAGTAGACCGAAATCCATCAATATCTACTACTAATCATCCACCTTGAGATATCTATCCAGAACATCTCGCTGGTATTAAGTTGCGAGCCCCACCCATAGTGTAAACTCAATGCAACAGACAACTGCATTAAAAGAACTTTGCGTAAAGTAAACAATCCTTGCACCCGCGGGCACAAGCACCGTTGTATTCCCCCTTGTGGCAACAGCACATCCCCTAGACTCATGTTTCTGTCACTCAAGCTAGTCATCGAGGGGCATGAACCCACAATCAAGCATAACGTTCCCTCTTGGAGTCACTACGTATTACTTGGCCAAAGCAATAAATAACAACGGAGAACATGCAAGAATTACTTATGAACATAAATATGAAAGAGGTAGATCAAATATATTACTCAATCACAATCTGAACATAATCTCACAATCCATCGGATCCCAGCAAACTCATCATAGCAACAACATAAGGATTACATATGTGCCTCGATCATGTAGGGCAGCTCACGAGGACTAATTAGTGAAGCACAAGAACGGGAGGAGAACATCACATAGCTACTGGTCATGGACTCATGGTCCAAGGGAGACTACTCACAACTCATCTGGGAGGCGTCCATGGTGGTGGAGAGGCTCGCGATGGTGATCCTCCCCTCCGGCAGGGTGCCGGGAAGAGTTCTCCTGGTGCTCCCGATCTTGGAAGCGGCGGCGGCGGTGGAATAGAGATGAGATCGCGAAAAAGAGTTCCCGTCCCGAGTGTTTCGAAGGACGCTCTAAATATATGCCAAAGGGGGGCACCAGACGGGGCTCGGGGGGCCCAGGCGCCCCTCGGCGCGGCCTAGGGGGTGGGCGCCGCCAGGGCGCCTGGGGCCCTGGTGGCCCCCCCGGCTGTACTTCGGGCGCAAGGTAGGTTCTGGAACGCTGATTTTTTATATATTTTTTCTGGATTTTTCCTGACAGTTCTCGTAATGTGAAAACCTGAAATACAAAAACAGCCGAAAACAGAAACTGGCACTGGGGTGCACTGGATTAGTAGGTTAGTCCAAATATGATCAAAAGTGTATGGAAGTGTATAAATATCATAGCAATATCACCCAAAAGTGGCATGGAACAAGCAGAAATTATAGATACGTTTTGGACGTATCAATACCAGGCCGCAGCAGTCGAGAACTCCGATGGCGAGGGTGCCACCCTGCCTCCTGAGGCCATACCCAAGAAGAATCAGCTCCTTTCCAATGGACATTAGGGGGCTAGGCACCCGGCGATCGTGCCTCAGGACCAACACCCACTGCTGGGGCGCCTTTCCCTCTCACATAGGAAGGCGCACCCGGCGCCCCTCTCAGGACGGGCTCGGGGCTCTCGTCTGGAGGGCCTCTGACCTGACCAACATCATGATACTTCTCCAACGTACCTATAATTTTTTATTGTTCCATGCTATTATATTATCTATCTTGGATGTTTTATATGCAGTTATATGCTATTTTATATGATTTTTGGGACTAACCTATTAACCTAGAGCCCAGTGCTAGTTTCTGTTTTCCTGGTTTTTGAGTTCCGCAGAAAAGGAATATGAAATGGAGTCCAAACGAAACAAAACTTTTTGGAGATTTTTCTTGGACTAGAAGACACCAGATGGACTTGGAGTACACGCCAAGGGATCTGCGAGGAGGCCAAAAGGGTGGAGGGCGCGCCCAGGGGGTAGGGCACGCCCCTACCTTGTGGGCCCCTGATGACCCAAAAGTGTAGGTGATCTATCGTAGTCCTTTCGATAAGTAAGAGTGTCAAACCCAACGAGGAGCAGAAGGAAATGATAGGCAGTTTTCAGTAAGGTATTTTCTGCAAGCACTGAAATTATCGGTAACAGATAGTTTTGTGATAAGGTAATTGGTAACAAGTGACAAATAGTAAAAGTAAATAAGGTGCATGTCTGTCTCGCTTGTGACAAATAGTAAAAGTAAATAAAGTGACAAATAGGTTTGGAGAGAAAGTCTTCACTTTTTCTTCGCCCGTGTCCTTTGCTTATTGCGCCATAACCATGGATCTTCATTGTTTAACAAGGTGCTTGGGTTAGCCTTGACTTTGAAGGGAGGAATTTCATGAAACTTTTCATAATCTTCAGACATGTCTGTCTTGCCTTCCACTCCCATGATGTCTCTTTTCCTTGAAAGAACTATGTGGTGCTTTGGCTCATCGTACGATGTATTCTCTTCCTTGTCTTTTCCTTTTCTCGATTTGGTAGACATGTTCTTCACATAGAAAACCTGTGCCGCATCACTGGCTAGGACGAATAGTCCGTCTATGTACCCAAGATTTTCAGATCCACTGTTGTCATTCCGTACTGTGGGTCTCCCTGTACCCCGCATCCTGACAGATTGAGCCATTTGCACTGAAACAAAGGGACCTTAAAATCATGTCCATAGTCAAGTTCCCATATGTCCACTATGTAACCATAATATGTGTCATTTCCCCTCTTGGTTGCTGCATCAAAGCGGACACCAGTGTTTTTGTTAGTGCTCTTTTGATCTTGGGCGGTCGTGTAAAATGTATTCCCATTTATCTCGTACCCTTTGTAAGTCAATACAGTTGAAGATGGTCCCCTGGCCAACGAGTACAGCTCATCAGAAACAGTGGTGTCACCCATGAGATGTGTTTGCAACCAACTGCCAAAAGTCCTGATGTGTTCACATGTAATTCAGTCGTCACACTGCTCCGGGTGTTTGGAGCGCAGAATATTCTTGTGTTCATCAATATACGGCGTCACCAAGGTAGAATTTTGTAGAACTGTGTAGTGTGCTTGAGACCAAGAATGCCCATCCCTACATATTATTGAGTCCGCTCCTAGCGTGCATTTTCCAGTCAGTCTCCCCTCATAAGGAAGACCAATCGTCTTAAGGTCATGAATGAAGTCAACACAAAACCCAATGACCACCTCTGTTTGATGGCCCGTGGAGATGCTTCCTTCTGGCATAGCATAGTTACGAACATATTTCTTTAAGACTCCCATGAACCTCTCAAAGGGGAACATATTGTGTAGAGATACAGGGCCCAGAATGGCAATCTCGTCCACTAGATGAATTAGGACGTGCGTCATGATATTGAAGAAGGATGGTGGGAATACCAGCTCGAAACTGACAAGACATTGCACCAAATCACTCCTTAACCTTGATCGGATATCTGGATCGATTACCTTATGAGAGATTGCATTAAGGAATGCACATAGCTTCACAATGGCGAATGTTTTCCGGTAGAAGCCCCCTCGATGCAACCGGAAGCAGTTGCGTCATAATCACGTGGCAGTCATGAGACTTTAGGTTCTGAAACATTTTCTCTACCATATTTATTATTCCCTTTATATTCGACCAGAAACCAGGCGGGACCTTCATACTGAGCAGGCATTCAAAGAAGATTTCCTTCTCTTCTTTGGTAAGAGCGTAGCTGGCAGGACCTTCATACTGCTTTGGAGGCATGCCGTCTTTTTCGTGCACACGTTGCTGGTCCTCCCGTGCCTCCGGTGTATCTTTTGTCTTCCGATACACGCCCAAGAAGCCTAGCAAGTTCACTTAAAGATTCTTCGTCACATGCATCACGTCGATTGCAGAGCGGACCTCTAGGTCTTTCCAATAGGGCAGGTCCCAAAATATAGATTTCTTCTTCCACATGGGTGTGCATCCCTCAGCGTCATTCGGAACAGATAGTCCACCAAGACCCTTTCCAAAGATTACTTGTAAATCATTGACCATAGCAAGTATGTGATCACTAGTATGGAGGGTCGGCTTCTTTCGGTGATCTGCCTCGCCTTAGAAAGGCTTGCCTTTCTGTCGACATTGATGGTTTCTCAGAAGAAATCAATGATGCCCCAGGTACACATTCTTCCTGCATTTGTCCAAATATATACTTTCAGTGTCATTTAAACAGTGCGTGCATGTGTGGTATCTCTTGTATATCTGTCCTAAAAGGTTACTGAGAGCAGGCCAATCATTGATGGTTACAAACAGCAATGCATGTAGGTCAAATTCCTCCTGGTCGAGCTCATCCCACACACGTACACCTTTTCCATTCCACAGCTGTAAAAGTTCTTCAACTAATGGCCTTAGGTACACATCAATGTAGTTGTCGGGTTGCTTAGGGCCTTGGATGAGCATTGGCATCATAATGAACTTCCGCTTCATGGACAACCAAGGAGGAAGGTTATAGATACATAGAGTCATGTGCTAGGTGCTATGATTGCTGTTCTACTCCCCAAAAGAATTAATGCCATCCACGCTTAAACCAAACCATACGTTCCTTGCATCACCTGCAAAGTCCCTCCACGTTCTCTCGAATTTTCTCCACTTCAACCCGATAGCGGGTGCTCTCAACTTCCCGTCTTTCGTACGATCCTCTTCGTGCCATCGCATCAACTTGGCATGCTCTTTGTTTCTGAACAGATGTTTCAACCGTGGTATTATAGGAGCATACCACATCACCTTCGGAGAAACCATCTTCCTGGGGCGCTTGCCCTCAACATCACCAGGGTCATCTCGTCTGATCTTATACCGCAATGCACCGCATACCGGGCATGCATTCAATTCCTCGTACTCACCGCAGTAGAGGATGCAGTCATTAGGGCATGCATGTATCTTCTGCACCTCCAATCCTAGAGGGCATGGAACTTTCTTTGCTTTGTACGTACTGTCGGGCAATTCGTTATCCTTTGGAAGCTTCTTTTTCAGAATTTTCAGTAGCTTCCCAAATCCGTTGTCAGATATACCATTGTCTGCCTTCCATTGCAGCCATTTCAGTGTGGTACTGAGCTTTGTGTTGTCATCTTCGCAATTTGGGTACAACCCTTTTTAGTGATCCTCTAACATGCGATCGAACTTCAACTTCTCCCTTTCACTTTGGCATTGTCTCTTTGCATCAACAATGACCCAACGAAGATCATCATCAGGCACATCGTCTGGTTCCTCTTGATCTTCAGCTTCTCCCGTTGCAGCATCGCCGTATTCAGGGGGCGGATAGTTGTCATCATCCTATTCTTCTTCGTTGTCTTACATTATAACCTTTCTTTCTCCGTGCTTGGTCCAAACATTATAGTGTCACATGAAACCATTCTCAAGCAGGTGGATGTGAAGGGTTTTCGAGTCATATTAAGACTTCGTATTCCCACATATAGAGCATGGAAAACACATAAAACCATTCTGCTTGTTTGCCTCAGCCACTTCGAGAAAATTATGCAGGCCCTTAATGTACTCGGAGGTGCGGCTGTCACCGTACGTTCATTGCCGGTTCATCTGCGTGCATTATATATAACTAAGTGTGTTAAAAACAATTACAGAACATCATGAATAGAATAGTGACCAAATTAATAGAAGCTCATCATCACAACTAAAGTTCATACATAGTTCTCATTGAACAACATATAGCTCTCTAAAGCATCTAATTAAATCATACATTGAAACTATGTAAAATATTTCAATGCAACAATAAATGCAATCATAATCGCAACTATGGTAACAATTGATCCAATGGCATAATGATACCAAGCCTCAGTATGAATGGCATATTTTCTAATCTTTCTAATCTTCAAGCGCATTGCATACATCTTGATCTTGTGATCATCGACGACATCCGCAACATGCAACTCCAATTCCATCTTCTCTTCCTCAGTTCTTTTCAATTTTTTCTTCAAGTAAATGTTTTCCTTTTCAACTAAATTTAACCTCTCCACAAGTGGGTCGGTTGGAATTTCCGGTTCACATACCTCCTAGATAAACATATCTGTGTCACGTTGGTCGGCATAATTGTCACAAACACTAAATGAAACAAATAGTTATAAAAGATAATATACCACATCCGAATCATAGACAGGACGAGGGCCGACGGGGGCGGATACCAAAACCATTGCACTATATAATAATAAACAATAATAAAAGTAAGAAAATTATACAAGTATCTATCTAAATCATACAAGTAAGAATATATTTTCTTTTAGAAAGAAGATAAGAACAAGAGGATCACCACGATGGTGCTGGCGACAAGATTGCCGCGGGCGATCGACGGCGGTGAGGACGGAAACGGTATAGGAAGGACCGGCAAACCTAGATAAATCTTGAGGAAAATAGAGCTTGGACAAGGAGCTTCGAGAGAAGAAAGCTTAAGTGTGGCTCGGGTATTTCATCGAACACCTCATGTGCATAGGAGGTGAGCTAGAGCACCACAAACCTCTCCCACAGCCGACAAAAAAAACAGAGCAGTGGCTTTGCTCGTGGGCATGGGTATATATAGGCATCTCTTTAGTCCCGAGTTGTGGCTAAAACCGGGACTAAAGTGTTGGGGAACGTTGCATGGGAAACAAAAATTTTTCCTACGTTCACCAAGATCAATCTAGGAGATGCATCTACGAGGGGAGAGTTGGATCCACATACCCTTGTAGATCGCTAAGCGGAAGCGTTCAAGAACGCGGTTGATGGAGTCGTACTCGCCGCGATTCAGATCGCCGAAGATCCTAGCACCGAAGCAACGGTGCCTCCGCGTTCTTCACACGTATAGCTCGGGGACGTCTCCTCCTTCTTGATCCAGCAAGAGGGGGAGGAGAGGTTGATGGAGACACCGGCAGCACGACGGCGTGGTGGAGATGGTGGTGGAGGATTCCTGCAGGGCTTCGCCAAGCACCGCGGGAAAACGAAGATGAATGTGGGAGAGGGAGGGCAGCGCCGAGGCACGAACGTGTGTAGCTGCCCTCCCTCTGCCTCTCTTTATATAGGGGGAGTAGAGGGGAGGGGGGCGCCCTAGGGTTTCCCCTAGGGGCCGGCGGCCAGGGCAGATGGGGAGGGGCGGCGCCCCCTGGGGCTAGGGTTTCCCCCCCAGGTGCCTTGCCCCCCAAGCCAAAGGGGGTGCGGCAGCCCTAGGGGGGTCCACCTCCCTTGGCGCATGAGGAGAGGGCCCAGGGGGGGGGGCGCACAGCCCTATGAGGGCTGTTGTGTCCCCCTTTGTGGCCCATTAGGCCCGAAACCCCTTCCGGGACCCCCGAAACCCCTTTCGGTCATCCGCCTATTTCCCGATACTCCCCGGAACACTTCCGGACTCCGAAACCTTTCATCCTATATATCAATCTTCGTCTCCGGACCATTCCGGAGACCCTCGTCACGTCCGGGATCTCATCCGGGACTCCGAACAACCTTCGGTAACCATGCACTGTTCTCACTAACAACCCTAGCGTCACCGAACCTTAAGTGTGTAGACCCTGCGGGTTCGGAAACCATGCAGACATGACCGAGACACTCCCAGGTCAATAACCAATAGCGGGATCTGGATACCCATATTGGTTCCCACATGTTCCTCGATGATCTCATCGGATGAACCACGATGTCAAGGATTCAGGCAATCCCGTATACAGTTCCCTTTGTCTCGTCGGTATGTTACTTGCCCGAGATTCGATCGTCGGTATCTCTATACCTAGTTCAATCTCGTTACCGGCAAGTCTCTTTACTCGTTACCGTAATACATAATCCCGTGACTAACTACTTAATCACTTTGAGCTCATTGTGACGATGTATTACCGAGTGGGCCCGGAGATACCTCTCCGTCACACGGAGTGACAAATCCCAGTCTCGATCCATGTCAACTCAACAGACACCTTCGGAGATACCTGTAGAGTACCTTTATAGTCACCCAGTTACGTTGCGACGTTTGGCACACACAAAGCACTCCTACGGTGTCAGTGAGTTACATGATCTCATGGTCATAGGAACTTATACTTGACATGCAGAAAACTATAGCAATAACTGATACGATCAAAAGCTATGTTTAACGTTTGGGTCTCGTCCATCACATCATTCTCCTAATGATGTGATCCCGTTATCAAATGACAACTCATGTCTATGACCTGGAAACCGCGGCCATCTTTGATCAACGAGCTAGTCCTGAAGAGGCTTACTAGGGACACAAAGTTTGTCTATTTATCCACACATGTATATGAGTTTCCAATCAATACAATTATAGCATGGATAATAAACGATTATCATGAACAAGGAAATATAATAATAACTCTTTTATTATTGCCTCTAGGGCATATTTCCAACAGTCTCCCACTTGCACTAGAGTCAATAATCTAGCATTACAAGGTAATGAATCTAACACCCATAGAGTCTTGGTGTTGATCATGCTTAGCCCGTATAAGAGGCTTAGTCAACGGATCTGCAACATTCAAATCCGTGTGTACTTTCCAAATGTTTATGTCCTCCTCCTTGACTGAATCGCGGATGGAATTGAAGCGTCGCTTTATGTGTCTGGTCCTCTTGTGAAACCTTGGTTCCTTGGCTAGAGCAATGGCACCAGTGTTGTCACAGAACAGAGTCATTGGGTTTAGTGCACTAGGCACAACTCCAAGATCTGTCATGAACTCCTTCATCCAGACACCTTCCTTTGTCGCCTCCGAGGCAGCTATGTACTCCGCTTCGCATGTAGAATCGGCTACCACGCTCTGCTTGGAACTGCACCAGCTTACCGCTCCCCCGTTGAGAATATATACGTATCCGGTTTGAGACTTAGAGTCATCCGGATCAGTGTCAAAGCTTGCATCGACGTAACCCTTTACGACGAGCTCTTGATCACCTCCATAAACGAGAAACATTTCCTTAGTCCTTTTCAGGTACTTTAGGATATTCTTGACCGCTGTCCAGTGATCCATACCAGGATTACTTTGAAACCTTCCGGCCATACTTATGGCAAGGCTGACATCTGGTCTTGTGCACAGCATTGCATACATGATAGAGCCTATGGCTGAAGCATAGGGGACGACACTCATCTTTTCTCTATCTTCCGCAGTCACTCGGCATTGAGTCTTACTCAACTTTGTACCTTGCAATACCGGCAAGAACCCCTTCTTGGATTGATCCATTTTGAACTTCTTCAAAACTTTATCAAGGTATGTACTTTGTGAAAGTCCTATCAAGCGTCTTGATCTATCTCTATAGATCTTGATGCCCAATATGAAAGCAGCTTCACTGAGATCCTTCATTGAAAAACTCTTGTTCAAATACCCCTTCACGCTATCCAAAAATTCTATATTGTTTCCAATCAGCAATATGTCATCCACATATAATATTAGAAACGCTATAGAGCTCCCACTCACTTTCTTGTAAATACAAGCTTCATTGTAAACTTGTACAAACCCAAACGCTTTGATCACCTCATCAAAGCGAAGATTCCAACTCCGAGATGCTTGCACCAGCCCATAAATGGAACGCTGGAGCTTGCATACTTTGTCAGCATTCTCTGGATCGACAAAACCTTCCGGTTGCATCATATACAACTCTTCCTTAAGAAAACCGTTAAGGAACGCTGTTTTGACATCCATCTGCCAAATTTCATAATCGAAATATGCAGCTATCGCTAACATGATTCAGACGGATTTAAGCATCGCTACGGGTGAGAAAGTCTCATCGTAGTCAATTCCTTGAACTTGTGAAAAACCCTTTGCCACAAGTCGAGCTTTATACACGGTGACATTACCGTCAGCGTCCGTCTTCCTCTTAAAAATCCATTTATTCTGAATGGCCTTCTGCCCTTCAGGTAATACTTCCAAAGTCCATACTTTGTTTTCATACATGGATCCCATCTCGGATTTCATGGCCTCTAACCATTTGTCGGAATCCGGGCCCACCATCGCTTCTCCATAGTTTGTAGGTTCACCGTTGTCTAACAACATGACCTCCAAGACAGGGTTACCATACCACTCAGGTGCAGTGCGTACCCTTGTCGACCTACGAGGTTCGGTAGTAACTTGATCAGAAGCTTCTTGATCATCATCATTGGCTTCCTCTTCAACCGCTGCAGGCTCCACAAAAACATCTTTCTGTGCTGCGCAACTCTCTGGTTGAAGCAGAGGTTCAATAACCTCATCAAGTTCTACCTTCCTCCCACTCAATTCTTTCGAGAGAAACTCTTTCTCGAGAAAGGACCCGTTCTTAGCGACAAACACTTTGCCTTCGGATCTGAGATAGAAGGCGTACCCAACATTTTCTTTTGGGTATCCTATGAAGACACATTTGTCCGCTTTGGGTTCGAGCTTTTCTGGCTGAAGCCTTTTGACATAAGCATCGCAACCCCAAACCTTGAGAAAAGACAACTTAGGTTTCTTACCAAACCATAGTTCATACGGTGTTGTCTCAACGGACTTGGATGGAGCCCTATTTAAAGTGAATGCAGCTGTCTCTAACGCATATCCCCAAAATGATAGTGGCAAATCGGCAAGAGACATCATAGAACGCACCATATCTAATAGGGTTCGATTACGACGTTCGGACACACCATTACGCTGTGGTGTTCCAGGTGGCGTCAACTGTGAAACGATTCCACATTTTCTTAAGTGATCGCCAAACTCATAACTCAGATATTCTCCCCCTCGATCAGATCGTAGGAACTTGATCTTCTTGTTACGATGATTTTCAACTTCACTCTGAAATTGCTTGAACTTTTCAAAAGTTTCAGACTTATGCTTCATTAAGTAAATATACCCATATCTACTTAAGTCGTCAGTGAAGGTGAGAAAATAACGATATCCACCGCGCGCCGTGACACTCATCGGACCACACATATCAGTATGTATGATTTCCAATAAGTCACTTGCCCGTTCCATTGTCCCTGAAAACGGGGTCCTCGTCATCTTGCCCATGAGGCACGGCTCGCATGTGTCAAGTGATTCAAAATCAAGAGACTCCAAAAGTCCATCAGCATGGAGCTTCCTCATGCGTTTCACGCCGATATGACCCAGACGGCAGTGCCACAAGTAAGTGGTACTATCGCTAACTACTCTACATCTTTTGGCATCAATGTTATGAACATGTGTATCATCACTATCGAGATTCAATAAGAATAAACCCCTCACTTCGGGTGCATGACCATAAAAGATATTACCCATATAAATAGAACAACCTTTATTCTCTGATTTAAACGAGTAACCGTCTCGCAATAAACAAGATCCAGATATAATGTTCATGCTCAACGCAGGCACTAAATAACAATTATTCAGGTTCATAACTAATCCCGATGGTAATCGAAGAGCGAGCGTGCCGACGGCGATCACATCAACCTTGGAACCATTTCCCACGCGCATCGTCACTTCGTCCTTCGCCAGCCTCCGTTTATTCCGCAGTTCCTGTTTAGAGTTGCAAATGTGAGCAACCGAACCGGTATCAAATACCAAGGCACTACAACGAGAGTTGGTAAGGTACACATCAATAACATGTATATCACATATACCTTGCTTGTTGTTGTTGTTGGCCCCCTTCTTGTCTGCCAGATACTTGGGGCAGTTCCGCTTCCAGTGGCCGCTCCCCTTGCAATAGAAACACTCAGTCTCTGGCTTAGGCCCAGCCTTGGGTTTCTTCACTGGATTAGCAACTGCCTTGCCACCCTTCTTAGAGTTACCCTTCTTGCCCTTGCCATTCTTCTTGAAACTGGTGGTTTTATTGACCATCAACACTTGATACTCCTTCTGGATGTCTGCCTCAGCGACTTTCAGCATCGAAAACAGCTCGGCGATGGTTTTGTTCATCCCTTGCATGTTATACTGCTGCACGAAGCTCTTGTAGCTAGGCGGGAGTGACTGGAGAATTCTGTCAATGATAGCCTCGTCCGGGAACACAAGTCCCAGATCAGCTATGCGGGTATAGTACCCAGACATCTTCAGTAAGTGCTCACTGACAGACGAATTCTCCTCCATCTTGCAAGCAAAGAATTTATCGGTGGTCTCGTACCTCTCGATCTTAGCATTCTTTTCAAAGATGAACTTCAACTCCTGGAACATCTCATATGCTCCATGATGTTCAAAACGCCTTTGAAGTCCTCCTTCCAAGCTATACAAAATGGCACACTGCACTACTGAGTAGTCATCCGAACGCGACTGCCAGGCGTTCATAACGTCCGCAGAGGCCTGAGGAGCGGGGGGTTCACCTAGCGGTGCATTTAGGACATAAACCTTTTGGGCAGCTGTGAGGATGATCCTCAGATTGCGGAGCCAGTCCGCAAAGTTGCTCCCATCATCTTTCAGTTTAGCTTTCTCTAGGAACGCATTAAAATTCAGGGGAGCTACTGCGCGAGCCATCTACAACAAAAGATTTGCAAAGACATTTTAGACTATTGTTCATGATAAGTGAGTTATTACCTAATCAAATTATTTATAACTCCCACTCAAATTGACATCCCTCTGGTCATTCGAGCGTGACATGATCCAGATCCACCAACCCAAGTCCGATCATCACGTGAGATGAGGTGGTGTCAATGGTGATCATCTACATGTTGATCATATCTACTATATGACTCATGCTCGACCTTTCGGTCTTCCGTGTTCCGAGGCCATGTCTGTACATGCTAGGCTCGTCAAGTCTAACCCGAGTGTTCTGCATGTGCAAAACTGGCTTGCACCCGTTGTATGCGAACGTAGAGTCTATCACACCCGATCATCACGTGGTGCTTCGAAACGACGAACCTTCGCAACGGCGCACACTCGGGGGGAACACAATTTTATCTTGAAATTTTAGTGAAGGATCATCTTATAATGCTACCGTCGTCCTAAGCAAAATAAGATGCATAAAAGGATTAACATCACATGCAAATCATAAGTGACATGATATGGCCATCAACTCGTGCTTTTGATCTCCATCTCCAAAGCACCGGCATGATCTCCATCGTCACCGGCGCCACACCATGATCCCCATCATCATGATCTCCATCATCGTGTCGCCATCGGGGTTGTCGCGCGCCCACCATGCTCTTACTACTATTGCTACCGTTTAGCGATAAAGTAAAGCATTACAAAGCGCTTAATGATTGACACGCAGGTCATACAAAAATTAAAGTCAACCCTATGGCTCCTGCCGGTTGCCGTATACATCGACATGCAAGTCGATATTAACTATTACAACATGATCATCTCATACATCAAATATATCTCATCATGTCATTGGCCATATCATATCACATACATACCCTGCAAAAACAAGTTAGACGTCCTCTAATTTGTTGTTGCATGTTTTACGTGGCTGCTATGGGTATCTAGCAAGAACGCTTCTTACCTACGCAAAGCCACAATGGTGATATTTAAGTTGCTATTTAACCTTCTACAAGGACCGCCTTGTTCTGTTCCGATTCAACTAAGATAGGAGAGACAGACACCCGCCAGCCATCTTATGCAACAAAAGTCACATGTCTGTCGATGGAACCGGTCTCATGTACGTGGACATGTAAAGTTGGTCCGGGCCGCTTCATCCCATAATACCGCTGAATCAAGAAAGACTAAGGAGGGAAGCAATCTAAACATCAACGTCCACAAACCCTTTTGTGTTCTACTCGTGAAAGCATCTACGCAAGATCCTAGCTCATGATGCCACTGTTGGGGAACGTTGCATGGGAAACAAAAATGTTTCCTACGTTCACCAAGATCAATCTAGGAGATGCATCTACGAGGGGAGAGTTGGATCCACATACCCTTGTAGATCGCTAAGCGGAAGCGTTCAAGAACGCGGTTGATGGAGTCGTACTCGCCGCGATTCAGATCGCCGAAGATCCTAGCACCGAAGCAACGGTGCCTCCGCGTTCTTCACACGTACAGCTCGGGGACGTCTCCTCCTTCTTGATCCAGCAAGAGGGGGAGGAGAGGTTGATGGAGACACCGGCAGCACGACGGCGTGGTGGAGATGGTGGTGGAGGATTCCTGCAGGGCTTCGCCAAGCACCGCGGGAAAACGAAGATGAATGTGGGAGAGGGAGGGCAGCGCCGAGGCACGAACGTGTGTAGCTGCCCTCCCTCTGCCTCTCTTTATATAGGGGGGGTAGAGGGGAGGGGGGCGCCCTAGGGTTTCCCCTAGGGGCCGGCGGCCAGGGCAGATGGGGAGGGGCGGCGCCCCCTGGGGCTAGGGTTTCCCCCCCCAGGTGCCTTGCCCCCCAAGCCAAAGGGGGTGCGGCAGCCCTAGGGGGGTCCACCTCCCTTGGCGCATGAGGAGAGGGCCCAGGGGGGGGGGGCGCACAGCCCTATGAGGGCTGTTGTGTCCCCCTTTGTGGCCCATTAGGCCCGAAACCCCTTCCGGGACCCCCGAAACCCCTTTCGGTCATCCGCCTATTTCCCGATACTCCCCGGAACACTTCCGGACTCCGAAACCTTTCATCCTATATATCAATCTTCGTCTCCGGACCATTCCGGAGACCCTCATCACGTCCGGGATCTCATCCGGGACTCCGAACAACCTTCGGTAACCATGCACTGTTCTCACTAACAACCCTAGCGTCACCGAACCTTAAGTGTGTAGACCCTGCGGGTTCGGAAACCATGCAGACATGACCGAGACACTCCCAGGTCAATAACCAATAGCGGGATCTGGATACCCATATTGGTTCCCACATGTTCCTCGATGATCTCATCGGATGAACCACGATGTCAAGGATTCAGGCAATCCCGTATACAGTTCCCTTTGTCTCGTCGGTATGTTACTTGCCCGAGATTCGATCGTCGGTATCTCTATACCTAGTTCAATCTCGTTACCGGCAAGTCTCTTTACTCGTTACCGTAATACATAATCCCGTGACTAACTACTTAATCACTTTGAGCTCATTGTGACGATGTATTACCGAGTGGGCCCGGAGATACCTCTCCGTCACACGGAGTGACAAATCCCAGTCTCGATCCATGTCAACTCAACAGACACCTTCGGAGATACCTGTAGAGTACCTTTATAGTCACCCAGTTACGTTGCGACGTTTGGCACACACAAAGCACTCCTACGGTGTCAGTGAGTTACATGATCTCATGGTCACAGGAACTTATACTTGACATGCAGAAAACTATAGCAATAACTGATACGATCAAAAGCTATGTTTAACGTTTGGGTCTCGTCCATCACATCATTCTCCTAATGATGTGATCCCGTTATCAAATGACAACTCATGTCTATGACCTGGAAACCGCGGTCATCTTTGATCAACGAGCTAGTCCCGAAGAGGCTTACTAGGGACACAAAGTTTGTCTATTTATCCACACATGTATATGAGTTTCCAATCAATACAATTATAGCATGGATAATAAACGATTATCATGAACAAGGAAATATAATAATAACTCTTTTATTATTGCCTCTAGGGCATATTTCCAACATAAAGGACAACCTTTGGTTTCCGTTCCAGCCACCAACCGGGACAAAAGGTGCTGGGCCAGGAGCGAGGCCCATTGGCCCAGTTCGTGTCTGGAACCGGGACCAATGGCCCCCGAGGCCCGGTCGGCACCCTGGCCTCACGAACGACTGATGCACCTTTTGGTCTCGGTTCGTGAGTGAATCGGGATTAATGCCCTTAACCAGGCCTCAACCAAAGCCTTGTTTTCTACTCCCTCCGTTCCTAAATATAAGTCTTCTAGATATTCCAACAAATGACTACATACGGAGCAAAATGAGTGAATCTACACTTTAAAATATGTCTACATACATCTGTATGTTGTAGTCCATTTGAAATGTCTAAAAAGACTTATATTTAGGAACGGAGGGAGTACTAGTGTAGAGGCGAAATTGTCTGATGAGCACCAGCTAAGGGCAGGAATGTAAAATCCCTTAAATAAGCACCTTGTATATTTGGTTCTCATTTATGAGTGAAAAAGGGCTTGCTTAGGGAAATCCACAAGTAAAGTACTCCCACTCTCTCAGTTTATAGGGCGTGCACGTACCCCTAGGTCGCCAATTTGACCAACCTAATAGAAGTCATATGTTACAAAAAGTATACAAATATAAACTTCAGATGTTCTATTTTTAAACGGTATAATTTTTATGTTATATAGTTTATATTAGACTGATAAAATTGGCAATCTAGGTATACGCTCAAGACTTATAAACTGAAACGGAGGGAGTAGTACAATTACGATTACATGTGCACTGGACCTCTCTTGGCGTTGTGTAAACCAACAGACAAATCCAAAGTATGTTCACATCAATCCTTATCTTCACAAAAAAACTGCTTTTTAGAAAATCTCCACGCCATAGCTAAGGTAAATATTATCCATCGTTGGTTGTATTTCTTATTTATGACTTTGATATACTCTGATTCAAGTCGCAAATAACAAGTCACGACTACAGCAATCATTATCTAAGAACATCATTAGAACTACAAATGTGATCATACTAAAATGTGTTCACCATTTGAAGAAATATATGTAGTAAATGAAACTATATATATTCCAGCAAAGCGAGCAATTAATATAAGATTTTTCTATATACACTATAAGATGGATGCCAATAAATGGAGACATTAATATATGATTTCGGTGTATATCTCGTATTCCAGCAAAGCACACAATTAAAAGCTGCTTTTGCATATACGTTTCAGTGCACTGAATTTTTTCTTTGCTGTGTACAGCCAATGATAGATGCGGCCAACACCAACCGACGGTAGAGCACAGCTCGACGGGCGAAAGAGCTCTCGTCATGCACTCCGTGCCACTGCAGCCCATCTCCCCATGCAGGGCATCACTCACTGACAGTCCATCTACACCTACGCGTCCCGGGCCCCTTGTCCGCGTGTTCCGTCCATTTCAAAATATATTTACTATCGATTTGAAGAGTAAATTATCTATTCCAGCAAATCACACAACTAATACAAGATTTTCCAAGATAGTATCTGTTAATAAATGGTTTCTATATATTTCGTATAATAAGAAGACATTAATGAACAATTTTAATATATTTCTCGTATTCCAGCAAAACCCGGAATTAATACAAGATTTTTGTATATATACTATAAGATGGATGCCAATAAAGAGACGTTAATGAGTAACATTGGTGTATATCTCGTATTCAAGCAAAGCACACAAGTAAAAGCTCCTTTTGCATATACGTCATCGATACAGTGAACAAGTTTTGTCTCCGTGTACAACCGATGATAGACGCAGCCAACGCCAACGGACGGTAGACCACCGCTCCACGGGCGAAAGAGCTCGCATCATGCACTCCGTGCCACTGCAACCCATCTCCCCATGCAGGGTATCACTCACTGACAGTCCATCTCCACCTACGCGTCCCGGGCCCCTTGTTCGCGTGTTCCGTCCATTTCAAAATATATTTACTATCGATTTTAAGAGTAAATTCTCTATTCCAGCAAATCACACAACTAATACAAGATTTTTCAAGATAGTATATGTTAATAAATGGTTTCTATATATTTCGTATAATAAGAAGGCATTAATGAACAATTTTAATATATTTCTCGTATTCCAGCAAAGCGCGGAATTAATACAAGATTTTTGTATATATACTATAAGATGGATGCCAATAAAGAGACGTTAATGAGTGACTTTGGTGTATATCTCGTATTCCAGCAAAGCACACATGTAAAAGCTGGTTTTGCATATACGTCACCGATACAATGCACAAGTTTTGTCTCCGTGTACAACCGATGATAGACGCAGCCAACGCCAACCGACGGTAGACCATCGCTCCACGGGCGAAAGAGCTCTCGTCGTGCACTCCGTGCCACTGCAACCCATCTCCCCATGCAGGGTATCACTCACTGACAGCCCATCTCCACCTAAGCGTCCCGGGCCCCTTGTTCGCGTGTTCCGTCCATTTCAAAATATATTTACTATTGATTTTAAGAGTAAATTATCTATTCCAGCAAATCACACAACTAATACAAGATTTTTCAAGATAGTATATGTTAATAAATGGTTTCTATATATTTCGTATAGTAAGAAGGCATTAATGAACAATTTTAATATATTTCTCGTATTCCAGCAAAGCACGGAATTAGTACAAGATTTTTGTATATATACTATACGATGGATGCCAATAAAGAGACGTTAATGAGTAACATTGGTGTATATCTCGTATTCCAGCAAAGCACACAAGTAAAAGCTGCTTTTGCATATACGTCACGGATACAGTGAACAAGTTTTGTCTCCGTGTACAACCGATGATACACGCAGCCAAGGCCAACGGACGGTAGAGCACCGCTCCACTGGTGAAAGAGCTTGCGTCATGCACTCCGTGCCACTGCAACCCATCTCCCCATGCTATCGATTTTAAGAGTAAATTCTCTATTCCAGAAAATCACACAACTAATACAAGATTTTCCAAGATAGTATATGTTAATAAATGGTTTCTATATATTTCGTATAATAAGCAGGCATTAATGAATAATTTTAATATATTTCTCGTATTCCAGCAAAGCGCGGAATTAATACAAGATTTTTGCATATATACTATAAGATGGATGCCAATAAAGAGACGTTAATGAGTAACATTGATGTATATCTCGTATTCCAGCAAAGCACACAAGTAAAAGCTGCTTTTGCATATACGTCGCCGATACAGTGAACAAGTTTTGTCTCTGTGTACAACCGATGATAGACGCAGCCAACGCCAACGGACGGTAGACCACCGCTCCACGGGCGAAAAAGCTCGCGTCACACGCTCCGCAGCACATCTCCGTCCGTTTCTTCTCCCCGGAATCCCTCCCTGAACCCAGCCCCGCTTCGCTCGTGCGCTTCCGCTTTACATTGCTCGCTCCTCCCTCCTCCCTTCCTCCCCATTGCTTTGCCCGGAATCTAGCCCTAGCCTGAGCTTGAGCGCCACCCTGATCCCCTGTACGCCATGGATCACCCGCTACATCTTGACATCGACCTCAATGAGCCGCCCCCGCCGTCGCCGTCGCCACCGCCGTCGCCGGCGCCGGCAGTTCTCCAGTCTCCCCCGCGCGAGTTTGCTGCCCATACTGCTCCTCCTCCTCCGCCGCCGCCGCCACCCCAGATCCCGCCTCCCGCCAACGTGCATGCCCAGTCGCTGCTCCCGCACCAGGCCCGCGAGCTAGCGCTGGCGTTCCACCGTGCGGAATCCTGGAGATTAGCTGCTGCTACGGCCAGTGCGCCCTCGACCGCTGGTTCATCGCTGGAGGTGCCGCCACCACCGGTTCTTCAGTCGCCCGCTTTTGCTCCTCCGCCGCTGCGGCCGCTGGCTCTCCGGTCGCCTGCTTTTGCTCCTCCGCCGCTGCCGCCGCCGGTTCTTCAGTCGCCCGCTTTTGCTCCTCCGCTGCTGCCGCCGCCGCCGCCGCCGCCGTCGCCACCACCCCAGCTCCCTCCTCCCGCCGACGTGCAGGCTCAGCGGCTGCTCGCGCACCAAGCCGGCGAGATAGCGCGGGCATACCACCGTAGATCGGCCGCGCCGGCAGGTTCGTCGGTGGAGGTGCCGCGTCCAGCGCCAGCGCAGCACCTGTGCGCTGCCTGCGGCCTCCCCGAGCTGCCGGGATCAACAATAATCTGTGACGCCTGCGAACGTGGGTTCCACCAAGGCTGCGTCAACGTCGTGCGGCGGCCTCCGGCGGCCGTGAAGGATGGCTGGATGTGCTCCGAATGTGCGGTAGGAGCCGTCGCCGTCCAAGACGACATCATCAGGCAGTTATGTCAGCTCCCTCTTGATCAATTCCTTAAGGTTTTACATCTTTTTTTGTTCAGCGAATATTATACATAGCTCTAAGAAGTGCATGCGTAGTAGATTGTTGTTCATCCCGTCGATCTGCAATTACTTGACGGGTAGTAAATCGGATCGACGGAGGGAGAGTACTTTTCAGATGGTAATCTCGGACGGAGGGAGAGTATTTTTCAGATGATGCACTTGCTGTCTTTGGATTTTTCTGCTGTGCTTGACTGTCAATAACTGGTAGCAGTGGCTTTCTGAAGCATTAATTAGTACTCCCTCCGTAAACTAATATAAGAGCGTTTAGATTACTACTTTAGTGATCTAAACATTCTTATATTAGTTTACAGAGGGAGTAGTAAGAGTGCAGCATGCATGCATAGTGTTGAGTAATTCGTGGTTTTTGCATGTTTCTTCCTGATTTACCACAAATAATATATGCATGAGATACTGCTGCTAATTTGCTGTTTCACGGCAATGAGGGCATGCGCAATGATAATTCTATTTTGTTCTAGCTGTGGCACTAATTAGATTTGTGTTATTAGTTTATTGCACTGGCCGGTATATATACTGGACAAGTCTATTATTTTGAGGGGTATACTGGACAAGTATATCCATGCTAATAGTTGCGGCCTTTTGTGGACTTGTGGCCTTGTATGCTAATAGTTGTGTGTTATACCCAAGCCCAAAACAAGCCCATGTTTAATCTTTAGGCCTACCATCTCATCGTTGCCTTCAGATCGATTCTGCGCCGGCAGCCGCGCTAGTCGATCGCCAGACGCCACAGAGCGCCATGATAGCCCGTGTAGATCCTCCTGCCGCGGTACCGATCGATGCATCATGCCACCGAGTACACGAGCCCGGCAATCGCTTGTTTATTCCTCCAGCAATCGAGTCTGAAGGTACACCGCGCGCTCAGTTATTTTTCCTGTAGATTTGTGTACTGCCGCTGTGCCGATCGATGCACCCAGATGATATCACCATACTGATTGATGAGTTTGATAGTTGTAGAGATAATAAATTTAATCCAATAGAAAATAAAAACCTTTGAGTTGAGACATCACCAGGCAGTTATCTCAGCTCCCTCTTAATAATTTCCTTATGATTTTACATCTTATTTTGATAAGTGAATTTTATATATACTAGCTCTAACAAGTAGGTAGATTGTTGTACTAATGGTGAGTCCAGTCGAGAACTTGACATGATGTTTGGTTTGCTACTTATGATTACACAGATGCACTTGCTATCAACATATATAGCATATGAATCTGGTATGTTCTTTGGATTTTTCTGATTTGCTTGACTGTTGATAACACTTGATAACACTGAGACCTAAATGACTTGGTTTAAAATAAATGCTATAATTAGCAACTGGTAACATTGGCTTTCTAAAGCATTAGTGCAGCATGGTATGTGTTGCATCTTTTTTTAGTGGCTACTAAAATTAGGTATTACACTGAAGTAATTCGTGGTTGTTGCATGTTTCTCCCTGATTTACTACAAAGAACAGGGTATATGAGACATTGCAGCTAATTTAATGCCGTCACCCTTTCATGGCAGTGACGGCATGCGCAATGATAATTTTATTGTGTTCTAGTTGTGGTGCTAATTTGATTTGTGTTACTAGTTTATTGAAGTAGGACACCTGCATGTTATTAGCTTTCTTTCTTCAGATTTAGGATTGTCCACCTTGACCTTTTGACCTCGCTACACATTCTTTAGATAGATCTCTAAAGGATCTTTTTTACTCCATCGAGTTCTTTCGTTTGTCTTCAACTTCATCCAAAGCCACAAAATTCTTAATTTTTTTCTCCTTTAGCCAGCATTTTCCTTGGATTGTCACAACCCTTCCTTATTTGACCAAGTGCATTGAATCCTTTCCATTTCTTTCTTCCCTATGGTCCATCCTAATTCGATCGAGCATGATCCAACTCCAATATCTTCTCTCGCCCATGAGTTGTTTTCCCTGATGTTTTTCTTTTTCTGACAAAGGGTGTTTTTTTATTAACTCATAATCTAGCATTGAGTGATACCAGCACAATGAACACACACCCGACCTCTGCATAACTAAGATGCACACAACCACCACTACAGACGCACAAAAGGATTACACTGGCAGAAAGCAAAGTCATATAAGATTGAATCTATGCCAAGGTGAAAGAAAGAAAGAAAAAGTATAAAGCGACCTAACAGCAATCGATGATATATACAACGACCATCAATACCAACCATATTTTGACAACATATTACTATGAGAAGATTCTACAAAGTAAATTCCCTCGTCAAGGAAACGATGTATAAGCGTTGCCGCCGTCGGATCCACCATTGAAGGCCAGATCGTGGGTTTCCACCCTGAATATCGGGTTCGAGAAAACTGCAGCAATGGCTTCAACAGGGTAATGTCGCAAAAGCACCGCCATTGCCAGGTATAACCAACCAAGGTTAGACCTAGGGTTTTCCCCTCGAGCTCAAGACCAGGTACCCCAGAAGCACCACCCAATCGGAGTCATCATATGTTATCTCCTCCACTTTCGACGAAGGCAACGCTAGTTAGACAAGCATCGGCCATATCGGGCCCAAAGGCTGCGACATCTGCTGCATGGCCACCGTCACATCCCCTTTGGTACACGGGCGATGGTCGCGGCTGCTACATCGCCACCACCTCATCCAACCATGCCATAACTCCGAAGAGGCGCCTTGGGAGCAGTGCTAGCCCCTGCTAGATGAACATGCTCTCCAGGTCGAGGACATGGTGGCTGTGTCGGCTCCCTTTCCTCCGCCACTATGGCGCGTGCGGTAAGACAACGCCATCAAGAATACGAAGGCGTGATGTAGCCCCTGCCCAGCCACAAACTGATGTCGCTGCTGCATCATGTGTGCCATTACTAAGTCAAGACGTCGCAAAGTACATCGCCAAGGACTACTCAACGAAAACAGGAATGGAGCCCTGCCACTATCCTCAGCTATGCAGGCAAGCCCGACTTCCACTCCTGGCGGCGACGACGAGAGGATGCTCAGGAAGAGGTCCGCTTGAAAATGTGGATCGGCTAGCCACCCGTGTCGCCCAGGGGGAGGATGCACGGGTAGTTTTGGTTTGTTGCCTTCCCTAACATTGCCTTTTTGGCATGTATGTATACCATTCTAAGGAGTTCGCGACCATTGTCGCGGCTCAAAAGTTATCGTCACTGTGTTTCTACTTGTGGCTACTATTGCTAGTTTTAACAATTTCCATTATTTTTCATTAACGGGGCAACTCGTTCTTACACATTACTTGTAGATGGTCATTTGGTCTAACTCCTTATAACGGTTCTATTTGAGATGTTAACTTATTTTTCTTTCCGTCGTTCGACCAACTATGAACATAGTTATGAGGTGAAATTGGAATCGTCGTTGCATCTGAACATTAAAGAGCTATTAGGTACTTTCTGAAGACTTGGAGTAGCAAACTCTCAAGGTTTCAGACAAATGATGTTTGATCGCCAATGTCACTTGTATTTTTGAGTTCACCGAACCATGACACAATTCAGTGCATCTTCATAAAAGTCTGAGTTGGACCTTCTACACAACCGATTAGTTAAGTTCGTGAGACATTACATTTCAACACACGCATCGATTGTGATTCTCGGAGAGGTATGCCATGGTATCCAATGGCATCTATGTGAACTTCTATGTGACGATTTCGCCACACAAAGGGAATTACCTTAGGCCATGTAGTGGAGATGAACCAAGGAGGAGACATCATGCGAGCCATGTCCTTGAGTAACCTCTTATATTGAGCCGACAACCTATATCCCAGAGGACTCACAAATTGCAAGATCTATGGGAATCCTTGGGATTGTGGGTATACTCAGTTTGCTCATGATCACATTGGCATATTTTTTGGATTGAAGATTTTTCCTATTTACCGATATCTTCATGGTGAACTTGCTAAGAGACGTTTCCTACGCATGTAGAAGACCATATGCTTGAGAGGAAAACAATAAAAGATGAAATAAAATTATCACCCAAGGATACATTCTCTTCTCTTGACTTGTGCCTCATCCTATTCAAGGAACAACCAACAACCTCCTTCATATGACATTTACCGCGCAATGAATGAAGATACATAATTCCTTGTGCTCAACATTGATTTTGCCATCAAGTGTTCTTGGGGCAAGTTGGAGGCCAGAAACAACAATATTGTGGCTGTACCCACCCATGGACACCTTCGAGAACATCAACTCGCCTACAATAGGTTATGATCATATAGGAGGGTGTGGTGGAAACATTGGCCACAATAAAGGAGCAACGGAAGACATCGTGTGATGTCTTGATGCCACCATGCCACAACACCCTCGACGTTGATGACCCACTGCCACCCTTGCCCAAATTATTCTTCTCTAGTCGAGTTCATCTCGATCTCCTCTCACACCGTCTTCATCCCCATGTTGTCGCTGCATCCCCATGTTCCTAGCCACATTCGCATTTCCTAGATTGACAATCATTGCTTGTCTTGCTCTAATTAGGTTCACTCGGCAGCCGTTCCTCTCCCTCGGGCCCGTTGGAAAGCTACTCTTGGGTGCCTTCGAGCGTCCACCCCACCCACTCTTGCCGACACACTCCCATTAATTGTAAGTGGGTCTACAAGGTTAAGACTGGTTGTGATGGTTCTCTTGAGTGCTACAAGGCTCGTCTTATTGCTTGTGGCTTTCATCATGAGCATGGTCGTGCCTAACACGAGGCATTTGCTCATGTTGCCTACATAAACACAGTTTGCACCCTTGTCGTGGCTTCTGTTTGCCACTAGTTTGTCTCTCAACTTGATGTCAAGAATGCCTTTCCTAATTGCGAGTTATCCGAAGTATGTATACAAAGGCATACCTTAACTAAGTTATGTATGGAAAACCCATTAATCATCTATTCTATTCTTCTTTTAACATGACAATCAACTAAAAAATAGCGTGATTTTCAGCCTTATAGCGTTGCTATAGCATATCGGGAAGGGTCACATTATGTTTTACCTCATTTGCTTGCTACGGTGCTAATCCGGTGCTAAACAAAAAACGTTTTAGCATTTTAGCGTTCACATGGCCCATCTGATAGCGGCCCAACCCACTCTCACTCTCTCTCAAGACGCAACAAATGCAACAGCCCATCGACCTAATCTAGCCAACTTGTGACCCTCATTCCCCATTTCCCACTAGTTCAATAGCTTGTGACCTAGGGCAGCGGCGGCGTCTCATGACTCATGAGTGAAGGAGACGGTGGCGGTTCGTGAGCGGCAGCCGCTTCTCTTCCTCCCGTCTCCAAGTAGCAGCGTCAACCACACCTCCAACTCCAGCAAGTCAGTGGCGCAGCGCCGATGTCAGCCAAGCCACCTATGTCGGCAAGTCAGCCAGCAAGGGAGAGCATCCTCTCTCCATCCCGTCTCCAAGTAGCAGTGTCGGCCTCATTCAATTTCCTCGCCCAAGTCCCCATCCGCGTCGCCCCCCCTGCTGCTCCTGTCGCCGTGTCAGAGGAAGCTAGTCACGCTGAACTTGCCACCGCCGTGTTGCTCCTCGTCGCCGGCCGTTGTAATTTTTTCCATTGAACAAAACATGTTGATTCTATGTTAGATCATCTATGGTGGAACTACAGTTTCCTATCTTAATTAGAAGTACTTGGTATCAACCTAATACTACATCTGTTGTGCTTGATGGTATCTTATTTAGGTGTGTCCACTTGTTCTTCTCTTGTATTACTAATTTACTACTGTTTGTCCTCTGCAAGCCCAAAGCACTTCTGAATCTGAGTATGAAAGGAATGTGCATGTTTATGCCATGGAATTGGACCTTGTGCGTGTATTGCTCCTGGAAAAAATGTAGTTTCTGAAATCCTTTATTTCTGGATATATTTGGCATTTAAAAAAAAATGCTATTTTCAAATATAGCATGCTATTAGCACGCTATAACTTGTGTAGCATCTGGAGAAGGGCGAAGCTCTATTTGATTGTGTGCTATTTTTTTCATGGATGACAACTCTCACATGGCTGCAAATTATTCTTATCAGTTCATATGCATTTTACCCAATTGTTAGCAAATGACGCCTTTCCTTTATTAAGCATTTCAATATCATATACAGCCTATAAGATTATGCGAGCATTTGTGAAACAGCTTAGTGATGAATTCTGACATGACTTGAAGTGTAGGTTAGAGTGCACTGATGTTATGGTTTTAGTCCTTTCCTATTTTGGTCGAGTTATTCCATAAATATTGCAAGGATAGTCTCCTTTGGAGACTGGGCCATGGTCGCGTGTCAGATTGCTTGGTTCTTGTATTTTGAAAAGATAGATTTCACACTAAAGTAGCGTTCTATGCTTTCCATCATCACCCCTCATGTATGCCCTTTTCTTCTACTTCTCTTCTACTCCCTCCGTCCCGAAATACTTGTCACGAAAATGGATGTATCTAGACGTATTTTAGTTCTAGATACATCCAGTTTTATTTATTTCTCCGACAAGTATTTTCGGACAGAGGGAGTACTTATTTGAATATGGCATTTAGATCCACATAAATACAAACGCTTATGTACTTACAGAAATCGTTCAACCAGGTGTCCCCACACCAAATTGTTCTACTTTATTGGTTATGTATACAGCCATTTCTTGTAAGATATACATGCTGGAACAGTGACGTGGAATTTGTTAAAAGTACATAAAGTACCTACAGTGATTATTATCAAGATTGGCCGTATATATGTGCCATCATTCTGTACAATGTTTAGTTATCTTGATGATTGTTGTTCTGTACCTTTAGTGATTATTATGTCGTTGAATTTTCTCAATTGAGTTGTCTATGCAAATCAGTGTGTTAAATTTACAACCATAACAGTTGAATAGGTTGCGTTCCATTAATTCTCAGTAGTACTGCAAACTAAATTGTAGAAAAATTAAATCATTAATATCCTTCCATTGTTTTAGACTACTTTTATGTGCTATGCTGAAGAGAATAAGCGTTGAAAGCATGTTTGCATTTTCTATATCTTGCATTACTCTACATGATGCTCGCTGTTTTATTGTCACGTGATTATTGTTTTGACTACTCTTGAAAGATCTGTTTGAAGGAATACAAAATTTTGATTTCTTGAAATTCTGTTTATTGCAAAAGAAATGTGTGGCAACTATTTTGCGATAAAATTATAAACTAGACTGTTTTTGGGTGCTCAGAAGTAATAATATCAGAAATGTTATTGGAAGTTTTCTAATAACCTTTGTTGTAGAGAGTTAATATTTTCTTTTGATCCTCGCAGAGTAAGTGTTGCTGATGGAGCTCGTTTGACTGAATTGGCTACTCCACATTTTGAGGGGCTGCAGTTGAATAATACAACTCCTTTTGGTAAGGATATTAGAGCAATCATATGTACTGCAACAGAGATGTATTTGCTTTTTGCTGGAATATTTTCCACACCTTTTAATCTTTTATGCACTGTAACTTTTTAGATAACAATTTGCTGTGCTAACACCGTTAAGATAAACTTCTGCTTGCCACATTTCAGTGCATGCATGTGGGGCACTTACGCGTAGTATTTGTTTATCCATAAAGGGCAATTTAATTCCAGTTCCAAAAAACGATGGATCATGCCACCGTTTTGATGCTATAGTTGTCTGGTCTCTAATGTAACTCTTGACCATCATTGGTGGTGCATCTTATAATAATCTACTTTTGGCTATCATGTTGCAGATGGGAATCACTCTATGCCAGCATCTAGTCTTCCTCGTTTTAGCATGAGACAACAATTTCCTCCTGTGGATCAAAATTTCATTGCTGATGGAAACATAGAACAGAGCTCAAATCATACAGGCTGGAGGAGAAGTGATTTTCCACAAAAATCAGCATTTCGCAAGTTTTCTGAGAAGCACGAGTTTGGAAGTTCCAGTACTTTTATGGAGCCATCATTTTTTACGGAAGCACCAGACCCGAGTCGTAAAGAAACAAGAAATCCGCCAAAGCCTCCAAAATTTCTTGCAGAAAATTGCAACCGTCAAGCACATCATGGCAGTGTGAGTATCTCATTACCTGTTCCAGATTCTGTTTCTTCATCCAATGTCCATTTTAGATGTTATTGTTTCCCACTGTTACAGCCTTTGTATTCTTATACTGCAGTTCTTTTATCTTACGTTCACTTGACGCTGATTTTGATAACACTTTTTTTTTTGTGTTGTTACTCTAGGTTGGCCTACCTGTTCAATATCATGATTTCTTTATAACTAGCTTGGGAGAAATCGATAAACAGGGAAGCTACCACAATTGCCATCAGATATGGCCAGTGGGTTTTACATCTTACTGGCATGATAGAGTCACTGGTTCACTGTTTGAGTGTGAAGTGTGTGATGGAGGGAGTTCTGCGCCTTTGTTTAAGGTCAGAAGGTTACCATGTTCATTGTTCCCTCTTCCAGAAGCCTCGACCATTCTCTCCCAGAATGGTGCAAGAATGGCCGATACAACCGCAACAAAGGAAAGTGGCAGTTTTATTGGAGATACTGCTAATGATATGGATGATAATATTTATATGATGATCGATATTCCCTCTGAGACCAAACAAGATTTTTTATCATGTCTTAGCAATGATACGGAGGATAAAAGGACTTCTTTGGTTTGCAATGATTTACAGAATTCAAATATGATGTCGCAAATACTACCATCAAATTCTGAGAATGTTCCACCAAGTAAAGAAGCCAATATTAATGACCAAATTGGGGAGTTTACATATGTGGGAACATCATCCTCTACAGTATGGGGGATGATTACTTCTGCTATGGTGGAAGCTTGTGAAAAAATGTACAAGGAACATGGGCATCTGGTATTCTCATGCACACACAGCAGAGAAAATCATTTATTAAACAAGGGAAGTGGATGTCAGAATTTTGATAGTCCTTACGCTCTCTTAAATAGATTGTGCTCATCCAATGGCCCCAGTATTCCTCGAGTTACAGAAAAGAAGAATGATGTGGAATCTACGTATACATTACTGAAGAATTGGTTATATCATGATAGAATTGGGTTTGATTTGGAATTTGTTCAAGAAATTGTGGAGTCTCTTCCTAGTTCCAGGTCTTGCGTAAACTACCAGTTCTTGTGCAATAGGGCAGAATTTCATTCTTCTGTGACAGTTGCAAGTGGTTTACTTTTATCTGTGCATAAAGATGGTCAAAGTAATGGAGATACGCCATATGGTAGACAAGGTGCAGTGACTGGGCTACAAGATGATGCTCAGCCCAGCGGTTCTAGCATCCGCAAGCTACCTCCGGGACGTCCAATTAGCCGTAAGCTTGAACCAGAATCGGCGGCAGATGTTTTCCAGGTAGCCCTTTATATATCTCTCACTGTTTCTGCTATTTCAAGAAACACATCTTTACAAAGTTGTGCATTTCCTTTTTATTCTTTCATCCATCTTCTCATTGAAATTTTCTTGTAGATATGGGAGTTCTTGGGGCGCTTTGCTGAAATCATTGATCTCAAAGAAGTGCCTTCATATGAACAATTAGAAGATGAACTTGCTGACCCATGGCCAATTTCTGCAAGTCAGAAAGAAACACTGTCAAAAGTCATTCAGGAATGTAGGGATTACTCTTCACCAATGAATTCCCCTGCAAATGCTTCTATATCACATTCAAATAGTGAATCTGGTATCTCCAATAATGAAGAGAATGTGTCTGTATTTATTCCTGTTGAAACTTCCTCTATGAAGGAAGCGCGTCTAGATAAATTGGCAGCCCAGACACTTGGGAGGTGCACTGGTACAGTATTGCCCAGGGTTCATCTTGCACTCATTAAGGTTCTTTTTGGTGAGGTATTATCAAAGCTCAACATTGATCCCAAAGAATCAAGACCCAGGCACGAAAGAAAGGACACTGAGAGCCTTATTTCGACAAAGGAATTTAGCTTTGATATGCTAACTGCTAACAAGTTGACTTGGCCAGAGTTAGCTAGAAGGTATATTTTAGTTATTTCTTCTATAAATGGGTGCATGGATGTGTCTTCCAGTCAAGAAGGGGTGAAGTTATTCCGCTGCCTATGCGGTGATGGTGGCATATTGTGCGGAGCAGTACCTGGGGTTGCCGGCATGGAGAAGGATGCCCAGGTAAGCATTTTACTTCTACAATTAGCTGAACCTTGTGATTTATTTGGATCATTCCTTCCTTTCCTTCTTCAATAGACACGAGTCGTAGTCTTTAGCTTGCTGTATGCTATGGTTATTTGCTATTTGCTTTTAGATTTTTCTCCAACTTTTTATTTCTTTTTATTAATATTTGCTTTGATTGCAACCCTGTACAATTATATTATACACATTAACTCTTCATAATAGTATGTTTCTATGTTGTTTCCATGAGGGACATATCCCTGTTTTATCCTGCTTACGAAAAAAGCTTTGCTTTTTGGGTTACCTATCACCATCAGTTGCTGTCATTACTCTGTATTTGTATATATTTTGTAGAAATAATAAAAAGAGGTATGTACAAGCCTAGCAAGGCGAGTATAATCAGTTACGAGACTCTGCCCATTTCCTTTTACGATTTGTTTTGGAGCTTTTCCACCTGTTTGCAGGAATTTTGTTGTTAATTCTTATTTTTTGCTTATTTGGCTGGAGATATATTGACTACATTGATTCCTTGTCCAGCTGTGTGATATTTTGAGAATATCAAATATAATTTATAAGGATGCTGTGTTACGTTCGTTATATGATTTATGAACAGTTTTTTGTTCACCCACTAATAGATAGTATTGTAAATTTCCCGTGTTCTTATTTTAGACGATTGTAAATATTATGTGTATTTTTGCTGCACTGTAATTATTGTCTTGTATTTTCAGCTGCTTCTGGAGGCGGAGAATTTGATATGCAGTTCTCTATCAACTGAAGGAAACAAGTATTCTGCTGAGGTTCCTAGTGCTGATAACAGAACATTGCCAGATTGGGCAGAAGCACTAGAGCCTGTGAGAAAATTACCGACAAATGTGGGAACGAGAATTAGAAATTGTGTTTATGAAGCTTTGGACCGAAAACCACCAGAATGGGCAAGGAAAATTTTGGAACATTCGATAAGTAAAGAGTTCTACAAGGCTAATGCATCTGGACCAACCAAGGTTAGTCATGCACCCGCAGGCTGCAGTCATTGTATTATTGCCGTTCCAGACTGCGTTTATTTCCCTTTTTCGCTTTGGCTTGCTCTCAGGCCCTTATAAAACCCTTTTTATTGATAGATCTAGCTGCAATGCTTATGGTGTTTTTCTCGTAAAGAGTAACGAGTTGCAAAAATAAAGTATGTGTTTGTATTAGAACTCCTCATGTATTTTGCCCTTAGCCAGCAATACGAAATCATAAATTCCATTTTCTAGTTCCCCTAAGACTTCTTTTGTTTTACTATTTTACAAGATGAAGTATTGTATCCCTTTAAAAGAATGACAGAATGGTTGCAGAATTTCGTTTGAAACCTTGGAGACCAGTCAGATGATGTATTTTGTATTTACATGTTTTTGATTATATAGCCTGAGCAGGAACCTTTGGTTAACATGAACTTGATGTCAGCATCGCATTTTAACCAAAGTTTTACTATACACGGCCAAGCTTAAGTTGTATTTGACTTATTCTTTGCCATGATACCTTTGTCTATCTTTTATTTAATTTGAGGACCCTTGTGACTAGGGGACTATTTGGAAAATACACTAAAAGATTTTTTTTTTCCTTGTGACAGAAAGCTGTTTTATCTGTGTTGTCCGAGGCAAGCCGTGTAACAGTGCCACAAAAGTCTGAAAAACCAAGAAATGAAAGGGAAGCTATTTCCATCTCAGAGGTTATCTTGAAGAAGTGTCGTATTGCTCTGCGCCGTGCCATTTCCTCAGATCAATATAAGCTTTTAGAAAATCTTCTTGGAAGTATTCTGGTGAACTCTAATGAGTATGAGGATGAGGGCATCCTTGGATTTTCTGGTATGGTGCCACGCCCTTTGGACTTCCGCACAATTGACATAAGGTTGGCTATGGGAGCTTACCGTGGATCTTGGGAGAGCTTTTTTGAGGATGTGCAAGAGGTACATTTTTATTTAACACCCTTTTTGTATTATGCTATGGTCGTACGCATGGGATATTTTCTCAGATTTTCCATGGATGGCTTCATGTGCCTGCAAATACTCCTGTTGCGTTAGCTTGTGCTAACTGTTGATCAGCAAAGGAGCTATAACAGACAGTGTGCCAAAACTAGAAAATCAAGCTGACAGTTAGCTTGTGCACAAACTAGAAAATTTGTTGATCTTCTATGTGTTTACCTGCAGGTAATCCGTAATCTGCACACTGCATGTGCAGATCGAACGGATATAGCGGAAATGGTTCTGGAATTCTCTAAGAGTTTTGAATTGCATAAGACAGAGGTTTGTTATCCCTTTCTGTATATTAGCTTACTGTTAAATTTTCTGTATATTACCATTGATTTTAGTAAACCTTTTGGCTTTCTGTGCAGGTGCTCAACATTGTTCAGAAATTTGATTGCTACCTGTCTAGGGAGAATACTGGTTCAGAAATCCCTGAGGAGCTACAGGTTATTCTGGCTGCAACAAGCAAATTACCTAAAGCTCCATGGGAGTATGGCATTTGCAAAGTGTGTGGCGTTGATAGAGACGATCACATTGTTCTCTTGTGTGATCAGTGCGATGCTGAGTACCATACTGTCGGTGTACTAAGGTAGGGGTGCCTCAGTACCCCAACTTGTGCACGGGCAGTTGCAGCCTCCCGCGGCAAGGTTTACCGCTGGCTCGCCGGAGACCTTCCTGCTCCTTATCTAACCATTCAAAAACAAAGTATACAAGACAGAAGACCAAGACCCCGGCAAGAGGAGCTTGCCGGGAAGGCCGTCCCAGGCTCAAGATTGCTTAACTAGCACGAGGCCCTGGCAAGAGGAGCTTGTCAGGACGAACAGAAGATTTTATCTTAGAAGACCCAGCAAGGGCTCGGGGAGCGGCAAGCTTCCGGGCCCGGCAAGGTCGAGATCCCCGGCAAGGTGCTTGCCGGGGGAGGTGCGCTGTGTGCCCGCGCTCCAGCTCATCGGCCCACGCGTCGCCCTGGGGCCACTCCAGGGACGCGTGGCGGATGGCTGTGCAGCCTGGGGGACACGGTGGCACTCCACGGCAGTGGATCCATCGCCGTGGCAGACGGAGACGCAACGGCGGGAGCTTTTGGGGTCGACGGCGACGGGCATTAAATGCCCTTGTCCCCCACTGTCAAAGTAGGTATAGACCACTGTTCTGTACTGTAGCTCCACTGTTCCCGCACTGTTACAACTACCACCTCTTTTACATTTTTACCCCTTTCTCCTACGTTGACACCTGTCGGTGACCCCTTGCACTATAAAAGGAGGCCCATGCACAACGTGGAGGGGGTGCGAAACCTAGATCATTCTGACGCTCGTGTGGCTGCTTCTTCAAGCTCCGAGCGCCCAACTCAATACACAGCCAAGCAGGAGTAGGGTTTTACGCATCCGTGCGGCCCGAACCTGGGTAAAACTGCCCGTGCGTCTGCCTCGATCTGCTCTTCGTGCTCCCTCCGCCCTCGTACCGCACAGACAAGGGACTCCGGTCCCATAGGTGCTCGTGGCGGACAGTTTCCCCCGACACATACTTATTGCCTGAGTCCACCACTAACTCATATACCACGAGGAGACTGGTTCTGCCCATCGTGCATGTTAAAGCCAGAGATATTTAAACGACAACGAAAAGGGGCAGAGTCTCGTGCATTTCACGGCAAACCATCGTGCGTGTTAGCTCAAAGGAAATCACATTTTGTCCAGGGTGTTCGGCATTTGAAACCACAACAGAAAGGACCCTATCATGACATGCTTATTAAGTTAGCTGCAGCAGTGGCAGAAAAGGAGTACTGGGAGCTTAGCACACAAGAGGTATGGTTTTCTCTTCTATCTTTCAAGTAGATATATCTATTGTTTAGTGTTTGGAAGTTTTAGTTATTTGTGTATTGCACATTTCATTGTATTCCTTTATATGATTTTACTTGGCCAAATAATCTTTTCTCTATTATTTTACGGTACAAAGTTTTCTAACATTTATCTTCAAAATGCAGAGAATACATATGCTGAAATTTCTTTGTGATGAAATGCTCAACACAGTCCTCATAAGAGAACACATGGCATCCCTGAGAAGAGATTTTCTGGGAAAGGATTCCTTGGGTCGACTGTACTGGGTTTTAGGACGAGCTGGTAAACGTCCTTTGCTGGTCGCTGATGGAAGCATGCTCATAAGCAATGAGAGGAACCCACCATCTACTTCTGATTGTAAAGGGTGGAATTCTGCATCTGTTGTCGTTTACGAATCGGACGAAGAAATACGTAGCCTTGTTGACTGGCTAAGGGAATACAATCCAAAGGAGAAAGAGCTGAAACGTGATATCCAGCAGTACTGGCAGCGGCAGCGGCATTTTCATCACCTGGGTAATTTTGTTCTCAGTGATCCTCCAGTATCATCCAAGGGGTCGTCGAACAGCAGCGAGCAGCAACTTATGGAACTTCCCAGTACCAAGGCTGCAGCAATTTTGGGGAAAACATGCCGCTGCGACTGCTTGGAGCCTATATGGCCTGCTCAACACCACTGCACAGCATGTCACAAGACTTACTTCACGTCAACGGACTATGAAGATCATGCTGGAAAGTGCTCCACCTCTGAGTCCACAAAACAGATGAACTCATGCCCATATGACTTTGAAGTGATTTGCAGAAATTTTGCCACCAATGATTCAAACAAGGAGACAGTGAAGGATATTGGACTTATTGGATCAAACGGAGTTCCGTCTTTTGTCCCTTCACGTGCAGCTTTTATTGATCCTCCAGTCATTCTGAATAAAAGCAAAAAGCAAGATGACATCCCAAATGATGATTTGGATTCCAGCTGCTTAGAGGAATGCCAGTCAATGTTGTCTGCACAAAAGTTAGGGCAGGAGGGGTCCAATTCTGCTCAAAATTGTACTTCCTGCGATGAAAATGTATCAAAAACTAAGGAGCCCGCCCCTGATACAGACAAGCCAGCACCGGATACTGATACTACTTCCAGTGAGGAAGCAGCATCTTCTGCAACAGACAAGCCAACAAGATTGCTGGCTGTTAACGGTGGCTTGGTTCCGGAGTCATCATTGAAACCTGTTACAGGAAGAAACAATCTTGTCCTAAAGCAGCAAAAAATAAATTTGCTTGATATACATGCAGCATTGCCTGAGGAAGCGTTGAGAGCCTCAAAGTCTCAACTAATTAGAAGGCGTTCATGGCGTGCTTTTGTCAAGCATGCCCAATCAATATCCGAGGTAACTCACTTGATCTATTATATTTATTCACCTTAATCCGTGCCACAGAAAATATATTTCTATCTAGTACAGTAGTGTTTATTACAGTATTTTTGTGCTGATTATCTAGTGTCCATTAAGAGCGCTCTAACATCATCATGTCCGTACAAAATAAATGCTTGACAGTGGCATTGTACTGATTAATCGTATCTATTCTATGCTTCTTCCAGATGGTAGTGGCAACCAGTATCTTGGAGAATACAATAAAATCTGAGTTCCTCAGGAATGATTGGTGGCACTGGTCCTCCTTAACAGTAGCCATCAAGACGTCAACTGTATCCTCGCTGGCACTCAGGATCCACACTTTGGACAACTGTATCATATACACCAAGGAGCCTAACAGTGTGCCGGCTGACAGTACACAGGTTGTAAACATGGGGAGGAGCAGGAAAGAGCCCGAAGCATCAGCGTTGTAATCTGCGTCGCTCAATTTGTATACTCCAAACTTAGATGCTCCCTTTATTTGTTGTGTGCAACAATGTGACGCTGTGCTGTCAGAGATGGTATAGACACAATTTTGGTTATTATGTGGTCCCTTGAGGCTTAATTTAGAGCTAGCTTTGATTCTGGTGTTCGTGCAAGGGTGCAACCCTGACCGTTCATTTTAAAAGGTCATATTTACCAGACTATAGTTGTGCGCCTTAGATATGTTTGGGCTAACCTGTTTTAGCTTTCACAGGGTCAGCAAGGACTTTTCGAAGTGCGTCTGGCACATCAGCCAAGCAGTAGAAATTACCAGTATTCCTCGCACAGGCAGCGAGCTCATGAGCCAGTTTGTTCCTGTTACGTTTACCGTGTTAACTGATATTTCTTTGAAGCTACTCATCAGAACCTTGGCATCAGTGACCAGAGGAAATAGGGCCGGTTGGTTTTTGGCGTTTGAGCACAGAAGCGAGGCCTCGTTGGCACAGTCTGTCTTGACGCAAAGAGGTCCGCTGTACATCTTCCTTAATTCAGACAAACCCTGACTATACCTGCAATCTCTGGTGACTATACCTGCATTTGTTTCTTCAGGTGTGCTGCAAGGGGATATATAGGATAGCAGACACCTTGGCCACTTCAGGTGTGCTGCAAGGGGACAGCCGCTGACTGATGGAAAGCACAACAATCACATTGCAATCTCTGGTGACTATACCTGCATTTGTTTCTCCAAATCCGAGGCTAAAGGCTGCATCGCTATTCATTTTCCACATCCCGACGCTCGGTGGTTCCCATCTGTCTTCACTCTCCTTGGCCACCAACAGGGTGCATGGTTGGACCAAATCCCCTCCCTGTTCAGAGTATAGTCAGACCCGGTAGCATCTATCTCAGGGATAGTCTTGTGCTTACCTTTCCTTGTTGCAGACACAGAACCTGATCATAAACCATGCCCAAAACCGGAATTAAGAGCTGTGCATTGTTTGCAGTCTCCCCACTGCTAGTGCATGCCATATTGAGTCCCTCCAGGTATTTAACAAGGAATTGGACAGAAGCACCAATTGTAGCTTTCCCTTTTGCATGCACACAGACACAGTCATCTCGAAGCCACCAAGCACGCCAAAGGAGGAGTAAAGGTTTCAGTCTCATGTCCACTGAACATGAAGCTAGGAGGATCTGCAGCCACTCATTGCCAGTGTAACTGAGTTCCTCTTCACTCGGCAAGTTCCATAGCTTCCTCATTTCCATGCGAAGAGCTTTTGCCTTGGTGCAGGTGACGGTACCATGGTACTCGTCCTCTAGGTCCTTTCCGCAGATATCCTCTACAAATATTATCAAGCTCCAGGGTTCTTTTCCATTTGTTTTCCTTTGTGGCTAGGGTCTCAGTTGCAACACGCTACCCAAAGATCCGAATTTTCTCTGGGGCTTTTGATTTCCAGATTAGGTCTCATATGCTCCTATTATCTGCGTCGCAAACAGAACTTGAGGCCGAGTTGCAGACCTGCTGTTTTAGTTGGGCGCCAAGCTTGTATGCATGTGCTCCAGACTGTGAATGCACCATTCTTCTCACTATGCCATGCTACACAGTCATCCACGGTAGTGTTGGGCAGCTTGATTTTGCATATCTCCTCAGCATCAAAGCCATGAAGCAGTTGCTTTATCAGATCGACATTCCATCCCCTAGAGCCAGAAGCAGAAGCATACAAAGGTTGACCATACAAAGGTTGTAAACATGGGGAGGAGCAGGAAAGAGCCAGAAGCATCAGCGTTGTAATCTGCATCGCTCAATTTGTATACTCCAAACTTAGATGCTCCACTTTATTTGTTGTGTGCAACAATGTGACGCTGTGGTGACAGAGATGGTATAGACAGAGTCTTTGGTTATTATGTGGCCCCTTGAGGCTTTAGAGCTAGCTTTGATTCTGGTGTTCCTGCAAGGGTGCAACCTTGACCGTTCATTTTAAAAATGTCATATTTACCAGACTATAGTTGAGCGCCTTAGAGCATCTCCAGCCGTTGGCCCCCCAGGGGGCGCCTAAAAGCGCCGCCTGGGGGTGAGCCGGCGCAAAAATTGTGCCTGGGGGCGAGTTGGTCCCCAGCCGCCGGCCCCAGAGCCGCCCCCATGCGCGTATTTAAAAAAAATATAGCACCGTTCGGCGAAGTTCGGCTAAAAACACATTTAATTTCGGTCAAACATGATAAATTTCGGCGAAATTCGCGGATTTTCATTACATTAACCTAATCTAAAAAAACTGGCTGAAGTCGTCGCCGCCATCGTCGTCGTCGGCCTTCTCCTCCTTGATGCGGGCGCCCCTGCTGGACCCCTGCCCGGCGTCGCCATGGCGGAATGGTGGCGGCGCGTCGTCGTCGTCGCCGTCGCTGTCGCATATGACGACGACTCCGCCTTCGTCGCCACCGCGACGGCGCTCCGCGAAGCGGCGCAGGGCGGCGCGCTGGCGCTCCTTCTCCTTCTCCCGCCACTCCTTCTCCATCGCAATGGAGTCCAGGCGCGCCCATTCCAGGGCCGCGTCATCGTCGTCGAACTCTGTCTTCACCGGCGCGGCGGTCTCCTTCTTAACCGGCGTGAGCCCCGGCTCCATCTTCACCGACGCGAGCCCCGACTCCGTCTTTGGCTTGACGAAGCGCGGAGGAGCCGACGAGGAGGCGCGCCGGCCGCCCTCGTTGATGACGATGCCGGTGCTGCGAGTGCGCCGGCCGAGCGGCGTCTCCGCCGCGGGCTCGGCCTTGACGCCGAGCAGCGCCGGAGTGCCGGAGGAGTGAGAAGAAGAGTGCGAGGAGGAGCCGAACCTCCTTGGCGCCCATGGCACGGCGCGTCGGTGCTGCGACGGGGCAGCCCCCCTCGCCGGGTACGTCAACGGCGGGTTGTTGCCGCCGTCCAGGTACGTCAGCACGCCCTCCAGCGTGCGGCCGGGGACGCCCCACCACTGGTGGCGCCCCTCGCTGTTCTTCACGCCGCCGACTACCGGCGCGCCGTTGGTGGACGCCAGGCGCTGCTGCTGGCGGCGCTCAAAGTACGCCGCCCATGCCGCGTGGTTGTCGGCGGCGTACTGGGGAGGAAGAGCTCGGCGTCGGTCAGGGAGGCGCGCACGACCTCGACCTCCTCGGCGAAGTACTTGGGCTTCGCCACGGCCTCAGGCAACGGGGGAACGGGCACTCCCCCGTCGCTGGGCCGCCACCCCGTCGACCCGGTGCGCATGTCCGGCGGCGCCGGGATGTTCGCCTGGAACAGGAGCCAGGACTCCTGTTCGCGGAGCGAACGGTGGCCGAAGCCGTTGGCCGCCGCCTCGTCTTCGGGGAAACACTCTGCCATGGCGACAGGCTCGGGAGAGGTAGAGAGGGAGAGAGAGGGGCTGGGCGGCGGCGCTCGGGAGAGGTAGACGGAGAGGGAGTGGGCGGCGGCGAGGGGCGAGACTGGTGTGGGCACAGGTGAGTGAGACCGCCGGCTTTATAGCCGCTCCACGCCCGTGTGTACGCGTGCGATGGAGGGGAGGCGTCGGCGCGCCGTCCCGTGACGCGCCGCCCGTGAGGAATCAATGGCAAGGCTGACCGGCGGCAGCCTTGCCATTGATTCCCCGCAGGAACCGAGGCAGTTGGGGGAAGACAAGGCGTCGTGTCGCTGACGCGGCTGGCCCGCAGATTTTTCACGCAAAAACAGTTCGCCCCCGGGCGCCGCCAGCGCGCCGGGTTCGGCCTGGGTCCGCCGGCGCTGTTTTCGGCCCAGGCCGGCGAAAATCGGGCTCCTGGGGGCGCGACTGGGCCGTTTTTTCGGCGCCGGTGCGAAAAAATCGCCTGGGGAGGCCTTCCTGGGGGCGCGGCTGGGGATGCCCTTATATATGTTTGGGCTAACCTATTTTGGCTTTCAGGGTCAGGGATACAGATCATTTATGTTAGGTCCGAAAACCCGAGGATCTGGTGCCATTTAATTTGTACTCACATTCACATGATTGACAACACTCCGGCACTGCTCCAGCGCATCGTTCATCACCTCACTGGTGAATTTGCCATGAAGAACATGGGCCCTCTGCACTTCTTCCTTGGTATTAGTGTCAAGCGCACCGCCGGTTGCTTCTTCCTTTCCCAACAGCATTACACCAAAGACTTGCTTGACCGTGCTGGCATTGACACCTGCAAATCCTCCCCCACACCAATTGACACCAATGGCAAGCTCCCGCGGGCTGATGGGCCGCGCGTCGACGTTTCAGCCTCACTGGGGTGCTGCAGTAACATCACCATCACCTGCCCCGACCTGGCATACACCATGCAACAGATTTGCCTCCATATGCATGACCTGCGCGAGTCTGCCACCAGCAGCTGATCGAGTAGGTGTTTCGGTACGTGCGCGGGAGGCCGGACACCATCTCTTGGCATGCACCTCCGTGCCATGTCTAGCTTGGATCTACGCGCCTTCACCGGCACTGACTTGTCCAGCTGCCCCGACACTCGCCGCGCGACGTCTATGTTCTGCATTTACCTTGATTATGCCCTCATCTCCTGGTCTTCGAAGCAGCAAGCCACTGTCTCCTGGTCCAGCGTCAAGGCAGAGTGTCGTCGTAGCATTGCCAACGCTGTTGGAAAGTGCGTCTGGCTATGCCAGCTGCTTGGTGAGCTCCTTACCCCGGTGACCAAGGCCACACTCGTATTCTACGACAATGTCTCGGTGGTCTATCTCTTTGGCGAACCCAGTGCACCACGGGCGTACCAAGCACGTGGAGATGGACATCCATTTCGTTCGCGAACATGTTGCCCTTGGCGAGTTCCGCGTCCTCCACATCCGCACCAAGCACAGCTCGTTGATGTCATGACCAAAGGCTTGGCTAGGCCTGTTGAGTAGTGGCACGCGTTCTGCCGGTTGTGGTATCTGTAAACTGCGTATATGCACTGATGAGCTAATAGATTGTGTATTAAATCCATAAGCCTCTCGCTCTCTAACATGGTATTAGAATTAGATGCTCCGGATCTGACGAGCCCTTTGCTTCAATCTCCGATCCTCCTGCTTCTGCTGCAACGGCAATCTCGGTTCTCATCCTCAGTCGCCGAGATTTAGAGCTGATTACAGATAGGCACATCATCGATGCATCTTGATTAACCCACGATGTTATATACTTCTTCCCTCTTTTATTCTCCCCGGTAGGTTTGTAGTAGATGTGGGTACAGGTTACTTGATCTAATATAAGAGCATCTTCACATGTTCGGCCCCTCAGCGCATAGGCCGACGCTCTTTTGGGCTCTCCCCCGGCGAATTTTAGGCCCGGGGGGCGATCTAGGCCCCAGCCACGCCCCCGGTGCCGCCCCCAAGGCGTTTTAAATTCGAACTTTATCGGTTCCCGCTTCAAAAAATGTCACAAGTCCGGCAATCAGTGCCATAGATCGGCGATCACGTTGCCACAATTCGGCGATCAAAATGAATAGTTCGGCGGCAAAAAGATAGGACGCTTAGGCAAATGCATCAAACGGCGATGATGTCATTCTTCGGCGGCGTCGGGGTAGTCGGCGAGCCGCGATCTCCTCGATGATCCCATGCCATTTGTTGCATGCCGTTTGGATGAGTCCCCAATGATTCGCCATTGCCTTTGACCCACGCAGCATGTAGACGCCTTTGAAGTAACTCGGCCTTGATCCGCTCCCAATATGTGTCGACGCTCTGGTTCGTGCCGGTGATCGGGTCGAGGCAGACGACTTTCCACGCCTCGGCGAGGCATTCGTCCTCCTTGGACGCCCACTTGATGCGCGGCTCGCCGGTCCTGGCCGCCCCCTTCTTCTTCTTCTTCCCTTTGCTCGCTTGAGAAGGCGCCGGCTCCTCCTCCTCTTCCTCATCCTCCTCCTCCTCCGGCTCTTCCTCACCGTAATCGAGCTTGCCATCCATGTCGCCGTTGAGATCTATTGCGTCATCTCGGGTAGTGAACTTGGGGGAGGCGGCGGCGGCGGCCGAGCCGGTCGTGATGATGTCGTCCATGTCGGCCTCCATCGCGTTTGTGTCGCCGATATGCGACGACGATGCTTGTGAGAAGAGCAGCGCGCCGCGTCGGAGAGGCGGCGTCAGGGAGGCGGCGTAGGCTGGCGACGAGTAGTTGTACGGTGGGTACTGCACGCTGGCGAAGGCGGGCGAGGGCGTGTGCTGGGCCTGGAGACCATGGGGGAAGGTGACGTTGGGGTTGAACCTGCCGTGTGCGTAGCCCTCGACGTAGCCGGGCGATGGCGTGCAGCCCCAGGGTTGGGGCGACGGCGAGAAACCAGCCGGAGACCCGACGCTTTGCTAGCTCCAGGACGCGTACGGGCCTTGGCCTCCGGGTGGATTCATCATGCCCGTGCGAGAAGCCTCGTTTTGGTCGACCTGCTCGGCCGCCGCCGCCGCCGCCGCTACAATGTCGCGGACATTCTTGGCATTCGCCATGTTCCGGCGGTCGGTGGTGACAGCTTCCCGGCGTTGAACTTCCGCCCTCCAGTTGGCGTTAGTCATGCCCGGGGGCTTGGACGGCGGCGCTCTTTGCTTCCTTTGCTTCGGCTGGGCGGCGGCGGCATCCGTCGCGGCGCGAGGGGGGGGGGGTGCGTACTTCTTCGATGGCATGGCGGCGGACTGGGAGGGGAGGAGAAGGAGATTGGCGGGAGGAATGGAGAATGGGAGGGAAGCCGAGGGGGAAAGCGGGAGGAAATGGCGGGAAAAGGCCCTCCCCTCATCGATAGAGCGGCTCCATGCCCCTTTTCGTTTCTGCCGGCGCCTCAGGCGACCCCCGGGCGCTTGGGTTCGACTCGGGGTCGTCGGCTGTTATTTCGGTTCAAACCGACGCTAAATGAGACCCTGGGGCGCGGCTGGGGCGATTTTCGGCCGCCAGTGCTAAAAGAACTCCATGGAGGCGCGGCTGGAGATGCTCTAACATCCAGGGATGAGTCGAGGGGAACCACGGCGGTGGAGCAGATCAAGATGCTTGACTCAGTCTATTTTCTTCTGTTCAGGAAATTATGTGTGTACAGGTTACTTCGGCCCTGTTCGGGAATCGTCCAGCTCCGCGGAATACGGGAGACGAACGGAGCGCCCCTTTGGCGACTCCCAGAAAATACGGTGCGGGCCGCTCCAGGAGCGGAGCAGTGGAGCCAGAGAGCTGCCGAACAGGCTCTTCAGCTTTACTTTCACTCGGTTAATCCCTGTGATGCAGAATTACAAGTTGCATTGCAAATTTGTGAAGCAAGCAGATGCATTACATACTACTCGAGGTTTATCGTTGTTTGGTTAATCCATCCATGGCATATAGAACTATAAGTTGAAACGTAAATTTGTGAAACAAGCATTACATCCTGTTAATCCCAGTTACATGTTGCTTGCTCGAGTTTCTCTACTAGAGAGTAGAGACAAGTAGTTGCATTGCAAATTTATGATTATAAAATCGATCTGGACATCAATTTTTCTTGTTTGCAAGCACCACCTTGACCAAAAGCTTGCGAGCAACCTTCTGTTGGAGCTCTTCAGCGATGAGCGCCTTTTTTTTTTGCTTGGTTTGGTCATCTATATAGGAAATGATTCAATCAATTAGACATCCATCACTTGGGTAACAAACACTTTTACCACTTGGCTAACACTAGTAATGATAGCAAGCAAGTAATTAATCTGACACCAAGTACAACTAATTCGTGAAGAGACCAGCTTTTCTACTCTCGGGTGCAGGTACACCCGAGTTTGGAAAAAAAAACATGATCAAACAATGTCGAAAAAATCTGCAGTTTTGGGACATGAAACTTCATCAAATGTTCAAGCTTTTTGCAAAAATTCATCTAAAAATAACATCAGAGGAGCTCTCGGCCAAAAAAAAAAAACAAAATCAATGTTCTAAGTTTGCGTACTGTTTGAGCATTGATTTTGTTTTTTTTGCCGAGAGCTCCCCTGATGTTATTTTTAGCTGATTTTTTGCAAAAAGCTTGAACATTTGATGAAGTTTCATGTCCCAAAACTGCAGATTTTTTCAATATTTTTTGATCATGTTTTTCAAAAATTTGCAAACTCGGGTGTACCTACATCCGAGAGTAGCCACAACTTTCCCATTCGTGAATAGATCAAAGTATAGCAGATTTAGATGTACAAACGGAACAAACAACTCTGTCCAGGTTGAGACTCGTGAGTATTATCCTGATAGCACCATTTGATTATTCAAGAGGCACATCACTTTGCTGAATGAAAATTATAAATGACAGATGTATTCTCTTGAAAATAAATACATATGGCACCTTTAAATTAATATACAGAACACCTTATATTGGATTCAACACGATAAGTGTGTATTATCCTAAGTGCCTGTTAGTTACTATTCATTTATTTTTATCTAGAGATTATTTGCAACTGAAATATATGTATTTCTAGCAATCGGTTTTGAATGGCATCATAGGTCTGTTATGGGATTTTCGTATTGGATAACATGGAAGAACAATGGATCGGTTCATTGTGTACATGGCAGCTTCAGTTGACAATCTAATCTTTAACAAAAAAAAACACGCGTCGTGTGCGCGGGCGGTTGAGTGCCGTCGCGGCGTCGGTCAAGGTCGATTCCCGAGGCGGCCGTCGTCCCGTCCCGAGGCAGCCGTCGTCCCGAGGCAGCCGTCGTCCCGAGACGCCATTAATGCCGGCGTTAAGCCGGGGCATCGGTCGCGTACCGCCCCCCCCACCTACCGACGCCCGTCCATATAAACCCCCTCCCGTCTACCTCCCCGCCCCGTCCCGCACCACCACTCCATCGGCGACGCACAGCTCCGACGACGCGCACCCCTCCGACGGCGCACCCCTCCGGCGACGCGCTCCCCTCCATGGCATCCGACGGCAGCGACGGCAGCTCGTGGCCGACTAGCCTGAGCACGCCAAAGACCGACGAGCTCATCCGGCTCGGGCTCATGGTGCCGCCGGGCTGCCGTCTGCCGCACGCGTTCCGCATGACCACCGACGTGTACCCGACGAGGGGGCCCGACGCGTCGCGGGACGAGCTCCGCCGGCACGAGGGCGGCCGCTGGAACATCGTCGGCCGCACCCGCTATTGGAGAGGCAAAGATTTCGGGCGCGTCGTCGCGCAGGCTCGCCGGGAGGTGCGGACGGGCGGCTCGTCGTCTGCCCCGCGCAGGCCTCGTCTTCCCCCTGCGGCGGCCGCGGCGTCTCCCCTCCCGTCCCGATGTCCTGCCTCCCCTCCCATCGCCAGGCCGGCCTCCCCTCCCGTCGTCGAGATCCCATCGGAGCAGTTCACGCTGCGCGAGGACGGCGACCCCGACGACTGCCCCGGCTACCTCATCGGCCTACGGGCCTCGCAGGCAGAAGCGGCGGCCGCGGTGGCGGCCACGAAGGCGAGAGAGGCCGCCGAGCTGCAGGCTGCACTCTACGCCGCGGTGGCTATGGCGGCTGCAGCAGAGGCCGCCGAGCTACAGGCCGCACTGGACGCGGCGGCTGGGCTCGGAGCGGTGCAGGCGCCGGCGGCTCCGGTGGAGGATGAGGCCGGCGGCTGGTTCGACGACGGCAAGAGCGACGACGATGACGACAAACGACGGCGGTGCGGACGAGATCGTCGACCACGCCGCCTCCGACGACGAGTAGATTAGGTTTAGATTAGGTCATGTTATGTTTAATTAATTTCGCTTAGGTCCTGTTTAATGAAATGAACTATGGTAAGATGTAATGAACTATGTTTATGTTGGAATGGAATATATATGAAAATTATTATGAAATATTGTAGAAAAGTTTTAAAATTTTGAATCGGACACCCCACCTGGGCACCCTACGTCAAAAATGAACGTAATCGGACAACGAACGTACGTTGCGTCACGTCCGGCCGGTGTTTTAGGGGTTTTCGGCCCGGAAAATCATTCAAAATCCATACAGGCTCGGAACGCGACAAAATTTGGCGTGCGTGCCCTGAGTCGCCACTGTAGCACGTGGAAAAAAATGGAGCCCTTTTGGCGGATGCGAAGGAGGGACGTGCGACCGAGGATCCCCTCCGGCCATACCGAAACCAGCGCCTTCCACACCAAGTGCCTGAGCAGTTGCACGGAATCTACCCAACTTATGGCAGGGCATGTGGGACACCAGCCGGGCACCCCACGCCAAAAATGAACGGAATCGGACAACGAACGCACGTTGCG
>LR738715.1:1300155-1320936 GCA_902687465.1 Secale cereale | reverse complement strand
CCCGCTTCAACCTCGCCGCCGCCAGGTAACCACTCCGTCTCCTCCCCCTTCCTTCCTCCCCGTCCCTCCCTCCCTCCTTCCCCTACCTCCATGTTTCTGAAATTTCAACTGCTAGTTCTGCATCCATGCCCGCCGTGGGTAGTGAGTTCAGCTAGAGGTGGTCTCTGCCACGATTAGCCTTAGATGTAGGCACCATGTAAACCATAAGCACCACTGGTATTAGTAGAAAGCAAGTGGTGAGGGCGATAGATGTTATGATAGCTATCAAAATGGATAACATGAACTTTTGTGAACTTACTAAAATGTTGACTGCTAAAAATAGTAGTACTTGCTCTGAAAACCCTGTCGCCCAGGGTCAAATTGGGGCGGTCAGCTTACTGAAAATTTCGTACTGTATTTAACTGTATTTTGGGGAGGGCCTTACTGTACCCACATTCATGTAATGTAAGTAGAAACACTGATGCATGATGATCGTGGTTGATTTGATCCCTACCAAAGTGGAGGATGAAAAGAGGTGTTTCCCCTCTGGTTGTATAAGTCAGAAAATTCAGCTCACTCCCAAGGAAATAGACCATCCAGTTGGCTGCAAGTTTGGGAAATCATTGAAGATTCCAATATCTTAGATGCTTATTTTTCTTCTTCTAAAATACAGATATGCACATGCTAGTTGGCACACACAGTAGGAAACACATTGTTTATACGAAACAAGCACCTCATACAGATCTGACATAGGAGTATTTCTCAAAGGAAGATGACCAACTCTTCATATTTGATAAATCCTCTCTTGCTCAACCACTCTCACGTATCTCACTCGTTTAGGTTAACTTCTATTTTTCTGTGTGGAAAGAAATGATCTTATTGGAGGCTCTGCCCTTATGAGGTCAAGGATAGCCACTGTTACTTAAATATGCCATATTGCTGCTGCTTTCTAATTAATACTGGCAGCAACATCAATTATTGAGTTGTTGTCAGTTTGCTATCAAGACGGGGTATTCACTTCTGTTGTTTTACAAGCTTCAAACTATTGTTTTACAAGCTTCAAACTATTGTTTTACACATCAATTTTCTGTGTGGAAAGGAATATGGTGGTCATGTATTTGGTTCCTTGTTGTAAATATTTGAACTTCAAACTATTGTTTTACAAGCTTCTGCAACTTTTTCTTAACTGTTCATGCTGCTGTTATGAATTCACTGCTGTTGCTACTGTACTTGTCATGATGTTGTACTTGTGATGATGCTACTTGTGATCTTCTGAAATGACCCATTGGTGACTTCATTAGGCGGGGATAATGATTTTGCAGGTACCCCGAGAGGCCCTTGAGTTTGCTGGAATGTTGATTAACTTTCGTTCCGGCAAATTCGGGTACTCCATATGTCCTATTTTCAGCAAAGGTCATGCTGAAATTTTCCGTGAATTTCAGCATGACTTTGCTAAAAATAGGACATATAGGGTACTTGTGACTAATGCATGGGCCGGGGTATCTTAGTGGTTAATTAGGTAGGATCAAGTGATTAGAGCCAAGTGATTAGGCCCAACTTACAATTCTCCTTCCTAGCTTAGCTTTTAGGATGCCTCGGTGTCGACAAACCATAAATTATGAAACCTTGGCTTTTAGGGTCCCTCGGTGTCGATAAAAACCGAAATGATGAAAGCTTAGGCTTTTAGGGTGCCTGGGCGTCGAAAAACCCTCAATTATAAAAGCTTAGCTTTTAGGATGCCTCGGTGTCGACAAACCCTAAATGATGAGACCATGATCTTGTTCCTTGACAATAACCAACTTTTTGACCAAACTTTGATCCTATTTAGAGAGAAACATGGCCAACAACGATGAGGCCGGCGGTTCGGGCGGGAAGGCATTCTGGGAGCTGTCCCAGGAGATGGAGGAACAACCTCACTTGTATGAGGACGCCGCCTTCCACACCGATCCTGAGACCGCTGATGGTACCGCGGAGGATGACCCCACTGATGCCACCACTGATGGTGCCGCCGAGAATGCCACCACTGATGATGGCGGCGCACGCACAGATGGCAGCCAACTGAAGAGGCAACGGAAGGACCGGCGCCCGACCGTGCTCCGCACCCTCAAGGAGGAAGTTATTGAAGTGGACCCCGACGGGAATCCAACGACGCCCGAACGAATAGTCAAGGGGTACTCGATTCAGCTCGGGTGCATTCTCCGGAGCACCGTCTCGATCAACAGCGAGAACCTGAGGCATCCTGACAACGCGAATTACCGCAACCTCCTCTTCACGAAGCTGCACGAACGATACAAGTTCCCCGCTCAATTTGATAACACAAGCCTCAAAGGGAATAAAGTGAACAATGCTGCCCTCACGAAGATGAGCAAGGCCCTGTCTACTTGGAAAACCAATGTGAAGATAATGATCAAGAAAGGTGAGAGTTATGAGACGATCAAGCAGAAACATCCTTCGATCACCGAAGATGACTACAACGAATTCAAGATCACTTGCTCGAGCGCCTCACACTCCGAATCAAGTCAGTGGGGGAAAGAAATGTGGGAGCTCAACTTAGGGGAACACACACTCGGTCCCGGCGGTTACAGAGTGGCGGAGCCTATATGGGACAAGGAGGAGGCGGACCGTGCCGAGCAAGGCCTACCGCCCCTCTTCGATAAATACGGTGACAAGAAGACTAGGAACTTTATCAGGGCCCGGTACAAGAAGGACCCGAAAACAAAGGAGCTGACCACGGATCCGAAGACCAGGGCGCTTGAGCTTGTTCTGGTATGGAATACACCCCCGCGTAATTAGCTCCATATGGTTGCATTCTAATTAATGAAGCCAAATTTCTAAATGATTCACATTCCTTCCGCAGGCGACTGAAAGCAGTAGCGCGGGGTCGACTAAGAGCAGCCCTTGGGACACGACTCTAAATAGGGCGTTGAATGTAATGAAGAACAAGGATAAGCTCGATAAGCCGACGTCAGCTGGTCGTGTGGCCGGCAAAGGCTTGTCGACAAAATGGTTGTCATACTATAATGCTGGTGGGCGAAAGGAGAAAAAGACCAGCTCGGAAAGCCAAGCGCGCGAGGTTCAAGAACTCAAGGCACAGGTGGCGCGGATTCCGGAGATTGTCCAAGAGCAAGTGCAACAACAGCTCGGAGCGACGATCACCACCATTGTGCCTAGCTTGATCGAGGGGTTGAGTGCGTGGATTGCTGGCGGCCAACAGGGGCCGCCCCCGATTCCCAGCTTCACGGCCAGCAACTCGCAGAACGCGATGGCGGGGCCATTGGTGTCTCCGGCGGAGGCGGCATTGGTGTCTCCGACGCCGGCACGGGAGCTTAATGCACCCGTGTGTACGCCGGCCGGCACCTCTGCAGCAAGCGGCCCCTCCGTCAACTGCACGCCCGCCGTTGGCGGTGCCTCGACATTAGCCGAGCTCGACGCCATCATCACGGTAACTAATTAAGCCTCTCTCGGCCGAGGACTTCATCTCCTTGCCTTTGACTGGGCATCCCTGATGCCCTACATGTTTTCGCAGGGCACCGCCGACGTTCCGTGCACTCTCCTGCACTTCGTGCCAGCCCTTGTTCCACGGTACCCAGATGCCACCCAACTTGTTTAGGGTTCAACTGGTTCGGGTGCTGCCAGGCTGCGACGACGTGTTACCTCCGATTCGACCCGTCGGGGCCGACGATGATGACGTCATGACCCTCAGTGCCTGCCTGAGCTGGCCCCTGCTTTGGCCGAAGAGCCAGATTCGTTTGGGGGCGGGGGAAACCACACCAAAGACAACACCGCCAGTCGTGCCGGCGCCAAGTCGTCCCCATGGCAAGTCCGCCGCAACGGTGCCGGACATCCCTATGCCACTTGATCCAAATATGCATATGGCACAGGATCAGAACGACGACGACGACGATACATTTGCCAACGTCGATCATTACTTTGCCGATCATGGGTACGGTGACGACTTCATGGGGGCTCCTTCTCAAGAACCCAACCCAACAAAAGACATGCGCGATCAAGCCGGTACCGCGGAGAAGCCAAGTTGCAACAGGCGTCGTCTGCCGTTCAACTCTCAGGAGACGCCTCCAGCTGCCGATTTCACCGAGCCTCAGATAGGCGAGGTGCGAAATATGATCAGCCCCAACACACTAAAGAAGGCGGTCTCTGAGCAGAACTCGGTCCCAATTCAGGAGATCAAGAAGAAGGCACGCAAAAGAAAAACTAACAAGGGTGCGAGCCAGCCAGCACCGAGTACGATCCGTGCTCAAGACGGGCCACCTTCACATAAGGATGTAATGAGGAGGGTGCATGTGGCGGGTAGGCCGATGCTACCGACAAATATGCTCGATGCTGCAACCGGTGCCATGCGGAGTCTGCATGACAGTGTTCTTTCTTTGGAGAAGCGGCGTCTCACACAGAAGGAAGTGGCGTACCCGGTTTTCGCGGCCAAGGTGCCGGAGGGCAAGGGCTTTGTGGATAACTCCATCGGGGGTACGATCGTGCTGCGGTTTGATGACATCCACGCTATGTTGAACCTTCATCCGCTGCACTACACCTTCGTTCGGCTATTTTCGCTGAGTATGGAGATGCAGATCATTCGCGACAAGACCCCGGACATCGTGATAGTCGACCCCTTCTACATGCGTGCCAAGATCTTGGGCAGCGCTGGGGACCAGCAAGTCGCGAGTTCTTACCTCGGAGGCGTCATTCTGGCAAACCGAGATAAGGATAACTTCCTCGTGCCTTACTTTCCCGAGTAAGTCCTCCGCCTCAACCGCCCCGTAACATATGAATTCTTAGATTTCGATCGTTCTTCTTTTAACATTCCGTGTTTTCTGCAGTGACACACAGTGCACGCTCATCCTACTAAGCCCCAAATATTCCATGGCCACGTATTTCGACCCGGACCGTAAGTCGGCTGTAGACTACACAAATGTCAAGAAGGTTCTTGATGATGTTCTCACCGGCTACGCCAAATCTGGAGGCACCTTCACTAGGACAACTCGTAAGTACGGCAAGCACGTGTTCTCCCACAACACGACGTTCTGCTGCGTCAAGCAGCCGCCTGGCGGTCAGAAGGGTGCCTACTACGCCATCCATCACATGCGGGCGATCATACGGGACCATCATCAACTTCTGCTACCGAGTAAGCTCAAAGATTGGGCCGCGCGCGTGTCGGCAATCCAGGACGCGGACATCAGACAAGATTTCTTTCGCATCCAGTCGGAGTTTGCGGAAATCATCCATCAAGATGTCCTTCGTACCTCGGGGCTGTTCTACCTCAGGAATCAACCGTCGAACAGTGACATCGACACAATCCTACAAATGCAGGCTGACAACGCCCGTGATTTCATGACTCCCACGATAGACGGCGGCTTCATCCACGCTCTGGTGCATTGAGTCGAGTCGAAAGCAGTGATGCTGTGTCTAGTTCTGAAACATCGATTGGCTCTTGTTGTAATTAAACTTTAATGAACTTGTAGTATGTCTCTTTGGTTTCGAGAGTCGTTCAACTTAGATGTAATCGATGCTATTAATGTCTTGCTTTTCTCTTTCGATCGTTCTGTTGCATACTTATATATTGCTTATGAATTGTCTGTGAATTGATACTAACGTTTCGTTTGGATAGTGCATATATATAGCGATGCCGTCGTATGTCGTGTACAAGGGTAAGGTTCCCGGAGTCTACGACGACTGGGAGGAGTGTCGGAGACAGGTTCACCGATTCAGCGGTAACAGTTACAAAGGGTACACCACTAGGGCCGAGGCCGAATCTAGATACGCCCGCTATCTAGCGGGAGAGGGGAGGGAGCGTTGGAGGAACCGGATGAAAACGAGTTTCATCGTGATGATGCTCATCGTGACGACCGCCGCTCTCTTCTATGTGATGGTAGTTTAGATGATCCATATCGACTTGTAATGCGAAGACAAACTCGCTACTCGCAATCTCGAGACTTGTAATATATTGTTCCATCTTTGTTCGGTCTTTTCAATTCGGAGACTAATATGATCGATGAATTGTATTCGGAGACTAATATGATGAATTGTATTCAGAGATTAATCTTCTATTGTATTCGATGAATGTGTTGTTGATGTGTGCTGTCTATATTCTGTGCAATTATACATTTTGTAATCTGTGCAAAAAAAACAGAAAAATAATATTAAAAAAACCTAATATTCATACTAATGGCGCATCAGAGAAAAGTGCGCCATTAGTATGCCAAAGCATAGTAATGGCGCATTAACAGGCAGTGCGCCATTAGTATGCCAAAGCATAGTAATGGCGCATTAACAGGCAGTACGCCATTACTATGCGGATACTACTAATGGCGCATCATACTTAGTGCGCCATTAGTATGCCATAGCACCTGGCCCCTGGGAGGCATACTAATGGCGCACTAAGGTGCACACTAATGGCGCATCCGAGGTGCGCCATTAGTATACCAGATACTAATGGCGCACCAGAGGTGCGCCATTAGTATCAAATACTAATGGCGTGCTAGTAATGGCACACCACCAATGCGCCATTAATGGCCAAATTAGGTGCGCCATTAATAGGCCTTTTCCTAGTAGTGAGAACATGATCTCGATTAGGCTCAAATGCATCGTCATTGACAAACTTTTGCTCTGCACCAGACTCATCATCCTCAGTGCAATCATTATCTACTATGTCCCTCAAAACTGCCTTCAACTTGTCGAATAAAAATGGTTTATGGCATGCTTTATAAGAAGCTTCGGCAGATAAGATAGTTAACTCGCTGTTGTTGGGGAACGTAGTATTTTAAAATTTTCCTACGATCACACAAGATCTATCTACCAGATGCATAGCAACGAGAGGGGAGAGTGTGTCTACGTACCCTCGTAGACCGGGAGCGGAAGCGTCAAGTGACGCGGTTGATGTTGTCGAACTTCTTCGCGATCCAACCGATCAAGCACCGAACGTACGGCACCTCCGCGTTCAGCACACGTTCAGCTTGATGACGTCCCACGAGCTCTTGATCCAGTTGAGCTTCACGGGAGAGTTTCGTCAGCACGACGGCATGGTGACGGATATGATGTGTTCACCGGCGCAGGGCTTCGCCTAAGCTCCGCGACGGTACGACCGAGGTGTGATTCTGTGGAGGGGGGCACCGCAAACGGCTAAAACAATTCAACTTGTGTGTCTTTGGGTGCCCCCCTGCCCCGTATATAAAGGAGCAAGGGAGGAGGGGCCGGTCAACTCTCCTGGTGCGGCTAGGGAAGGGATTCCTACTAGGAATAGGATTGCAATCCTATTCCTAGTAGGATTCACCGAAAGGAAGAAGGGGGAAAGGAATAGGAGAGGTGGCGCACCCCCAATCCTAGTCCAACTAGGATTCCTAGGTGGGGGCGCCGGCCAGCCCTATGGGCTGCCTCTCTCTCACCCTTTAGGCCCACTATGGACCATCCCCTCTCGTAGGGGGTTCCGGTAACCCCCTTCGGCATTCCCGATAAATCCGAAACTTTTCCGGTATACTTCCGGTGTCCGAATATAGCCGTCCAATATATCAATCTTTATGTCTCGGACATTCCGAGACTCCTCGTCATGTCTGTGATCTCATCCGGGACTCCGAACTACCTTCGGTACATCAATACTCAAAAACTCATAATACCGATCGTCATCAAACGTTAAGCGTGCGGACCCTACGGGTTCGAGAACTATGTAGACATGACCGAGACTCATCTCTGGTCAATAACCAATAGCGGAACCTGGATGTTCATATTGGCTCCTACATATTCTACGAAGATCTTTTATCGGTCAGAACCGCATAACAACATACGTTGTTCCTTTTGTCAAACGGTATGTTACTTGCCCGAGATTCGATCGTCGGTATTTCTATACCTAGTTCAATCTCGTTACCGGCAAGTCTCTTTACTCGTTCCGTAACACATCATCTCGCGACTAACTCATTAGTCTTTTGCTTGCAAGGCTTATTGTATTGTGTGTTACCGAGAGGGCCCAGAGATACCTCTCCGACACTCGGAGTGACAAATCCTAATCTTGATCTATGCCAACACCACGAATACTTTCGGAGACACCTGTAGAGCATCTTTATGATCACCCAGTTACGTTGTGACGTTTGATAGCACACAAGGTGTTCCTACGGTATTCGGGAGTTGCATAATCTCATAGTCATAGGAACATGTATAAGTCATGAAGAAAGCAATAGCAGTTAAACTAAACGATCAAAGTGCTATGCTAACGGATGGGTCTTGTCCATCACATCATTCTCCTAATGATGTGATCCCGTTGATCAAATGACAACTCATGTCTATGGCTAGGAAACATAACCATCTTTGATCAATGAGCTAGTCTAGTAGAGGCATACTAGGGACATACTGTTTTGTCTATGTATCCACACATGTATTAAGTTTCCGGTTAATACAATTCTAGCATGAATAAAAGACATTTATCATGATATAAGGAAATACAAATAACATCTTTATTATTGCCTCTAGGGCATATTACCTTCAGTCTCCCACTTGAACTAGAGTCAATAATCTAGATTACAAAGTAATGATCCTTACACCCATGGAGTCTTGGTGCTGATCATGTTTTGCCCGTGGAAGAGGCTTAGTCAACGGGTCTGCAATATTCAGATCCGTATGTATTTTGCAAATCTCTATGTCTCCCTCCTTGACTAGATCGCGGACGGAATTGAAGCGTCTTTTGATGTGCTTTGTTCTCTTGTGAAACCTGGATTCCTTCGCCAAGGCTATGGCTCCAGTGTTGTCACAAAAGATTTTCATTGGACCCGATGCACTAGGTACTACACCTAGATCGGATATGAACTCCTTCATCCAAACTCCTTCATTTGCTGCTTCTGAAGCAGCTATGTATTCCGCTTCACACATAGATCCCGCCACGACGCTCTGCTTGGAACTGCACCAGCTGACAGCTCCACCGTTCAATAAAAATACATATCCGGTTTGTGATTTTGAGTCATCCGGATCAGTGTCAAAGCTAGAATCGACGTAACCGTTTACGATGAGCTCTTTGTCACCTCCATATACGAGAAACATATCCTTTGTTCTTTTCAGATACTTCAGGATGTTTTTGACCGCTGTCCAGTGATCCACTCCTGGATTACTTTGGTACCTCCCTGCTAGACTTATAGCAAGGCACACATCAGGTCTGGTACACAGCATTGCATACATGATAGATCCTATGGCTGAGGCATAGGGAATGACTTTCATTTTCTCTCTATCTTCTGCAGTGGTCGGGCATTGAGTCTTACTCAACTTTATACCTTGTAAAACAGGCAAGAATCCTTTCTTTGACTGATCCATTTTGAACCTTTTCAAAATCTTATCAAGGTATGTGCTTTGTGAAAGTCCAATTAAGCGTCTTGATCTATCTCTATAGATCTTGATGCCTAATATGTAAGCAGCTTCTCCGAGGTCTTTCATTGAAAAACTTTTATTCAAGTATCCTTTTATGCTATCCAGAAATTCTATATCATTTCCAATTAACAATATGTCATCTACATATAATATTAGAAATGCTACAGAGCTCCCACTCACTTTCTTGTAAATACATGCTTCTCCAAAAGTCTGTATAAAACCATATGCTTTGATCACCTCATCAAAGCGTATATTCCAACTCCGAGATGCTTGCACCAGTCTATAGATGGATCGCTGGAGTTTGCATACTTTGTTAGCACCTTTTGGATCGACAAAACCTTCTGGTTGCATCATATACAACTCTTCTTTGAGATATCCATTTAGGAATGCAGTTTTGACATCCATTTGCCAGATTTCATAATCATAAAATGCGGCAATTGCTAATATGATTCGGACAGACTTAAGCATCGCTACAGGTGAGAAAGTCTCATCGTAGTCAACTCCTTGAACTTGTCGAAAACCTTCCGCAACAAGTCGAGCTTTGTAAACAGTAATATTACCGTCTGCGTCGGTCTTCCTCTTGAAGATCCATTTATTTTCGATGGCCTGCCGATCATCGGGCAAGTCAACCAAAGTCCATACTTTGTTCTCATACATGGATCCCATCTCAGATTTCATGGCTTCAAGCCATTTTGCGGAATCTGGGCTCATCATCGCTTCCTCATAGTTCGTAGGTTCATCATGGTCTAGTAACATGATTTCCAGAACTGGGTTGCCGTACCACTCTGGTGCGGAACGTACTCTGGTTGATCTACGACGTTCAGCAGAAACTTGATCCGAAGTTTGATGATCATTATCATCAACTTCCTCACTAATTGGTGTAGGAATCACTGGAACAATTTCCTGTGATGTACTACTTTCGAATATGGGAGAAGGTACAATTACCTCATGAAGTTCTACTTTCCTCCCACTCACTTCTTTCGAGAGAAACTCTTTTTCTATAAAGGATCCGTTCTTAGCAACGAATATTTTGCCTTCGGATCTGTGATAGAAGGTGTACCCAACAGTCTCTTTTGGGTATCCTATGAAGACACATTTTTCCGACTTGGGATCGAGCTTATCAGGTTGAAGTGTTTTCACATAAGCATCGCAGCCCCAAATTTTAAGAAACGACAACTTTGGTTTCTTGCCAAACCATAGTTCATAAGGCGTCGTATCAACGGATTTAGATGGTGCCCTATTTAACGTGAATGCAGCTGTCTCTAAAGCATAACCCCAAAACGATAGTGGTAAATCCGTAAGAGACATCATAGATCGCACCATATCCAATAAAGTACGGTTACGGCGTTCGGACACACCATTACGTTGTGGTGTTCCAGGTGGCGTGAGTTGTGAAACTATTCCACATTGTTTCAAATGAAGACCAAACTCGTAACTCAAATATTCTCCTCCACGATCAGATCGTAGGAACTTTATTTTCTTGTTACGATGATTCTCTACTTCACTCTGAAATTCTTTGAACTTTTCAAATGTTTCAGACTTGTGCTTCATTAAGTAGATATACCCATATCTGCTCAAATCATCAGTGAAGGTCAGAAAATAACGATACCCGCCGCGAGCATCAACGCTCATTGGTCCACATACATCAGTATGTATGATTTCCAACAAATCTGTTGCTCGCTCCATAGTTCCGGAGAACGGAGTTTTAGTCATCTTGCCCATGAGGCATGGTTCGCAAGCACCAAGTGATTCATAATCAAGTGATTCCAAAAGTCCATCTTTATGGAGTTTCTTCATGCGTTTTACACCAATATGACCTAAACGGCAGTGCCACAAATAAGTTGCACTATCATTATTAACCTTGCATCTTTTGGTTTCAATATTATGAATATGTGTATCACTACAATCGAGATCTAGTAAGAATAGACCACTCTTTAAGGGTGCATGACCATAAAAGATATTATTCATTAAAATGGAACAACCATTATTCTCTGATTTAAATGAATAACCGTCTCGCAATAAACAAGATCCAGATATAATATTCATGCTCAACGCTGGCACCAAATAACAATTATTTAGGTCTAAAACTAATCCCGAAGGTAGATGTAGAGGTAGCGTGCCGACGGCGATCACATCGACTTTGGAACCGTTTCCCACGCGCATCGTCACCTCGTCCTTAGCTAATCTTCGTTTAATCTGTAGTCCTTGTTTCGAGTTACAAATATTAGCAACCGAACCGGTATCAAATACCCAGGTACTACTACGAGAATTAGTAAGGTACACATCAATAACATGTATATCACATATACCTTTGTTCATCTTGCCATCCTTCTTATCCGCCAAATACTTGGGGCAGTTCCGCTTCCAGTGTCCAGTCCCCTTGCAGTAGAAGCACTCAGTTTCAGGCTTGGCTCCAGATTTGGGTTTCTTCGTTGAAGTAGCAACTGACTTGCTATTCTTTTTGAAGTTCCCTTTCTTTCCCTTGCCCTTTTTCTTGAAACTAGTGGTCTTGTTAACCATCAACACTTGATGCTCCTTTTTGATTTCTACCTCCGCAGCTTTGAGCATAGCGAAGAGCTCGGGAATTGTCTTTTGCATCCCTTGCATGTTATAGTTCATCACGAAGCCTTTATAGCTTGGTGGCAGTGATTGAAGAACTCTATCAATGACACTATCCTCGTCAACTTTGCAACCAAGTTGAGTCATATGATTGTAGTACCCAGACATTCTGAGCAAGTGTTCACTGATAGGACTATTCTCCTCCATTTTGCAGCTTTAGAACTTATTGGAAATCTCATATTTCTCAATTCGGGCATTTGCTTGAAATATTAACTTCAACTCCTGGAACATTTCATATGCTCCATGACATTCAAAACGTCGTTGAAGTCCCGGTTCTAAGCCGTAAAGCATGGCACACTGAACTATCGTGTAGTCATCAGACCGCGACTGCCAGACGTTCAAAGCGTCTGCATCAGCGGAAGGGGGCTTGTCACCTAGCGGTGCTTCAAGGACATAATTCTTCTGTGCAGCAATGAGGATAATCCTCAGGTTACGGACCCAGTCCGTGTAATTGCTACCATCATCTTTCAACTTAGCTTTCTCTAGGAATGCATTAAAATTCAAAGGAACGGTAGCACGGGCCATTGATCTACAACGACATAGATATGCAAAACTATCAGGACTAAGTTTCATGATAAATTAAAGTTCAATTTAATCATATTAATTTAAAGAACTCCCACTTAGATAGACATCCCTCTGGTCATCTAAATGATCACGTGATCCAAATCAACTAAACCATGTCCGGTCATCACGTGAGATGGAGTAGTTTTCAATGGTGAACATCTTATGTTGATCATATCTACTATATGATTCACGCTCGACCTTTCGGTCTCCAGTGTTCCGAGGCCATATCTGTATATGCTAGGCTCGTCAAGTTTAACCCGAGTATTCTGCGTGTGCAAAACTGGCTTACACCCGTTGTATTTGAACGTAGAGCTTATCACACCCGATCATCACGTGGTGTCTCGGCACGATGAACTTTCGCAACGGTGCATACTCAGGGAGAACACTTATACCTTGAAATTTAGTAAGGGATCATCTTATAATGCTACCGTCGTACTAAGCAAAATAAGAAGCATAATAAGATAAACATCACATGCAATCAAAATATGTGACATGATATGGCCATCATCATCTTGTGCTTCTGATCTCCATCTTCAAAGCACCGTCATGATCACCTTCGTCACCGGCTTGACACCTTGATCTTCATCGTAGCATCGTTGTCGTCTCGCCAACTATTGCTTCCACGACTATCGCTACCGCTTAGTGATAAAGTAAAGCAATTACATGGCGATTGCATTTCATACAATAAAGCGACAACCATATGGCTCCTGCCAGTTGCCGATAACTTTACAAAACATGATCATCTCATACAAAATCGTATAACTCATCATGTCTTGACCATATCACATCACAACATGCCCTGCAAAAACAAGTTAGACGTCCTCTACTTTGTTTGTTGCAAGTTTTATGTGGCTGCTACGGGCTTAGCAAGAACCGTTCTTACCTACGCATACAAAACCACAACGATGTTTCGTCAAGTATGTGCTGTTTTAACCTTCACAAGGACCGGGCGTAGCCACACTTGATTCAGCTAAAGTGAGAGAGACAGACACCCGCCAGTCACCTTTAAGCAACGAGTGCTCGTAACGGTGAAACCAGTCTCGCGTAAGCGTACGAGTAATGTCGGTCCGGGCCGCTTCATCTCACAATACCGCCGAAGCAAAGTATGACATGCTGGTAAGCAGTATGACTAGTATCGTCCACAATCTCATTGTGTTCTACTCGTGCATATCATCTACGCATAGACCTGGCTCATGATGCCACTGTTGGGGAACGTAGTATTTTAAAATTTTCCTACGATCACGCAAGATCTATCTACCAGATGCATAGCAACGAGAGGGGAGAGTGTGTCTACGTACCCTCGTAGACCGGGAGCGGAAGCGTCAAGTGACGCGGTTGATGTTGTCGAACTTCTTCGCGATCCAACCGATCAAGCACCGAACGTACGGCACCTCCGCGTTCAGCACACGTTCAGCTTGATGACGTCCCACGAGCTCTTGATCCAGTTGAGCTTCACGGGAGAGTTTCGTCAGCACGACGGCGTGGTGACGGATATGATGTGTTCACCGGCGCAGGGCTTCGCCTAAGCTCCGCGACGGTACGACCGAGGTGTGATTCTGTGGAGGGGAGCACCGCACACGGCTAAAACAATTCAACTTGTGTGTCTTTGGGTGCCCCCTGCCCCCGTATATAAAGGAGCAAGGGAGGAGGGGCCGGCCAACTCTCCTGGCGCGGCTAGGGAAGGGATTCCTACTAGGAATAGGATTGCAATCCTATTCCTAGTAGGATTCACCGAAAGGAAGAAGGGGGAAAGGAATAGGAGAGGTGGCGCCCCCCGAATCCTAGTCCAACTAGGATTCCTAGGTGGGGGCGCCGGCCAGCCCTATGGGCTGCCTCTCTCTCACCCTTTAGGCCCACTATGGACCATCCCCTCTCGTAGGGGGTTCCGGTAACCCCCTTCGGCATTCCCGATAAATCCGAAACTTTTCCGGTATACTTCCAGTGTCCGAATATAGCCGTCCAATATATCAATCTTTATGTCTCGGACATTCCGAGACTCCTCGTCATGTCCGTGATCTCATCCGGGACTCCGAACTACCTTCGGTACATCAATACTCAAAAACTCATAATACCGATCGTCATCAAACGTTAAGCGTGCGGACCCTACGGGTTCGAGAACTATGTAGACATGACCGAGACTCATCTCTGCTCAATAACCGATAGCGGAACCTGGATGTTCATATTGGCTCCTACATATTCTACGAAGATCTTTTATCGGTCAGAACCGCATAACAACATACGTTGTTCCTTTTGTCAAACGGTATGTTACTTGCCCGAGATTCGATCGTCGGTATTTCTATACCTAGTTCAATCTCGTTACCGGCAAGTCTCTTTACTCGTTCCGTAACACATCATCTCGCGACTAACTCATTAGTCTTTTGCTTGCATGGCTTATTGTGATGTGTGTTACCGAGAGGGCCCAGAGATACCTCTCCGACACTCGGAGTGACAAATCCTAATCTTGATCTATGCCAACACCACGAATACTTTCGGAGACACCTGTAGAGCATCTTTATGATCACCCAGTTACGTTGTGACGTTTGATAGCACACAAGGTGTTCCTACGGTATTCGGGAGTTGCATAATCTCATAGTCATAGGAACATGTATAAGTCATGAAGAAAGCAATAGCAGTTAAACTAAACGATCAAAGTGCTATGCTAACGGATGGGTCTTGTCCATCACATCATTCTCCTAATGATGTGATCCCGTTGATCAAATGACAACTCATGTCTATGGCTAGGAAACATAACCATCTTTGATCAATGAGCTAGTCTAGTAGAGGCATACTAGGGACATACTGTTTTGTCTATGTATCCACACATGTATTAAGTTTCCGGTTAATACAATTCTAGCATGAATAAAAGACATTTATCATGATATAAGGAAATACAAATAACATCTTTATTATTGCCTCTAGGGCATATTTCCTTCAGCTGTACCTAGCTCTTTCACCTGGACCTGCCCATCCCCATGCAAACAAATCGCTACTGCGCTTCACACGAAGTCCACCCCTTGCAATTTTGCTCAACCTCCGCAGTATTAAACACTTAGGTATCTCACGTAACCGTAGGTGAATCAGAACATGAAGTATATGTTTGCACGGAAGTCCTTTGCGATCCATACTTCTGCAACTGCACATCACGGTTTGTTCGGAGTTACCTGGAGTGTAGTCCACAATGAATCTGATATCCCTATTTTCCTTCCAAGTAAGTATGAATCTATGAGTGTCTGCTCCTCTCAATCTCTCAAGGACCTCAAGCTCCCGTGCCTTCTTCATATCTTCCTGTAAGATATAAAAGTTTGCTAGAGTGAACTCACGGGCAGCTGATTTCTCAATGTCTTTACACTCGTCAAGGACTGCTACTGGGACTGTCTGTGTGGTTGTGTAATCGTCATGCGCCTCGTTTTCACGAAGACGAACTATGCAGTTCTCATAGTGCACAATCATATCAACAATAGTCATGCCGAAGTCTAGATGCAGGTGAAGGCAGGAATTCAGACTCTCACTTTGCTGATTACTTCGCATACCTAGGAAAAACCCACCAGACAGATATGATGCAGCCCAAAGCCTTTTTTTCTTGTACATCCTACGTAACCATGTTGTTGTTTTCTCCGACTGCCATTTGGCGGTAAACGCTGCCCACCTCTCCTCAAAGACTTTTTTGAAGTGGCATAATATAGTAGAGACCTGAACTCCTTTAAAGACTTATGGTGAAGGTGTTTCTGCATGTTCTTCTCAATGTGCCACGAGCAAAGACGATGCCAAACGTCCGAAAGTACCTTTCTGATGGCCTTAATCATAGCTGCATCTCCATCAGTAATTACTGACCTGGGCCTCTTCTGACAGTGAGCCCTCAAAAAAGTCTGAAGCAACCAGACATATGTATCTTCGGTTTCGTCAGACACAATAGCACAACCGAATACCGTGGTGCAACGGTGGTTGTTCAAACCGACGAAAGGTATAAAGGGCATGCCATACCTATTCATCCTGTATGTGCTGTCGAAAACGGTCACATCACCGTAGTCAATATAGTCTCGCCGTGATTGAGAATCACACCAGAATAGGTTTTTCAGCCTTCCTTCTTCATCGACAGTGTGCTCAAAGAAGAAATCTGGATCCCTGTCTTTTCTTGTCATCATGATCCCAATGGCAGTGTCTGCATCACCTTGTGCAAGCAACTTCATCTTCTCTGTATAGCACATGTTGTAAAGCTTCTTCCTCCCAAAACCAGCTTTTGCATACGACCCGTATCTACTGACGAAACTATCATAAATCATATGTTTCCAGATTCCATCACCTGCCATAGTTAAGATCTCAGCTTTCTGAAAATCTTTTATCCGATTATGAGACCGGAGATACGGGACCTCATCCGGTCTAGCAAGAACGTGGCTGTGGTCATCACTGAAACTGCGGACATACCAAACATCACGCTCTCTATCAAGCTTCAAAGTTATATGCGCATCACAGAAGCAACGAGTCTCCGCTCTCAGCCTACGGGTCCTGCCTTCCATTGTACACAATTTTGCCTGTCGTTTTCCAGCTCTTGAACACAAATACTTCCTCAAGCGCATAACTCCATCAGGCCCTTTCGAATATTTCAACGAGTCCTTTCTAACGCTGAAACCACGCTCCTTAGCATACTGATTATAGTGTAAGCCTCTCCTAGCGACATGAACGTCTTCCTCATCACCTTCCAATGCCTGTCCAATGATTCTTGTTGATATTCATCAAATCCGATGTCAAAATTGAACAGATCATCAACAACATGCTCATCCATCCCGCTAGGACCATTTACATCTCCTTGTGAATTTAGACATAAAACCATGTATGTCATTAAGGTATTATTTTAATATTACATTCCAAATACAATAATTTATGCAAGTTTCAACACTTACTTTGCTGGAGCTGTCATCATGAGATGTATCAACGTGCGATTTGTCACTTTCATCATCCACAATATTCCTCACAAAGTCCCCATCCGCGTTCATCTGCGCACATTTTTGAAAATTACATGTAAGCGCTCATGCGGTTAGTATGTCATTTCTTCTCCTATTATGGTTTAAAACATACCCGCAGTGCGCTTTCAGCAAATGAATCATCTATATCCATATCATTATCATTATCATCATCTCGCTGCATGATGCAAACAAAAACATGTAAGTGTACATGTGGTTAATCGTACTTATGTTTTTTTAAACATTGATCACACTTACGTTGCCACTATAAGATTCATCCAAACTCATGTAGTTCTCCTCTGCATGTTCGTTCATATTCAATGACGAGGTCCCGTTGTCACCGTCGTAATCATCGTCATCATAAGCTTCCTCGTTCTCTAACTATACATGTATAAGAAAATTGTAAGAACAATCAAACACCACGTAACAATGACGTCGCACATAGGTTACAGTGACACCAACCTCTTGCACGGCGGCGAGGATGACAGATGGATCTATCTAGAATTTGCAGGGCTGCCGAGTCAGTCGTCGACGTCGTCAGGAAGATGGCCCCTCGAAACAGACGGAGTCCGGAGAGGAAGGCGGCGATGAAGATCACGGGTGGGATCCCATCCGGGCGACGGCAAAGGAGCGAGGCGGCATAGCCAAGGCGACGGGGCACGGGCGGCAGGTTATTTGGGCGGCGACCCGGGCGACGTGGATGGCGACGGCGGGTGTCGTCCAGACGGCGTGGATGGCGACGGTGGGTGTCGTCCAGACGGCGTGGATGCGTTTAGGGTTTAGGGTTACGACGGCGGGCGTCGGCGGCTCCCCTTTTTTCCCAACTATCGACGCCTACGTGGAGACGTGCGGCGTACGCGCGGACGGACATACGACGACGGTTACGGAAAACGCGGGCGGGCCTACGGCGACGGGCGGGCGTACGACGACGCGCACGGACGTACGGCGTCGGTTGGGTATTCCTATACCTAATGTGAAATGACCATCCTACCCCCTATACGTTTAGTGGGGGGGGGGGTTGTACCGAAGCACTCACCTTTAAATTATCCTTGGTATCTTTGTAATGGTACTATCCTTGAGATCTCTAATTTTTCAAGCAACCAGCTGTTACACTCGGTGTCCAGGAAACGTGAACGTACCGGTCTCTTCATCATCAGATAGGCATATCACGTCTGCACAAGCCACCCCATGGGGATCACTCGGCAGCCCAAGATCTGTTAGTCATTCATCCAGTGATGCCGAATAAGAATCTGACTCCGGCGAGCCTGATGTGGAAGGCCCAACACCTTTACTTGGCAACACATTTGACACAGCTGATAACACATCCAACGCACCTGATGAAACGCTAGATGTCATAGTCAAACCTCGTGGTGATGTTAGCGGAAGAACTGGATTTGGAATTGAAGGTACTGGCGACGTCAGGCCTTTTGGCTGTGAACTTGATGGCAGTGATGGAGCCTGCTAAATTAGATGTGAAATTGATGGCTCCAAAGGTGCGGGTATAGTGGGGTGTGAACTATTTTTTTCGAAGCCGGCCCCTAGGGGTCCCGATTCATTAAAAAAGAAGAGGGTTGCCCGGTTAATTAACAAAAAACATGGCTAAAACCGTCACAACAGCCCACATGGGCAACACCGGCCGACCTGGCCACCCACACGAAGATACAATAACGCTGCATAGAAGAAACACAAAGTCAAGGTCGTCACCAAGTGTCATCGTCATCACTCCTCCATGAGCCAGCGACTCCGACTTCACCATCGACTTCCACCAACGAAGTCCTCGTCGCCGCAAACGCTGGAACCCATGTCGGCCCATGCCAAACAGTCGGCCACCGGTTCAGGCGCCAGACAACTCCGACTAAGAAGACCAGCAAAACACAGGAGAAATGGGCAGAGTTGGCGCCAACTAACACCTCCACGAACACAACCAGCCACTTGTCATCGTCACCACCTAGGCACCTCCCGGGCAGCTTCGACTCCGCGACGGCCCGACGAGACCCATAAGACACCTGTCAAGCACGCCGGGTAAGAACCGACAACCTAAGCACTGCCGCGACCCTGCACCGCTAGCCATATCATCATCGTTGCCAAACTGGACACCGCACCGCCACACTGCCAGTCGGGCACCTGCCGACCGCAGTGTCGTGAGCGTCTAGCACAAGGAGAGCGCAAACGGGAACCAAAGCTCTTCAAGGAGACGCCACAAAGAGGGAAGCGACGATGCCGACGCTGTCGCCCGACCCGACCAGGCCTTAGGCTTTCATCCGAAGAACTGGATCCGAGGGTGTGCAGGGAGAGAACTCCTCGGCGGCGCCTCCAAGGAGGTGAGACGACGTCCACGGACGCCGACGCCATCGGCCGGCAAGAGCTCGACAAGCTTTCGCCCGGAGCACCGCCCAACACCACAACCCCACGCACAGCACCTCCGCTAGCCCGCACACCTCCCACGAAGCCATCGCGCCATGACCAAGTAGAAGCCACCACAGACTCCGCCGCCGGAAAGAACACGGCAGAGCTATCCATCTCACTGCCGGCAAGCCGACGAGCCTCCCTGCCGCCCTGCCACGGAGCCGCCTGTGACACCCCGAGACCGGTGCGCCAGGTGTCAGTCAGTGATTCGTCTTTGTTGCCATGTCATCTGCTTGCGTGTTGCATGTTGCCATGTCATCATGTGTGTTGCATCATCATGTTTTCAAAACTTGCATCCGTCCGAGTCCGCCCATCCTTTCCGTTGTCCGTTCTGAGCCCAGACACACTCACACGCGCCCGCGGCGCCTCCGAATATTTATTTTGTGAGTGGCCGTAAAATGTTCTCGGAATGGGATGAAACTTGTCATGTGGTCTTATTAAAGTGTAGACAGGCCGCCTGCCAAATTTCATCGCATTTGGAGCTCGTTTGATAGCCCAACGGATATATATAGCGGCACTAGTTGCCGGTTAATTCGTCGGACATTTTCGGTCTCCGAAAACCCCCGCGGGCCTCTCCTCCTTTCCTCTCACCTGAGCCCAACTACTTCTACACAACCCACTGATATCTTCTAGGCCCAGCCTAGTCCCTCTCCGCTTCGGAGCCGTTCGATCGGTATCCGGTGGTCCGAAACGGCCCCAAAATCCCCTAAGCCTAGCCTCCTACCCTATATAAACAACCCCCCTTCCTATTTTGGCATCCCTACCCTCTTTCCCTACCTCCTAGCCCCTCCTCCTCGAAAACCGCAGCCGCCAGCCACCTTCCCCCCAATTTCCGCCGCCGGCCGGTCACCTCCCGCCACTTGGCGTGTCGCCAGTGGCCTGCGCCGCCGAACTGCCCCCC
>LR738715.1:1254082-1300026 GCA_902687465.1 Secale cereale | reverse complement strand
CCGCGCCCCACCCGGTCCCGGGGCAGACCCGCCAAGTGTCGTGGTTCTAAGTCTGACAGTACGAGTAGGGGGTACGTATGGAGAGGCAAGGCCCTAGCTATGGTGGAGTTGTACACAAGGTGTTTGCGAGTTCAGGCCCTTCTCGGAGGAAGTAATAGCCCTACGTCTCGGTGCCCGGAGGCTGGTCGACTGGTATGTGTGTATGTGAGTTACAGAGGTGCGAACCCTTGATCTGGAGGAGGGGGGTGGCTTATATAGTGCGCCAGGACCCCAGCCATGCTCCACGTTACCAAGGGTTTAATGTACATTAAGGCAGGCGTTACTGATAACGCCCGCAGTAAAGGATAATTAAGGTGTTTACTACGGCAAGTAAATACCGAACCGTTGCTGTCCTAAGTGACACTTGACCTTCGGCGGTCGAGTGCCTTGGGTTGGTCGAGTGAGGTTGAGTCGTCTTGTGGATGAAGCTCGATCGAGTGGAGTGTCCTCTTGGACTGTCTCAGTCGGCTGTCTCTATCGTCATAAGTTTTCTCTTCTGATCTTCTAGGGTAGTGACCTTGGGTGGGGTACCTTGGTCGGGCCTGTGACCCTACCCTAGGTCTGTAACCTCGTCAGTAGCCCCCGAATGGATTGAGGCTCGAGCAAGAGAGTGCTGAGGGTAGCTCCGGTTCTGGCTCGACGTCCCTGGGGTAGATTGCTTTTGAGCTTGCAGACTAGGCAGTCTTCCTCGGTCTCGTCTTGGTCGCCTTGATCGATTCTGGAATCATCGAATGTGTTAGTCGTTTCTTAAGTCGATTCAACTTTGCGCTAGGCGTCAGGCGCCGTTAGCGCGTGCAGTTTTCGGCGGGGTTGGTTGCCCTCCGATCGCTGGATTCTGCGGGATTTCGAAATTTGGGGAAGCGCGCGGGGCGGGACATGCCACAGCAATCGGAGGGATACGCTCGGGACGCCTCGATCCTCGCACCACCTTTTTCGCCACGTATCGCGCCCGCGCCTGTTACGGGATTTGATAAGATTACTCGGGGCCACCGGTCAGCCACTCGACCGAGCCTCTATAAGAGCGCGCCGAGCCCGTAGCGGGGGTACTGTGCTCCCAATCTCTGTTCCTCCGCCTCTGCTTCTTCGCTGCGCCTCTGCTTCCTCTCGCGCCTCTCCACAGCGACCGCCGGCGCGCGAGCCATGTGCAAGGACAAGACCGCGACGATGGAGCGCTCCGGCTGGAGCGGATCATCGTCGAGGTCTGGACTCCCCGCTGGCTAGATCCAGGGGGATTGGATCCGGTCCACCGTCGTGGGGGAGGATCTGGAGGAGCTGGAGGAGGAGGGACTGATCGCCCGCGGTTCCTGGCGGGTGCCAGAGGGAGAACTCGAGCCCCGGCCGCGGGAGGGCGAGTGCGACCTCCTCGCGACCCACGTCAACCGAGGTTTTTCCATGCCTCCGCATCCCTTCTTCCGTGCTTTCTTGATTTTCTTCGGCGCCCAGTTGCATTACTTCACGCCCAACTCCATCGCTTTCCTTTCTGCCTTCGTTTGCATGTGCGAGAACTTCCTCGGTTTCCGGCCGCACTGGGGTTTGTTCAAACACATTTTTACCTGCCACTCGCAAACTGTCAAGAGGGCGAATCCGAGCGATGATAAGACGCTCGTCCTCCAGGCGTGTGGCGGGCTCGGAATCCAACTTAGGAATAGGAGCGCATTTCCCCCCATGATCTTTCCGGAGTCGATTCGGGGCTGGCAGTCGACCTGGTTTTATTACAAGGACAGTCCGACCCCGGGTCAGTCGACTGGTCTTTCTCCTGTCACTCTGGGTCGAGCCAGCCAGCCTCCTTCGATGATAGTGGGAAAGGCCGAGAGGGCCGAAGTGGATATGTTGGTGGAGCGGGTCGTCCAGTTAGTCCGCGAGGGTGTAACGGGGATGGATCTGTTTGAGGTGTACCTCATGTGGAGGATCCAACCGCTCCAAGCTCGGGACCACCCGATGTGGTTGTACTCTGGCACCGTCGACTCGTCCCGAGTCCACCCAGAGGCGGCCGACGTGAAGTACGTGGCGCAGTGCTTGAAGTGCATCACGGGGAACAAAGACAATCCGAGGGGGTCTGGGAGGGTCATCCCATTCGACGCTGACCATCTACCCGACAAGGTTAGTCTTCTGCTTCCGAGTGATGTTTCTGCCGTTTGGCTTGCGATTTGTATTGACAAATCCGACTGAGATTTGGCCAAACTTCTCCCTTTGCATATCTACACTGAGATGTACTCGCTGCCCAACGGGGACTTGGCCCAGGAGGGCGTGGGCGACGCCGCCGAGTGGAAGTCGTCGGAGGAGACCGAGGAGGAGAGCGAGGACTACAGCAGCGGGGAGGAGGTCGAGTCACCTCCCCGTGATGAGCGGCGGTCCAAGGAGAAGCACGACCCAGGGGCCACACGCCCTCAGACGGGTCCTTCGGGCTCTCGGACGCCCAAGCGCACTCGGACAGCCACTCCTGACCCTTCTGAGAAGGTGTCCAAGCAACCCAAGGTTACCACCACCAAGCCCCGGAAGGCCCTGCCCAGGATCAAGGTAGATGTACCCATCGCCTCCATGTAAGTATCGCTTGGTCTTGTTTCTTTCTGCTTTTTTGGAGGTCGACCATATCTTCTGTCGACTCATCTTTGAGTGAACCTTTCAGTGCCGCCGCTTCCACGACCTCGATGGACATTGACAGGGGCCGAGACGACGAGGAGACCGCGGATGCCGCGACATCCCGCGCAGGTGCGGGTTCTATGGATCGTGTCTTGTTTTCTTTCGTCGGTTATGGGTGACAGTCGACTGAACTTTGCTTGTTGCTTGACTCGAAGTGCCGCGCCTCGTCATAGAGCTCCCGGATGATGATGATGATGAGGAGCGCTTGGGAGGTGACCGGCGACGCACAGGGAGGAAGGGTCGGAAGGCGCTTTCTGGCTCGGAGGCCCAGCAACAGGAAGACGCGGCCCGAGCCACGGTCTCCTTTGCTGACCCCGTGTCGACTGTGTGCCTTTCTTCGACAGCCGTCGACCCAACGCCTGCTTCAGTCATCGACCCAGCGTCTACTCCAGCCGTCGACCCAGTGCCCGCTGATGGCTTCTCGCCCCTCGTTGGTTACCCCAAGTGGAAGGTTTGAGATGCAGTGTAGTGGAAGTTTTCCCTTGGCAATACCAAGGATCGATTTCCCTGAGACTCCCAGTTTCAACAAGAAGGTGTCAACTGCTAACGGCGCCAGATATTAGTAATCAACGTGGACCTGCACACAGATACAAATAACTTTGCTCCCAACGAGTACAGAGAGGTTGTTAATCCCTCCGGCCTTGTAGTTTACAAAGGATCAAACGCAAGTGATAGTAGTGATAGATATTGCTGCAATAGTAAGTAAAAGCGTAAAGTAAATAGTGGATGTGATCAATGATGGTAATATGGACCGGAGTCTCATGATGTTCACTAGTGATGTCTCTCTCCCAAAGACGATAAAACAGCTATGTGAGGTAAACGAATTACAGCTGGGCAATTGACAGGACCATGTGCGCAAACCAATGCTGACTAAGTTGCAAGAAAGGTAGAGGTTCAAAGCATGGGCGGTACGCCGAGGTAAGTAGACCGAAATCCATCTGCATCTACTACTAATCATCCACCTTGAGATATCTATCCAGAACATCTCGCTGGTATTAAGTTGCGAGTCCCACACCCATAGTGTAAACTCAAAGCAATAGACAACTGCATTAAAAGAACTTTGCGTAAAGTAAACAATCCTTGCACCCGCGGGCACAAGCACCGTTGTTTCCCCCTTGTGGCAACAGCACATCCCCTAGACTCATGTTTCTGTCACTCAAGCTAGTCATCGAGGGGCATGAACCCACAATCAAGCATAACGTTCCCTCTTGGAGTCACTACCTACTAATTGGCCAAAGCAATAAATAACAACGGAGAACATGCAAGAATTACTTACGAACATAAATATAAAAGAGGTGAATCAAATATATTACTCAAACACAATCTGAACATAATCTCATAATCCATCGGATCCCAGCAAACTCATCATAGCAACAGCATAAGGATTACATATGTGCCTCGATCATGTAGGGCAGCTCACGTGGACTAATTAGTGAAGCACAAGAACGGGAGGAGAACATCACATAGCTACTGGTCATGGACTCATGGTCCAAGGGAGTCTACTCACAACTCATCCGGGAGGCGTCCATGGTGGTGGAGAAGCTCCCGGTGGTGATCCTCCCCTCCGGCAGGGTGCCGGGAAGAGTTCTCCTGGTGCTACCGATCTTGGAAGCGGCGGCGGCGGCGGAACAGAGATGAGATCGCGAAAAAGAGTTCCCGTCTCGAGGGTTTTGGGAGACGGTCTAAATATATGCCAAAGGGGGGCATCAGCGGAGCCTCGGGGGGCCCAGGCGCCCCCCCGGCGCGGCCCAGGGGGGGGCGCCACCAGGGCGCCTGGGGCCCTGGTGGTCCCCCTCCGGCTGTCCTTCGGGTGCCTGGTAGCTTCTGGAACGCTGATTGTTTATATAATTTTTCCGGGATTTTTCTGGCAGTTCTCGTAATGGGAAAACCTGAAATACAAAAACAGCCGAAAACAAAAACTGGCACTGGGGTGCACTGAGTTAATAGGTTAGTCCAAATATGATCAAAAGTGTATGGAAGTGTATAAATATCAGAGCAATATCACCCAAAAGAGGCATGGAGCAAGCATAAATTATAGATACGTTTTGGACGTATCAACATCCCCAAGCTTAATTCCTGCTCGTCCTCGAGTATGTAAATGATAACAAGAATAATTTCTGTGGTGACATGCTATTAACCATATAGGACTTTTTTGTAGTCATATGACAAAAGCTTACTGAGACAATGAATCTATAGTAATTAAGTTGCCTCATGAGAAAATCACAAAGAACTGAAAGTTTTACAATATGATACTGAAACATCAAATCGATTTGTAATGAACATGGTGTGCAAATATGATAAAGTGATATCTCGCTTGCCCCCTTTAGTGAAGCAAAACATAAATGCAGGGGCACCTCCAAGGTTTAAGTGATGACTAGATACAATGATTTCAGAATAAACGATATCACAATCATGCAAAAGACAATGCTACTTTGGGACAATGCACATTACACTCAGAATGACAATCATGCTCTCAGTAGTTGGTGCTTTAAAAGAAGGTGGAGACTCTCGAACCGTGGCTTTTGTTGGCAAGGTTGAAAACCCGTAGTCGGAAACAAAGACAAAACATGTACCAGAGCTCTTGGTTTTAAAACAGAGGTAATAATAATTATTATTTTTAGATCATGCATGTTTCGTCAACGAATGCTAGCAGACAACTCAATCACTTCTTGAGATGGACAAGTTTCGAGGAACGGCTCCCGAATGAGGACGATCACATCCTCTTAATCTCCTTTGTTTATCACTGCCAAAGTTTTCTGATTTCTCATGAACAAAGCGTGAAGGAGGGTTTGTTTGTTATATTATCTTTTTGAGCCGGGCGCACTCAATGCCAGTTCCTTCTCGTATTATGGGTTTGCACATTATACATGCAATCCCGGGGTGAAGCTTGTCCAACTTAAAAAGATCATGAATTAACTACTACTTCCTCATGAACTTACAACAGAGGCACAAAATAGGAATGCTTTTTCTTTGAATAATTTCGAGGTGGTACATGCAAGTCTCCATTAGGAATGGCAGGTAAATACCATGTCGGAAGGTATGGTGGACTTATATGGCATAACTGGTATAAAGGAATTTGGATGCACAAGCAGTCAGTCCGCTTAGTACAGGCGAAGGTTAGCAAAAGACTGGGAGCGACCAACTAAGAGAGCAATGACGGTCATAATCATGCAGAGCGACAAAGCAACATTGAATCAGGCATGGAAGTTATATCGCTACTCAGAAACAAAAGATCATCAAGGCTTGACAGACTTTCTTTACAGTCTTTAATATGCGTGAGCATACGCCAAGTCAATCAAAATAAATTCTTGAAGGAAGATATTACGAAACCATACCACATCCTAGGCAAACAAATCATGTTGGTACTCCAATAACACATTGGGAACCCCCCAGCTATTTGAGACTAACCATAAGAAAACATGAACTACTAAGCGCCATTATGCACGTAGCATCTTTATCATAGACATATCAACCAATGCAACGGAAGCAAACTCTCTTAATAAGATAAGCATGATAAATAAAGAGAGTTCAAGCAACCAACTAAACAAAAGCTCTTTAGAAAGATAAGCATGAAAGTTAAGAGCTAAGCATGATAGTAGCTATTAAAAGACAAAGAACACACACAGCAAAGATAGACGTGAAAATTCTATGTTATGTTCTAGGTAGAAGTGGAGCATGTTTCTCTCCCACATAAAGAAAGCTGAGTTCCGACTCGTTATGAAAAGCTAAGGAAAACTAAAAAGGAAAACTAAAAAGGAAAACTAAAAGCAAGACGCTCCAAGCATAGCACATAACACATGAAGTGATTAAAATATAGTGAAACAAAAGACGAACTGCTAATGTTGATGGAGAAGGGGATGCACGGGGGCATCCCCAAGCTTAGACGCTTGACTCTCCTTGAATATTTCTTGGGGGTGCATGGGGGCATCCCCAAGCTTGAGCGTTTGACACTCCTGAATCTTTTTATCATCTTCCCTCGCACACTTGAAAACTCCCTTCATACATAACTCATCATAATCTGATTAGCGAGGTTAGTACCCATAATAAAATAATTGTTCCTTGCTGGAAATAAGGATATTCTTGAAGATCTACTGTTTCTCAAGATTGCCAAAAGGTTTTTGCAAAGAAAAAGCAAGCTCTAGATTTGCAAAATGAAGGAAAGGCAAAACAGGACAGAATCTGTGAAAAACAGAACATCAGGTAGTAAATGATTTTTCCGGGGCACTTCTGCAACTCTAATCAAAAAACTCAAAACAGACGCACGAAAGACAATTATATAAAGCACGCTGTCGAAACAATTCAGACCAAAAAGATGATCTGGTGATTTTATACGAATTTTTCTATCCAAGGACAGAATCTGTTTCCTGGACAGCACGTCACAACTTTTGAACTTTCTAGCAGTCAGAGGCTATACTTGGCACAAAATTGAAAAGCAAAGATACAATGATGATGCTACTGTAGTAACAACATCAAGACACAACAAAAGCAAAATAAAATTTATTCATTGGGCTGCCTCCCAAAAGCGCTTTCTTTTATGCCTTTAAGCTAGGCATAATGCAAAGAGATCAAGTTTTATCAAGAGTAAAAGAATAGCTAGCCCGTACAACGGACTCAAAATGTAACTTAATCTTCTTTCGAGGGAAGTGTTCCATCCCTTTGTTGAGAGGAAACTGGAATTTTATATTCCCCTCTTTCATGTCAATGATAGCACCAACGGTGCGTAGAAAAGGACGTCCCAAAATAATTGGACAAGAAGGTGCACATTCAATGTCCATAATAGTAAAATCAACGGGAACATAATTGTCATTGACAATGATAAGAACATCGTCAATCCCCCCAAAGGTTTCTTTATGGAAGAATCAACGAGACGAACACCAAAAGAACAAGAATCAAAAGGTTTCAATTTAAGCATATCATATAGTCTTTTGGGCATAACAGAGGTACTAGCACCAACATCACATAAAGCATAGCAAGAGAAGTTATTCAACTTAATTTTTATCATAGGATCCCAACCATCTTCTAGCTTTCTAGGTATGGAGGCTTCTACTCTAAGTTTCTCCTCCCTAGCTTTGATAAGAGCATTAGTGATATGCTCTGTGAAGGCAAGGTTAATCGTGCTAGTGCGGGGATCTCTAGACATCTTGTGAAGGAAATCAATAACTTCGGTAAGAGTGCAATTATCAAAATCATGGTCACTACCATCAAGTAAGGTGGTAGTGGTGTCCTTTAGGTTCACTTGTTTGGTAGTTTCGATAGTCACAGCATCACCATTAATAGGTCCATCGGGACCAGGAGTGCATTGGGCGCTAAGAGTTTGGATATCCTCAACAACTTGGATAGTAGCAACAGTGTGGTGGGTAGGAAGGCTCTTAATTCTATCTTCTTCCTCCCTTTCTCTAGCCCATCTCTCTTTAAGTTTAGCCATCATCCTAATATTTTCATTAATTTGCACTTGGATAGCATTAATAGGAGTGACCTTCCTCTCCTCAAGAGGAGAAGTTCTAATTTTAAGCAATTCTACTTCATTGGCTAGATTGTCAACCTTCAAAGAGAGATCACCTAGTTTGTTTAGTTTTTCTTCTACACTATTATTAAAAACTTTTTGGGTAGTGATGAAATCTTTAAGCATAATCTCTAGTTCAGTAGTGGAGTTCTTGGTGCTAGGATTAGCATTGTTGTTCCCATAAGAATTAGAGGGGAACGGTCTAGGATTGCTACCAAAATTACTCCTATAAGCATTGTTCTTGAAATTGTTTCTAGAGATAAAGTTCACATCTACTTGTTCTTGAGCAATCAAAGAATTTAAAGGAACATCACGAGGATCAACAGAAGATTGCTGCGAAAGTAGAGACATGATCAAGTCAACTTTTTCATTTAGGGAGGAAATCTCATCGACAGAGTTTACCTTCCTACCTGTTGGAGCGCATTCGGTGTGCCATTGGGAATAGTTGGTCATCATCTCATCGAGAAGCTTTGTGGCAGCACCAAGTGTAGTTGACATAAAAGTTCCTCCCGCGGCCGAATCTAACAAGTTCCGCGAGGTAAAGTTCAAGCCTGCATAAAAAGTTTGGATAACCATCCAAGTAGTCAAACCATGAGTAGGGCAGTTCTTGATAAGAGATTTCATACGTTCCCAAGCTTGTGCAACGTGTTCATTATCCAATTGTTTAAAATTCATTACGTTACTTCTTAGTTGGATAATTTTAGCAGGTGGATAGTATTTTCCAACAAAAGCATCTTTGCACTTGTCCCAAGAATCTATGCTATTTCTAGGCAAAGACTGAAACCAAATTTTAGCTCCTCCTCTCAAGGAGAAAGGAAAAAGCTTAAGCTTAACAATATCACCGTCTACTTCTTGGTACTTTTGCATATCACAGAGTTCAACAAAATTGTTCAAGTGTACATGTATCGCCGGCACCATCGCACTATATAATAATAAACAATAATAAAAGTAAGAAAATTATACATGTATCTATCTAAATCATACAAGTAAGAATATATTTTCCTTTAGAAAGAAGATAAGAACAAGAGGATCACCACGATGGTGCCGGCGACAAGATCGACGCGGGCGATCGACGGCGGTGAGGACGGGAACGGTACAGGATGGACCGGCAAACCTAGACAAATCTTGAGGAAAATAGAGCTTGGACAAGGAGCTTCGAGAGCAGAAAGCTTAAGTGTGGCTCGGGCATTTCATCGAACACCTCATGTGCATAGGAGGTGAGCTAGAGCACCACAAACCTCTCCCACAGCCGACCAAAAAAAACAGAGCGGTGGCTCTGCTCGTGGGCATGGGTATATATAGGCCTCTCTTTAGTCCCGAGTTGTGGCTAAAATCGGGACTAAAGGACAACCTTTGGTCTCGGTTCCAGCCACGAACCGGGACAAAAGGTGCTGGGATAGGAGCGAGGCCCATTGGTCCCGGTTCGTGTCAGGAACCGGAACCAATGGCCCCCGAGGCCCGGTCGGCGCCCTGGCCTCACGAACGACTGATGCACCTTTTGGTTCCGGTTCGTGAATGAATCGGGATTAATGCCCTTAACTAGGCCTCAACCAAAGCCATGTTTTCTACTAGTGTAGAGGCAAAATTGTCTGATGAGCACCAGCTAAGGGCAGGAATGTAAAATCCCTTAAATAAGTACCTTGTATATTTGGTTCTCATTTATTAGCGAAAAAGGGCTTGCTTAGGGAAATCCACAAGTAAAGTGCTCCCTCTCTCTCAGTTTATAGGGCGTGCGCGTACCCCTAGGTCGCCAATTTAACCAACCTAATAGAAGTCATATATTACAAAAAAATGTACAAATATAAACTTCAGATGTTCTATTTTTAAACGGTATAATTTTTATGTTATATAGTTTATATTAGACTGATAAAATTAACAACCTAGATATACACGCAAGACTTATAAACTGAAACGGAGTGTCGGTGTACTAAGGTAGGGGTACCTCAGTACCCCAACTTGTGCACGGACAGTAGCAGCTTCCCGCGGCAGGGTTTACCACGTGCTCGCCGGAGACCTTCCTGCTCCATGTAAAACCATTCAAAAACAAAGTATACAAGACAGAAGATCGAGACCCCGGCAAGTGGAGCTTGCCGGGAAGGCCGTTCCAAGGCTCAAGATTACCTCGCCCACGCAAGGCCCTGGCAAGAGGAGCTTGCCAGGAAGACTAAGATTCCATTACCGAAGACATGCCTTGGCGCAACATGCGCCCCAGCAGGGCCCGGGGAGCGACAAGCTTCAGAGCCCGGCAAGCTCCCGGGCCCGGCAAGGTCAAGACCCCGGCAAGGTGCTTGCCGGGAGAGCTGCGCTGTGTGCCCACGCTCCAGCTCATCGAACCACGCGTCGCACTGGGGCCATTCCGGGGACGCGTGGCGGATGGCTGTGCAGCCTGGGGGACACAGTGGCACTCCACGGTGGTGAAGCCATCGCCGTGGCGAACGGAGACGCAAGGGCGGGCGCTTTTGGGGTCGACGGCGACGGGCATTAAATGCCCTTGACCCCACTGTCAAAGTAGGTAGCGACCACTGTTCACGCACTGTAGCTCCACTATTCTCGCACTGTTACAACTACCACCTCTTTTACATTTTTACCCCTTTCTCCTACGTTGACACCTGTCGGTGACCCCTTGCACTATAAAAGGAGGCCCATGCACAACGTGGAGGGGGTTCGGAACCTAGATCGCTCATACGCTCGGTGTAGCTAGTTCTTCAAGCTCACGAGCTCTCCAACTCAATACAAACCAAGCAGGAGTAGGGTTTTACGCGTCCATCGCGGCCCGAACCTGGGTAAAACTGCCCGCGTGTTCACTACGATCTGCTCTTCGTGCTCCCTCCGCCCTCTTACCGCACAGACAAGGGGCTCCGGTCCCATAGATGCTTGTGGCGGACAGTTTCCCCCGACATCTTTGGCGCGCCAGGTAGGGGGCGCGTCGAGGTTGTGCGAACCTGATCCGGCGTTCACGCGGGCGCATTCTTCATCAACCTCTCCGAATTCGTCAGCTTCATCAACAACAGCACTATGGCCCCGAAGAAGAAGGCTTCGGAGGTCGGAGGCCCGTCTGCGTCTCATCCGCCGCCACCAGAACCAACGGTGGGCGGGGGAGATGCCGTCGGAAGGGTGGTCGCCGGCGAGGACACTCGCGGCGCCACCAAATCCAAGGACAAGACGGACGACCGAGCCTCGGTCTCCGTGGACGCGCCGCGTCCATCTCAGCACACGACAACCCATCAGCGCCATACCACGGGAGGTGGTATCCGCTTGCTGGGACAAGGGCAAACCGGAGGCTCGCGGGACGCTCCGGACCGCCGTCCGGGCACCAGCAAGGCGCGGTCGCCGGGGCGGGACCCTGCTCCTTCTAACGCTGTTAGGAGTCCGAGCATATCCCGCTCCTCGCACCGCTCGCCCCCGCTCCCCTCCACTCCTGCAGAAGCGCTCGCAAGGGCGCAACTGCTCCTCGACTTCCCTCCAGCGGCAGACAAGGCCGAGGACTGGAGGGCTACCATCCAGAGCCTGATCGCCTTCGCCAACAACGACTCTCCACAGCAGCCGGCGACCTCGCGGCCGAGGCAAGCTGAAAAGACGAAGGCCGACGGCGACAAGACCGCCGGGGGTGCAACCACCGTGCACTCCCCGCCGCGGAAGCAGAAGACGCCGCCCCGCCGGAACAACGCCGACGACGGCTCCACGGCGTCGTCGGATCCGCGGGCCCGTCGGGACCAGCGCCAGGTCCTCGACGACCGGCGACAAGAAGACGCTCGAACAACGATCGAGCGCCGCCGAGAAGCTCGGCGACAATTAGACCAGAGGGCTGGGAACGCTGTCGACGCACGCGCGCCCGGCGAACCAGGCGACTTGCCGTACGCGCCAGGCTGCCCTGCGTTCACCCGCGAGCTGCGGCGCGTCCAGTGGCCCAGCATGAAGAATTTCAAGCCCGACGTACCGGAGAAGTACGACGGCAAGACGCACCCCTCGGAATTCCTCAGCATCTACAGCATCGCGGTGCAGGCTGCCGGGGGGCGCGACGAGAAGATCTTGGCAAACTACTTCCCGCTCGTGCTTAAGCCGAATGTTCGTTCGTGGCTTATGCACTTGCCGGAAGGCTCCATTTCTTCTTGGGCAGATCTTTGCCATCAGTTTGTTGGCGCCTTCACGGGCGGCCACAAACCCCACGGCCAGGAGAGTGATCTCCACATTCTGGCCCAGAAGGAAGGGGAATCCCTGCGCAAGTACATCCAACGCTTCAGCCGTGTACAGCACAACATCCCCGACGTCCACCCTGCCGCGGTTATCAGCGCGTTCCACCAGAACGTGCGTAACCGCCGCATGCGTGAAGAAATGGCCATGACCAAGATTCGGGATGTCAGCGAGCTCTACGCTCTAGCTGATAAGTGCGCACGCGCAGAAGAGGGGAGGAGACTCCCCGGGGAGGATGCTGGCGCAGGAGGAAGCGACAGCGACGACACCGCCCCGGCAAAGAAGAGCCAGCGGCGGAACAACAGAAGGAAAAACAAGAAGGAAGTGCTTGCCGTCGAGAAGTCCGGCAAGGAGGCTCCCGCCATGCAAACACAGGCTGGCAGCTCCGGCAAGGAGCCTGCCCTTGCAGCGGCAGCCGACAAGCAGGACGGCTCCGACAAGCAATACTGCAAGATCCATCGCACCAAGGGCCACGATCTCTCCAACTGCAAACGCGTCGAGTACCTCGTCGAGCAGCAGAAAGCTGAGTACGAGAGACGCGACAAGGAGAAGGCCCAAGGTGGCGGGGGAGAGCCAAGCAAGAAGCGGTCATTCAATGGCCGGGGAGGACGCCGCGGCAAGGCCAAGCAGCGGCAAGGTGATCGACCTCCCCGGGGCCGCGACAAGGATGAAGAGGACGACGACGAAGACATGGAGGATGAAGATAACAGCGAGCAGGAGTTCCAGAAGGCCACGGAGGTCCTGTGCGTCGACGGCGGCGCTTCTCTGCACACCTCCCACCGCCAGCTCAAGCAGTGGGTGCGCGAGGTGAATGCAGCAGAGCCGCCCGTGGAGTCGCGCAGGCTCCTCAAATGGTCCAGCACGCCCATCATTTTTGATCTTGAGGATCACCCTGACCGCACCACTGCGGTCGGGTGCTTGCCGATGCTGGTCTCACCCACCATCCGCAACCTCAAGGTCACCAAAATGTTGGTTGACGGCGGGGCCGGGCTGAACTTGATCTCCTCTGCTGTGGTCAAGAAACTCCAAATCCCAGATGGCGAGCTCGAAGAGACCGGTTCTTTCCAAGGAATCAACCCGGGAAGGAGCAAGCCCAAGGGGAAGATCACTCTGCCGGTGACCTTTGGCAGGGAGCTCAACTTCAGAACTGAGCGCATCACATTCGACGTCGCTGATATTCCGTTGCCATACAATGGAATACTCGGCCGTCCCGCCCTCGCCAAGTTCATGGCAGCTTCCCACTATGCCTACAACGTACTCAAGATGCCGGGGCCGATAAGCGTCATCACTGTCCACGGCGACAAGAAAGATGCACTTGTCTGCGCCGACAAGATCTACCGGGATGCAGCAGCTGCGGCAGAGAAGGATACACTTGCCGCTGAAGCTCCCGGGGGGAAGAAGACGAAGACCAAGTCCGGCAAGTGCTCTGGGGCCCACTCCGGCAACCGCACCTCTTCGGAGTGCTGCGCTGCCGTCGAGGACGTCCCATCGAGCTCCACCGGCAAGTGTAAGAAAGGGATGGCCGCTCCTCCGGCAACCAAGAAGGTGTCCGCCAAGGAGGACGGCACTGGTGGTACCTTTACCATCAGTGCCACGCTTGACAGCAAATAGGAAAGCGCGCTCGTTGCCTTCCTGCGGGCGAATGTCGATGTGTTTGCCTGGCAACCATCTGACATCCCCGGTGTTCCCAGGAAGGTAATTGAGCACAAGCTTGCTGTTTGTCCTCATGCGCGGCCCGTCAAGCAGAAAGTGAGGAAGCAAGCCGTGGAGCGCCAAGAATTCATTGCTGAAGAAATCAAGAAGCTAGAGGCAGCAGGCCTAGTTAGAGGTGTGATCCATCCGACGTGGTTAGCAAACCCAGTCGTCGTGCGCAAGGCCAACGGGAAGTGGAGACTGTGTATAGACTTCACCGATGTGAATAAAGCATGTCCCAAGGATCCATTCCCTTTGCCGCGCATTGTCTAGATCGTCGACTCCACTGCCGGATGTGAGCTACTCTCTTTTCTTGATGCATATTCAGGCTACCACCAGATCTTTATGGCCAAAGAAGATGAAGAGAAGACTGCATTTATCACTCCATGTGGCACTTATTGCTTCATACGCATGCCATTTGGACTAAAGAATGCAGGATCGACATTTGCAAGGGTAGTGCACACTCCTTTCGAGCCACAGATCCACAGAAATGTAGAAGCTTACATGGATGACATCGTGGTGAAGAGCAAGAGCAAGGAAACCCTGGTCCAAGATTTGGAAGAGACATTTCAGAACCTGCGCAGAATACGGCTCAAGTTGAACCCCGAGAAGTGCGTCTTTGGAGTCCCCTCCGGCAAGCTTCTCGGGTTCTTTGTGTCACAGAGGGAGATTGAAGCCAACCCCGACAAGATTAAAGCCATTGAGCAAATCGAGGCCCCGAAGCGCGTCAAGGATGTCAGAAGACTTGCGGGTTGTGTGGCTGCCCTCAGTAGGTTCATTTCGAAGTCTGCAGAACGCGCCCTACCTTTCTTCAAAATTCTGAAGAAGGCAGGTCCCATGAAGTGGACTCCGGAAGCGGAGGCAGCGCTGCAAGATTTGAAACGGTACCTATCCTCCGCTCCAATACTTGTCGCACCTAGACCACAGGAAAAGTTGTTGCTATACCTAGCGGCAACCAACCAGGTGGTTAGTGCTGCGTTAGTAGCGGAGAGGGAGGCCGACGAGGAGTCCGCACCACCGGCAAGCGAATCCAGCGACAAGCAGGGGGCTGCTCCGGCAAGCTCTGGCCCCGACAAGGATAGCTCTGCGCAGGAACAGGAAGAAGTGCGGAAGAAGATGGTGCAGCGCCCAGTGTATTTTGTAAGTTCCCTCCTCCAGGGGGCTAGATCAAGATACTCTGGTGTGCAAAAATTGCTTTTCGGCCTCCTCATGGCCTCGAGGAAGCTGCGCCATTACTTCCAGGCACATGAGATAACGGTGGTCACTCGCTTTCCGCTGAAGAGGATATTGCACAATCCAGAAGCAACAGGCAGGATCGTTGAGTGGGCACTGGAGCTGTCGAGCTTTGGACTCAAGTTTGAAAGTACCTCAACCATACAGAGCCGAGCTTTGGCAGAATTCATAGCTGAATGGACCCCGACGCCTGATGAAGAAGTCCAAGAAACAAGTGCACCCGTACAAGAAGCGACAAGTGAATGGGTAATGTATTTTGACGGTGCCTTCTCGCTGCAAGGCGCCGGTGCCGGCGTGGTACTCATCGCGCCCACCGGAGAGCACCTCAAGTATGTTATCCAGATGCACTTTCCCAGGGAGCAAGCAACGAACAACACTGCTGAATATGAAGGCTTGCTTGGCGGCCTCAGGATTGCGGCCGAACTTGGGATCAGGAAGCTGATTGTGCGGGGAGATTATCAGTTGGTGGTCCGGCAAGTCAACAAGAGTTACCAGAGCCCTTTGATGGAAGCCTATGTAGATGAAGTGAGGAAGCTTGAGGAGCACTTTGAAGGTCTGCAGATGGAGCACGTCCCGAGAGTTCAAAATGAAATAGCAGATGGCCTTTCAAAGTGTGCTTCGATGAAGTTACCTGTGGAACCAGGGACCTTCTTGCTCAAGCTGACTCAACCATCCGTTACACCATCTATTGGGCAGTCAAAGAGGAGAAAGTTGGTCTCCGGCGACTACTTGCCGGCGGATCTTCCTGAAACCGCCGCCAAGGTCCCCAAGATCAACAACCGGAACGCTGAGGAACAGTCTGCTCCTGCAGATCCGAGGATCTGTGCAGTTGAAGCAAGTGTTCCCGACAAGCCTCGCCCCGGCGAGCTTGCCGGGGGACCATCTGCTCCGGCGGAACCAGAGGTTCTTGTCGAAGAAGCTGAGGTCCCCGCAGCGGCCCTCATGCCTTTAGTCCTTGCCGTTGAGACCCGGGCTCCGGCATGGGCGCAGCAGATCGTCCGTTTTCTGCAAACTGGAGAACTTCCCGACGACCCAGAAGAAATAGAGAAGATAACCAGGCAGTCAAGTATGTACCAGTTCGTGGATAACGAGCTGTACAGAAGAAGGCTCAACGGTGTCAGACTGAAGTGTATCTCCAGGGAAGATGGACAGAGGCTGTTGGCGGAAATACACGGAGGCATATGCGGCCACCACGTTGGCGCAAGGGCGCTTGCCGGGAAGGCTTTCCGGCAAGGGTTCTTTTGGCAAGAAGCCCTCCAAGATGCAACTGCACTGGTAACCAAGTGTGAAGCGTGCCAGTTCCATGCAAAGCAAATTCATCAGCCAGCTCAAGCTCTCCAAACAATTCCTTTGTCCTGGCCCTTCTCGGTCTGGGGGCTCGATATCCTCGGCCCCTTCCCCCGAGCTGTCGGGGGCTTTGAGTACTTGTACGTTGCAATCGACAAGTTCACAAAGTGGCCAGAAGTGGAACCAGTGAGAAAGGTGACAGCACAGTCAGCGGTCAGGTTCTTCAGGTCAATTGTTTGCCGTTTCGGAATCCCTAACAGGATCATCACCGACAACGGTACACAATTTACTAGCCGCACCTTCATGCAGTACGTCCAAGACCTTGGCGCCAAGGTCTGTTTCACTTCTGCTGCTCACCCGAGGAGCAACGGTCAAGCGGAGAGGGCCAATGCTGAAGTGCTGCGCGGACTCAAGACAAGGACCTTTGACAGGCTGCACAAGTGCGGAAGAAATTGGATAGAGGAGCTACCAGCGGCTCTTTGGTCAATCAGAACGACACCGAATCGAGCCACCGGACAGACACCCTTTGCTCTAGTATATGGAGCAGAGGCAGTTCTCCCCACGGAACTCGTATACGGATCTCCTCGAGTGCTCGCTTATGATGAGCTCGAGCAAGAGCAACTGCGACAAGATGATGCATTGCTCCTTGAGGAGGAACGTCTCCAGGCTGCTGTACGAGCTGCTCGATACCAGCAAGCCTTGTGTCGCTACCATAGCCGCAAGGTCAAGGCCAGGAGTCTCGAGGAAGGCGACCTTGTTCTTCGGCGTGTTCAGTCCGCCAAGAATTCCAACAAGTTGACGCCGAAGTGGGAAGGCCCTTATCGGGTGAGACAAGTCACAAGGCCCGGCGCTGTCCGCCTTGAGACCGAAGAAGGCTTACCGGTGAGCAACTCCTGGAACATAGAGCATCTTCGCAAGTTTCACCCATAAGGCGCGGTTGCCATGATCCGTTCCGGCAACCACCTTTTGTACAAGCTTTGCCGTTGTTGCATATAACCATTTGTACAAAGCCGGGCGCAGACCCCGTGCATCAGTAAAGTTTCTGTGTTTTGCGCTATTTGCCTTTTGCATGCTTTTCTTTGCTATTTGCATGTGTTGTTTGGCATCTTGTGCAACATACACATCTGGTAAGCATTAGCACGCCGAAAGGCCATGTACTTGTTTCCTTCTTCTTTTTCCCTGCCTCTTAAACAGAAGGAACGTTCCTCGCGCACAAATTTGCCGGGGGGGAAGGAGATGGAAGAGGAACCAAGTGCTGTTCAAGAAAGAGAAGCCTTACCAAGAAGCAAGCAACGTATAAAAGCTAAGTTATTAGAATTTGACCAGTTCAAATTTTTAAATTTTAGTTGTCTTCCTTGAACGATCACACTTTGTATGGAAAACCTGTGCGCGGAGGAACCTACCCGTAGCTAGCCGCACCCTTGTCTTGTTTTCGAGTACGCTCAACGACCTAAGTGAGCTGCGACAAGTGTCGCACCCTTGCTTCGTTTTCGAGTTCACTCAGCAAGCTAAGTGCGTTGCGACTAGTTGCGGCAAGGTTGCTTGCCGGTGAGACCTTGGCCAGCAGGCTGCTCAGAGTCCAGCACTCAGCGCTCGCGGCAAAGGCCCCTTGCCGGCAAGCTCCCCGGGAGCGTAGGGTGAAAACCATACAAAGTAAAGAACCAAGACAAGGAAGATAACATTGCACTGATTGATCAAAATGAGATAAATATCTTACAAAGGATAACTTGTCGCAATGATTAATGAGTTCATGACATCCTATGCAGCAACAAAAAGAGATAAAGGAGGCCTAATCTACGCGGTCGCCCTCAATCCTGGAGATCTTGTTCACCTTGGCGATGATGTGGGCGACCTGCTCCTTCAGCACCTCCATGTTTGCGTCGGCCGGCAAGCTGCGGAGAACGTTGGTGAGGTTTATGCCGGGATTGCGGTATACAATCTTCGTCAGCACACGCTCCAAGGTCCCCGTGCAGAGCAGACGTGACTCCTCGGCCAGTTGCGCGGGAATCTTCTTCCGAAGATTTGCAAGGGCCGGCGCGATTCCCCTGAAGAAGAGGCTGAGCTTGGCGCTGTGAGGGAGGTTTGGGTCCGGAGAGTAGATGAGATGCTCCAACTTCAGCGCCAGCAGCTCCTGGTCGATGTTGGACGCAGAAGATACCAAGTCCTCGGTCCATACCTCGACGGTCCGGCGGAAGTTCTCGGCCGCTTTGTTGGCGCTCTCCACCAAGCCTCGCTCCTTGCGGAGCTCTTCCTTCAGCTTGGTTTCCCGGGCTTGGGCGGCGTCGAGCGAGTCCTTCAGCGTGGAAACCTTCAGCTCCAGATCCTCGATGGAGTCCTTGGCGGCCTTCAGCTCGTCACCCCTCTCAGAGAGACGCACCTGGAGTTCCGAGTTGGTGTGGGCGTCCTTCTCGCGCTCTGTGTTGAGCGCGGCGACCCTCTCCACGCTCGCCTTCAGCGACTCCTCCAGCTGCGCGACCTTGGCGGCAAGCTCCTCCTTGGCGGTCTCCGCGGCGGCCGCGGCGGCTTTCGCCTCCTTCAGCTCTCCGCCAAGGGCCTGCTCCCAAGAGGCAAGGTCTTCCTCGTGGGAGTCGAGGTTGACCTTCCGCTGGGCGAGCTCTCCTTCTCGCCGGGACAGCTCCACCCCGGCGAGCCGCTGCTGCTCTTCGGCCTCGGCCTTCTCCAGCAACCATTCTTGATATTCGCCGGCGAGCCTCTCGCGCTCCTCCGCCACCTCGCGGAGGGCAGCCTGGTTGGCGGCGCTGAACTCCGCCGCGCGCTTCTCCATCTCAGCGGCGGCCTTGGCGGCAAGGGCCTCCCGAGAAGCAAGCTTCGCCTGCCTGGCCCGGTAAAGGGCCAGGAGCTGGTGAAGCAGCTTCTCCTCCTCGGGCCCGTCGCTCCCGCCGGGCGCCTTGACGATCTTCAAGCCCGCGGAGGCGAGGACCTCTCCATCAAAGGCCTCGCCCTCCGCGGGGGCTCGCGAGGAAGAACCCCACGGCACTTGGATGAACACGCCGTTGGGAGCTTCAAGGTAGTAGCCCGCCTGCTCCTTTTCGGCGGAGGGGTCGGCGGCCGGTGCAGCACTTGATGCTCCCGCCGCCTCCGGGCCGGCGGTGCGGTCGCCGTCCCCCTCCCCGGCCGCTGCATCCGCAGCCGGAGCGGTCTCCTGCGCAGCCGGCCCGGCGGCTCCCGCCGTGTCCTCGGCGACAGGGGCGTCACCGCCGCCGCCCTGCGCGCCCTCCTCCTCGATGACGATGACTTCCGTCTCCATCTGCTCGGGGGGAGGAGGATCTAGAAGAAGAAGAAGAAGCAAAAGAGTTCAAGCAAATATCCAAAAAGAGACGACTCCAAGAAGACGAAGTTACAGAACTTACCTTGGCGGACGTCGTCAGCGGCGGGCTCCCTCGCCGGGGAGCTCTGCCTTGGCGGAGTGGCCGCCCTCGCCGGGCTGCTCGCCCTTGGCGGAGTACCCGCCCTTGGCGGAGCGCTCTCCCTTGCCGGGGAGTTCGGCCTTGGCGGGGACGGCGGGGCCCGCGGCTCCTCGGGAGCGACCTCCGGACGCTCCTGAGCTTGCGGCTCCACCTCTGCACAAGACAATCAAAGCAAGGCGCAAGCATCAGGATACTAGCACAAGGCAAAATCTTCAAACGCACCCGACGAGTGAAAGTACGGAATCCAGACTTACGCTGGGGGCTGCACTGGGGGCTGCTCCTCGGAGCAGCGCTCGGGTCCGGCAGGCTTGCACTACAACAGGAACCCCCCTTTAGCAACGCATCGATGTGTTGTCATAGGTCTATATAACTGTTGCTATGGTCTACACCAACGGATTATTATGCGTTGCCGTTGGTGGCGTTGGAAGGGTCTACAACAACGTATATACACACGTTGGTAAACGACAACAATAAGTGTTGTAAGATGGCAACATATAGACTTAGGGCCTAACAACACTTCATATGCGTTGGTGACTACCCTCCACAATTGGATATCAGAAGGACATAAATGGTTATTACAATGCTGAAGCATTGCTTCATAGCATGAAAAATTATTAGGTGATTGTGGATAGTGCATAAGAAGACCACAATATAATAAACCCAAAGGTCTCATATATTAAATTGATTCTGTTGCATTACACTGACCACAATACAAAGATTACAAGATGTGAAACAATCAGTAGTAGGCCAATTTTCAAGCTTGCAATTAACACCTCCGGCATTCTATAACATAATGTTTGAAATATTGACCTAAGGGATAACTTTCTAAAAAATAATGTGAAACTATCTAGTAGTAGCCCATTCACGGCCTTGCAATCAACATCCAAGCCATGCATCATGAATTTATCTTGGCGATCTACAACAACAAAGAAATGAGATCAGGAAGTTAAGGTAGACAACATCAAGTTAATAGGGCAGTAAAATTTAGAGGAGAGACATACAAAGGTTGATGGCCAAGAAATAATTGATCATTGTGCATATATTAAGTGTCATGTTATAAACCAACAACATTTTTTCACCTTGTATATCGAATGAATGACTTGATACAATGTGCACCGTATGAGTATCATTGCACAAAATAGAACTGACATGAAACTAAGAAGATAGCTTGATCATTAGACATATTTCACTAAAACATGTGCCTGCATTGTGTTAGTTTGGTACCAAATATTATAAGGTTCAATTACAATACAAGATGTCCTAGAAGGTACGACAAAGACAGAAAAAAACTAAAGAATTTCAAATTTTTTAGCCATTACATCTTCACACTCAAAAGCATATCTTACTAAGAGTGCTGCTAGCTATCGTTATGTTTTTCTTAGATAAAAAAATAGTGCCGTCCAGTACTCCGAAATGCAGATGTTAAAATGGATTGGATTTATAAATTATTTACCTCCATCCGCCATCATAGCAATGGTATTAGAAAATTCTCCCTTGCTCGGTTAAAGTTATAAATTTTCCAAGCTTATATGGTAAAGAGATATGTATGGACAACATAATAGAGTAATTGGTGTATCAATTCATTACCTCTCCTGAATGTTGGCACTGCCACCTTTGTCTAAGGATCCAACGTCATGGTTCAGCATTCTGCAAATCTGAGGGAAAATTAACTTTCACTAGCTATGTTCTTTTAGATTATAAACTTCAGAGATTCTAAATATTTAAGTATAACATAACATGTTACATAACATATAATTTACATAGTCATAAAGTAAAATCGATCCAATAGAGGCATTGCGCCAAATATGTTGTGGGTAGGTCCGTTGTAGAATTATGTATGTGTGGACATAATGTAGGCGTGAACAGTGGGTGTCGTGCCATACCATGACACACTGCTGCTACAATGCCGCACCACTTCAATATAAAGATGCCTGATGAAGAGCGAACAAAATCTAGATTGTTTATTCGGCAATGTCAACTTTTGGAAGAAGCGAACACCTCTTAGCTGCCTGCACCTGCAACTTATCCTCATGAGAAGAAACAGACAACCTCATGGGAAGACATTAACTCAAATTGTGCAACATTGTGAGAGTAATGAAATTAAAAATCTTGCTGCCCCATGGACCAGGAATGGTTTTGCCAAAGAAATAAACTGATGTTGCACAAGCATTCTTGTTTCTATAACCAAGCAACAATTCAGCTACTTCCTCAACATAAACAGTTTATGGGAATTTTGGATCTGATCGACATCTTCTGCAACTTCAGGATAGCTCCCTCAACATAAACAAAGAGGCGTGAAATATGGTGATTATTGCTACTCCCTCCGTCCCATAATGTAAGACGTTTTTTAACACTACAGTAGTGTGAAAAAACGTCTTACATTATGGGACAGAGGGAGTACTATATTGACTGTTTGGCTGGCCCGGAACCGGACATTGTTAGACAACATTAGAGTCCTTACAGAAATTGCTGTAAATCAATGTGTCGAGCTGGTGAAAATATGGGTGTTCAGAGCAAAAAAGAAAGATGTCAGTTCGGTCAGAAATGGATAAGAAGCTTGGCCGAGCTAGTTCAGCACTAGTTCTCATTTCTTACCCATTCTTTTGTATCATGTTTTCTGTACCCGAGTCCCCATTGTTTCTGCTCTTCCTGGAGCTTGACTGTATTTCATGTTAATAACAAGGTAGTGTCCTCTCCTCCCGATTTGCTTAAAAACACTCAGCTACACCCCTAATCAGGCCCAAATGTTGCATACAGTTGACATAAAAAACAATTATCCAGGTTTGCATAGTAAATTTGTACTCTGGAGAACTAATTAGAGGAACTCTAGCAAAAAAGTAACCATGACAGTACTGATATTTATGAATTTATTATTGGAATCAGTATAGATGGACATACTCGTACGTCAATCAAAAATTAATTAATTCACACATGAACTGAATGGGAAGCTCGAATTTGCAAAACATCTACGAGCACCAAAGTGTCAATAATGTTGTAGAAATTAGGGGTACACGTAGTTTAATTTGGGAAAAGGGAGCAGTTACCTTCATTGAGGGGGATGCAAACAGTAGAGGCGGTGGTTGACTGGAACTGATGGCATCATACCCATGAAAGAGTGGCCATAGTTGAGGAATGGCCGACGCGGGCGGAGATTCAACGAAGAAAGAACAGATCAAATAAATCAAGAAATTGAGAGTAGCACAAGAGATTGAAACACCTAAATAGCCGAAGAAAATGGCGGCTGCTCTGGAGATGTAGAAGAAGCATGGTGTCCTTCCGTGGTCAGCGATGTAGGGCGTTCATCCCCGGTCAGTGTAGAGTGATGGCAAAACCCATGGCGTTGGCGTCGCGGGGCTTGAGGCGGCCCAGGTGTGGGGGACGGAGGGGAACAAAGGAAATCCAGATCTGGTTTGCCCGAACTCCTGAACGGCTGCACGACAGCGGCGGCGTCGTGTGATATGGGAAGGAATCTGGACCGGGGCTTGCCGAAAGTCATGAATGGCTGCGTGGTGTGATATGGGGGCGGCAGAGGTGGCGTGCGGTGATATGGCGGCGGCGGCGGCGGCCTGCACTTGTTTTTTTTTGGTAGCGGTGAGCGATGATCTCATGAAGAGTTTAAGGGAAAGTTATTTAATCTAGTACGCACTTATCTGTATGGAGTGGTTATGGGAAAATAATCGTGGGAAGTGGGGCTTCAATTGTAGCAGCGCATGGTTATTTCGTTGGAGCGCATGCGTAGCTATAGAGGGGTTCGTGGTGTAGTGTTGGCTCCGGCACGTCCCCAGTCGCCGCGGCGGGCGAGTCGTCCGCGACTTCGACCACGGGCACTTTGGCCTTCTTCGTCGCCCGCTGAGCCAAGGTCCTGGAATCAAAACAAGGAACGAGATCAGCATCAACAAGAATCAAGACAATATTAAAGAAGATGCAAGGCCTTGAATACTTACTCCTGTTCCTCCTCGTCGTCGTCGTCGCTCAGGGCAGAGAAGTCAAACTGCACCTGAGGCGCGTCCGCGCGGGGAGCAGGAGGTGAAGACTCCCTCGGGCGCTTGGCGGTCCCCGGGGCTGGGGGCTGCGAAGACCCAGCCCCTGTGGTAGCCGGGGCCCGGGGAGCGGGCGGAGCAGCCGCTCCGCTCTGTGAAGACCCCCTTCCGCTCGGCGCTGGCTTGCGGGGCGCTTCTGTTGTGGCCTGCTTGCGGGGTGCTTCTGCTGTGGCCTGCGTGCGGGCGGCCTCCGCCGTGGCTGGTGCGCCGGGCGCCCCTGTCGCGGCTTGACTCCCCCGGGGAGCTCGCGCTGCCCAGCGAGTTGGCTGTTGCCGGGGCGCCTGTGCCCTTGTCCCTGTCGTCGCCTTGCGGGGACGTTTCATCGGGGACCGCCTAGGGCTTGCCCGGGGCGGGGAGGTCTCCGACGACGAGGAGATGTCGTCGGCGTAGAGCCCCAGAGACCCGTCGGAGTCCTCGGCGGCCTCGGCGTCGTCCTCCTCCTCCTCCTCCCCAGCAGGCTTGCTGGGCCCGGCGCCCTGCGCTGCGGCCTCTTTCTCCCCGGCGCCTCCGCTCCCTCCGGCGCCTCCGCTCCCTGCGGCGCCCCTGTTCCCTCCGGCGGCGTTGCCTCTCGCCGCGGCCTCCGTCAGGATTCCAGGGATCCCGGAGTGCCTCAAGGATGGGACCCCGGCGAGCTCGTCGGGAGGCAGCTTCAGTAGCCTGCGGATCTCCGCCTCCTCTGCTTGGCAGGATGCTTCCGCAGCCTCTGCCTCCTCGGGCGTGTGGCCGAATTCTCCTGCCGCTGCGGCTGCAGCGGCTTCTTCAACCCGAGAAGCTATGTACGCTATCTCTTGGTCGGTGGTGTCCCGTGTGAGCTCCCGGGTCTCGTTCTTGTTCTTCGCCACCTCCACCAGGTTGTCGAAGAGGTTCAAGATGACGTCTGGCTTTGGCGCAATCCACGTGCGGTCGACGCCGTGCGAGTCGCACGCGGGCATCATGGCGCGAAGGTTGTCCCGGGCCGTGCTGTTGCAGAGGGGCACCACTCCCCGGGGACCCCTGAACCATTCCGGGTGGGCCGGGTCGTGCTTAAATAGTTCCCGGACCATCCCCTTCAGCTCCAGCGACGTGAAGTTAAAGTTGAGCCCGGGGCGCAGCCTCATTATATCCGCCGAGTTGCCGTACTCCCAGGCCGGCCTTTTCCTGTCTTGGAGAGGGGCGATGCGGCGGCGGAGGAAGTCTGTGCCTACTTTTGCGACAGACAACCTTGCTACCCGGAGGCAGAGAATCCTAATGAGGGCGACGTCGAGCTTTTTGTCGTCCGAATCCAGCTCGCTCCAGTCCCTGCCGCGCACGATGGGCGTTGTGCGCGGCGCGGTGAAGGGCTGCGGCTCGTCCTCGACGATCCAACACCATTCCGCACGCCACTCCTCCCACTTGCCGCGGAGCTCTCCCGGAAAGTAGGACTCCTTCTTGTTCAGACGAAAAACCCAAGATATTCCTCCGGAGACGGGGGCGCCGGCCTCTGCCCTAGGGGTGAAGAAGTGCCTAAACAGCGCTACGTTTGGGTGTATCCCAATATAGTTTTCGCACATATGTGCGAAAACCGCCATCGTGAGGATGGCGTTGGGGGTGAAGTCAAGAAGGTGGAGGCCGTAGGTGTGCATTATGTCACAGAAGAATTCGGAAAAAGGAGGGCAAAGACCGCAGTGGAAGAAGGCTGCGAAGAAATAGTACCCGCCGGGGTAGTTGTCCTTGGCGGCGGCCGGATAAGCTCGGGTGCGGGGGTGCGCCTTGGTCTTCTTGGACCAGAACAAGTAATACTTGTTCCAGAGCTCCCGCGCGCCGAGCCTCGACGGGAAGACGAGGTTCCGCTTCCGGTACAAGGCAAGCCTCGCCGCTTGCTCCGATTTCTCCTTCTTGGTCTTCTCCGCCTTCGCCTTCTCGGTCTTCGGGGCCATGGCGGAGGCGGCGGAGGAAGGGGGACGAAGAGCCCGGCGGCGCCGGAGATGCGAAAGACGGCGGAGGAGCTGTGGAGGCGAAGCGCAAAGGGGATCTCTGGAGATGGAAGAAGATGCAATGAAGGCGTAGGAGGGGAACCGCTCCTGCTTCCTCTGCTTTTATGGGGAAGTGGGGGGCGTTTCGCTCTTTCCATTAAAAGAACGTGGGCACGTCCCATCCCACGACGCCGCAATCGACGCGTGCCGTTACGGGGGGACGCGGCGGATGCGGAAGTGGATTCGGCGCGCTGTGGGCCGCGTGTGTCCGTGCACTGTTTTGGGCCTGGCCCAACAGCGCTCGGCACCGTGTGTGGCCCAAGCCCGGGGGCTCCTGTCGGTGTACTAAGGTAGGGGTACCTCAGTACCCCAACTTGTGCACGGACAGTAGCAGCTTCCCGCGGCAGGGTTTACCACGTGCTCGCCGGAGACCTTCCTGCTCCATGTAAAACCATTCAAAAACAAAGTATACAAGACAGAAGATCGAGACCCCGGCAAGTGGAGCTTGCCGGGAAGGCCGTTCCAAGGCTCAAGATTACCTCGCCCACGCAAGGCCCTGGCAAGAGGAGCTTGCCAGGAAGACTAAGATTCCATTACCGAAGACATGCCTTGGCGCAACATGCGCCCCAGCAGGGCCCGGGGAGCGACAAGCTTTAGAGCCCGGCAAGCTCCCGGGCCCGGCAAGGTCAAGACCCCGGCAAGGTGCTTGCCGGGAGAGCTGCGCTGTGTGCCCACGCTCCAGCTCATCGAACCACGCGTCGCACTGGGGCCATTCCGGGGACGCGTGGCGGATGGCTGTGCAGCCTGGGGGACACGGTGGCACTCCACGGTGGTGAAGCCATCGCCGTGGCGAACGGAGACGCAAGGGCGGGCGCTTTTGGGGTCGACGGCGACGGGCATTAAATGCCCTTGTCCCCCACTGTCAAAGTAGGTAGCGACCACTGTTCACGCACTGTAGCTCCACTATTCTCGCACTGTTACAACTACCACCTCTTTTACATTTTTACCCCTTTCTCCTAAGTTGACACCTGTCGGTGACCCCTTGCACTATAAAAGGAGGCCCATGCACAACGTGGAGGGGGTTCGGAACCTAGATCGCTCATACGCTCGGTGTAGCTAGTTCTTCAAGCTCCCGAGCTCTCCAACTCAATACAAACCAAGCAGAAGTAGGGTTTTACGCGTCCATCGCGGCCCGAACCTGGGTAAAACTGCCCGCGTGTTCACTACGATCTGCTCTTCGTGCTCCCTCCGCCCTCTTACCGCACAGACAAGGGGCTCCGGTCCCATAGATGCTTGTGGCGGACAGTTTCCCCCGACATGGAGGGAGTAGTACAATTACGGTTACATGTGCACTGGACCTCTCTTGGCGTTGTGTAAACCAACAGACAAATCCAAAGTATGTTCACATCAATCCTTATCTTCACAAAAAAATTGCTTTTTAGAAAATCTCCACGCCATAGCTCAGGTAAATATTATCGATCATTGGTTGTATTTCTTATTTATGACTTTGATATACTCTGATTCAAGTCGCAAATAACAAGTCACGAGTACAGCAATCATTATCTAAGAACATCATTAGAACTACAAATGTGATCATACTAAAATGTGTTCACCATTTGAAGAAATATATGTAGTAAATGAAACTATATATATTCCAGCAAAGCGAGCAATTAATATAAGATTTTTCTATATACACTATAAGATGGATGCCAATAAATGGAGACATTAATATATGATTTCGGTGTATATCTCGTATTCCAGCAAAGCACACAATTAAAAGCTGCTTTTGCATATACGTTTCAGTGCACTGAATTTTTTCTTTGCTGTGTACAGCCAATGATAGATGCGGCCAACACCAACCGACGGTAGAGCACAGCTCGACAGGCGAAAGAGCTCTCGTCATGCACTCCGTGCCACTGCAGCCCATCTCACCATGCAGGACATCACTCACTGACAGTCCATCTACACCTACGCGTCCCGGGCCCCTTGTTCGCGTGTTCCGTCCATTTCAAAATATATTTACTATCGATTTTAAGAGTAAATTATCTATTCCAGCAAATCACACAACTAATACAAGATTTTCCAAGATAGTATCTGTTAATAAATGGTTTCTATATATTTCGTATAATAAGAAGGCATTAATAAACAATTTTAATATATTTTTCGTATTCCAGCAAAGCGCAGAATTAATACAAGATTTTTGTATATATACTATAAGATGGATGCCAATAAAAAGACGTTAATGAGTGACTTTGGTGTATATCTCGTATTCCAGCAAAGCACAAAAGTAAAAATCTGCTTTTGCATATACGTCACCGATACAATGAACAAGTTTTGTCTCCGTGTACAACCGATGATAGACGCAGCCAATGCCAACGGACGGTAGACCACCGCTCCACGGGCGAAAGAGCTCGCATCATGCACTCCGTGCCACTGCAACCCATCTCCCCATGCAGGGTATCACTCAGTGACAGTCCATCTCCACCTACGCGTCCCGGGCCCCTTGTTCGCGTGTTCTGTCCATTTCAAAATATATTTACTACCGATTTTAAGAGTAAATTCTCTATTCCAGCAAATCACACAACTAATACAAGATTTTTCAAGATAGTATATGTTAATAAATGGTTTCTATATATTTCGTATAATAAGAAGGCATTAATGAACAATTTTAATATATTTTTCGTATTCCAGCAAAGCGCGGAATTAATACAAGATTTTTGTATATATACTATAAGATGGATGCCAATAAAGAGATGTTAATGAGTGACTTTGGTGTATATCTCGTATTTCAGCAAAGCGCACAAGTAAAAGTTGCTTTTGCATATACGTCACCGATACAGCGAAAGTTTTGTCTCCATGTACAACCGTTGATAGATGCAGCCAACCCCAACGGACGGTAGAGCACCGCTCCACGGGTGAAAGAGCTAGCGTCACACGCTCCGCAGCACATCTCCCCAGGCATGCAGGGCTGACAGCCCATCTCCACCTACACTAGTCCGTCAGTTTCTTCTCCCCGGAATCCCTCCCTGAACCCAGCCCCGCTTCGCTCGTGCGCTTCCGATTTACATTGCTCCCTCGCGCTCTAACCTCCTCCTCCCTTCCTCCCCATTGCTTTGCCCGGAATCTAGCCCTAGCCTGAGCTTCAGCGCGACCCTGATCCCCTGGCCTGTACACCATGGATCACCCACCACATCTCGACATCGACCTCAACGAGCTGCCCCCGCCGTCGCCGTCGCCACCGCCGTCGCCGGCGCCGGCAGTTCTCCAGTCTCCCCCGCGCGAGTTTGCTGCCCATACTGCTCCTCCTCCTCCGCCGCCGCCGCCACCCCAGATCCCGCCTCCCGCCAACGTGCATGCCCAGTCGCTGCTCCCGCACCAGGCCCGCGAGCTAGCGCTGGCGTTCCACCGTGCGGAATCCTGGAGATTAGCTGCTGCTACGGCCAGTGCGCCCGCGACCGCTGGTTCATCGCTGGAGGTGCCGCCACCACCGGTTCTTCAGTCGCCCGCTTTTGCTCCTCCGCCGCTGCGGCCGCTGGCTCTCCGGTCGCCTGCTTTTGCTCCTCCGCCGCTGCCGCCGCCGGTTCTTCAGTCGCCCGCTTTTGCTCCTCCGCTGCTGCCGCCGCCGCCGCCGCCACCACCCCAGCTCCCGCCTCCCGCCGACGTGCAGGCTCAGCGGCTGCTCGCGCACCAAGCCGGCGAGATAGCGCGGGCGTACCACCGTGGGGAAAGGCGGAGGTCGGCCGCGCCGGCAGGTTCGTCGGTGGAGGTGCCGCGTCCAGCGCCAGCGCAGCACCTGTGCGCTGCCTGCGGCCTCCCCGAGCTGCCGGGATCAACAATAATCTGTGACGCCTGCGAACGTGGGTTCCACCAAGGCTGCGTCAACGTCGTGCGGCGGCCTCCGGTGGGCGTGAAGGAGGGCTGGATGTGCCCGGAATGTGCGGTAGGAGCCGTCGCCGTCCAAGACGACATCATCAGGCAGTTATGTCAGCTCCCTCTTGATCAATTCCTTATGGTTTTACATCTTTTTTTGTTCAGCGAATATTATACATAGCTCTAAGAAGTGCGTACTAGATTGTTGTTCATCCCGTCGATCTGGAATACTGACGGGTAGTAAATCGGATCGACGGAGGGAGAGCATTTTTCAGATGGTAATCGTGAGTCCAATCGAGAATCTTTGGATTTTTCTGCTTTGCTTGACTGTACAGCAGTGGCTTTCTGAAGCATTAATTAGTAGTAAGAGTGCAGCATGCATAGTACTTCCTTTGTAAACTAATATAAGAGCTTTTAGATAACTAAAGTAGTGATCTAAACGCTCTTATATTAATTGAGTAATTCGTGGTTTTTGGATGCTTCTCCCTGCTGCATGTAAGCATGTTTTCTCCCTCATTGCTGCTGTCACCCTTTCACGGCAATTTTTCGGGCATGCGCAATGATAATTTTATTTCGTTCTAGTTTTGGCACTCATTAGATTTGTGTTATTAGTTTATTGCACTCTACCCGCAAAAAAAAAAAAGTTTATTGCACTGGCCGGTATATATACTGGAGAAGTATATTATTTTGAGGGGTATACTGGACAAGTATATATACCATGCTAATAGTTGTAGCCTTGTATGTAGAATTGTAGATCCGTAGAAACCCAAAGTTAACCAACCTCCAGTTGTGTGTTACGTTGCGCTGTATATACCCAAGCCCAACAAGCCCATGTCTTATCTTAAGCCCAAAACAACCTCCAAGTTCAGATCGATTCTGCGCTTGCAGCCTGCCGCGGTCACTGAACGCCATGATAGCGAGTCCCGCCGTCTGCCGCCGCCATGATTCTGCGCTTGCAGCCTGCCTGCCGCCGCCACTGAACGCCCTTGTAGATCCTCCTGCCGCTGTGCCGATCGATGCGCCATGCCATCGATCGAGTACACGAGCCCGGCGATCACGTAATTTATCCCTCCAGCAATCGAGCCTGAAGGTACACGGCGCAGTTATTTTTCTTGTAGATTTGTGTATAAACCTATAGTCTAATTAACGGTTTCTACGGTTTAGATGTGTCTTCCTTGTTTCTACGGTTTTGCTAAAGCACAACTAGATGTGCCTTAAGTATTGCCCATCTATTTAAGTCCTATGTCATTGATTTTCGCAGAGATTCATGTGTGTGTTTTCTTTTTTCCTTTTTCTCTTCTTTTTATGTTTGATTGAGTCACTTAGTTGTGCAACAGCTAGTGCAGACAGACCCCAAGAAAATAATTAGATGTGTCCTTCAGTTTTGGGAGATGGGAGATGACTTATGACATTATTTGGTATTTCTGAAAATAATAGCTACAGAGTTCACCCAGATGATATCACGATATTGATTGATGAGTTTGATATAGTTGTAGACCTAAATTTAATCCAATAGAAAATAAGTACTTTTGAGTTGATACATCACCAGGCAGTTATCTCAGCTCCCTCTTAATAATCTCCTTATCATTTTAGATCTTATTTTGATAAGTGAATGTTATATATACTTGCTCTAAGAAGTAGGTAGATTGTTCTTCATGAAACGCCAGTAGTACTAATGGTGAGTCCAGTCGAGAAATTGACATGATGTTTGGTTTGCTACTTCTTATGATTACACAGATGCACTTGCTATCAACATATATAGCATATGAATCTGGTATGTTCTTTAGATTTTTCTGCTTTGCTTGACTGTTGATAACACTGAGACCTAAATGACTTGGTTTAAAATAAATGCTACAATTAGCAACTGGTAGCAGTGGCTTTCTAAAGCATTAGTGCAGCATGGTACGTGTTGCATCTTTTTTTAGTGGCTACTAAAATTAGGTATTACACTGAAGTAATTCGTGGTTGTTGCATGTTTCTCCCTGATTTACTACAAAGAACAGGGTATATGAGACATTGCAGCTAATTTAATGCCGTCACCCTTTCATGGCAGTGAGGGCATGCGCAATGATAATTTTATTGTGTTCTAGTTGTGGTGCTAATTTGATTTGTGTTACTAGTTTATTGAAGTAGGACACATGCATGTTGTTAGCTTTCTTTCTTCAGATTTAGGATTGTCCACCTTGACCTTTTGACCTCGCTACACATTCTTTAGATAGATCTCTAAAGGATCTTTTTTACTCCATCGAGTTCTTTCGTTTGTCTTCAACTTCATCCAAAGCCACAAAATTCGTCACTTTTTTCTCCTTTAGCCAGCAATTTCCTTGGATTGTCACAACCCTTCCTTATTTGACCAAGTGCATTGAATCCTTTCCATTTCTTTCTTCCCTATGGTCCATCCTAATTCGATCGAGCATGATCCAACTCCAATATCTTCTCTCGCCCATGAGTTGTTTTCCCTGATGTTTTTCTTTTTCTGACAAAGGGTGTTTTTTTATTAACTCATAATCTAGCATTGAGTGATACCAGCACAATGAACACACACCCGACCTCTACATAACTAAGATGCACACAACCACCACTACAGACGCACAAAAGGATTACACTGGCAGAAAGCAAAGTCATATAAGATTGAATCTATGCCAAGGTGAAAGAAAGAAAGAAAGAAAAAGTATAAAGCGACCTAACAGCGATCGATGATATATACAACGACCATCAACACCAACCATATTTTGACAACATATTACTATGAGAAGATTCTACAAAGTAAATTCCCTCGTCAAGGAAACGACGTATAAGCGTTGCCGCCGTCGGATCCACCATTGAAGGCCAGATCATGGGTTTCCACCCTGAATATTGGGTTCGAGAAAACTGCAGCAATGGCTTCAACAGGGTAATGACGCAAAAGCACCGCCATTGCCAGGTATAACCAACCAAGGTTAGACCTAGGGTTTTCCCCTCGAGCTCAAGACCAGGTACCCCAGAAGCATCACCCAATCGGAGTCATCATATGTTATCTCCTCCACTTTCGACGAAGGCAACGCTAGTTAGACAAGCATCGGCCATATCGGGCCCAATGGCTGCGACATCTGCTGCATGGCCACCGTCACATCCCCTTTGGTACACGGGCGATGGTCGCGGCTGCTGCATCGCCACCACCTCATCCAACCATGCCATAACTCCGAAGAGGCGCCTTGGGAGCAGTGCTAGCCCCTGCTAGATGAACATGCTCTCCAGGTCGAGGACATGGTGGCTGTGTCGGCTCCCTTTCCTCCGCCACTATGGCCCGTGCGGTAAGACAACGCCATCAAGAATACGAAGGCGTGATGTAGCCCCTGCCCAGCCACAAACTGATGTCGCTGCTGCATCATGTGTGCCATTACTAAGTCAAGACGTCGCAAAGTACATCGCCAAGGACTACTCAACGAAAACAGGAACGGAGCCCTGCCACTATCCTTAGCTATGCAGGCAAGCCCGACTTCCACTCCTGGCGGCGACGACGAGAGGATGCTCAGGAAGAGGTCCGCTTGAAAATGTGGATCGGCTAGCCGCCCGTGTCACCCAGGCAGAGGATGCAGGGGTAGTTTTGGTTTGTTGCCTTCCCTAACATTGCCTTTTTGGCATGTATGTATACCATTCTAAGGAGTTCGCGACCATTGTCGCGGCTCAAAAGTTATCGTCACTGTGTTTCTACTTGTGGCTACTATTGCTAGTTTTAACAATTTCCATTATTTTTCATTAACGGGGCAACTCGTTCTTACACATTACTTGTAGATGGTCATTTGGTCTAACTCCTTATAACGGTTCTATTTGAGATGTTAACTTATTTTTTCTTTCCGTCGTTCGACCAACTATGAACATAGTTATGAGGTGAAATTGGAATCGTCGTTGCATCTGAACATTAAAGAGCTATTAGGTACTTTCTGAAGACTTGGAGTAGCAAACTCTCAAGGTTTCAGACAAATGATGTTTGATCGCCAATGTCACTTGTATTTTTGAGTTCACCGAACCATGACACAATTCAGTGCATCTTCATAAAAGTCTGAGTTGGACCTTCTACACAACCGATTAGTTAAGTTCGTGAGACATTACATTTCAACACACACATCGATTGTGATTCTCGGAGAGGTATGCCATGGTATCCAATGGCATCTATGTGAACTTCTATGTGACGATTTCGCCACACAAAGGGAATTACCTTAGGCCATGTAGTGGAGATGAACCAAGGAGGAGACATCATGCGAGCCATGTCATTGAGTAACCTCTTATATTGAGTCGACAACCTATATCCCAGAGGACTCACAAATTGCAAGATCTATGGGAATCCTTGGGATTGTGGGTATACTCAGTTTGCTCATGATCACATTGGCATATTTTTTGGATTGAAGATTTTTCCTATTTACCGATATCTTCATGGTGAACTTGCTAAGAGACGTTTCCTACGCATGTAGAAGACCATATGCTTGAGAGGAAAACAATAAAAGATGAAATAAAATTATCACCCAAGGATACATTCTCCTCTCTTGACTTGTGCCTCATCCTATTCAAGGAACAACCAACAACCTCCTTCATATGACATTTACCGCGCAATGAATGAAGATACATAATTCCTTGTGCTCATCATTGATTTTGCCATCAAGTGTTCTTGGGGCAAGTTGGAGGCCAGAAACAACAATATTGTGGCCGTACCCACCCATGGACACCTTCGAGAACATCAACTCGCCTACAATATGTTATGATCATATATGAGGGTGTGGTGGAAACATTGGCCACAATAAAGGAGCAACGGAAGACATCGTGTGATGTCTTGATGCCCCCATGCCACAACACCCTCGACGTTGATGACCCACTGCCACCCTTGCCCAAATTATTCTTCTCTAGTCGAGTTCATCTCGATCTCCTCTCACACCATCTTCATCCCCATGTTGTCGCTGCATCCCCATGTTCCTAGCCACATTCGCATTTCCTAGATTGACAATCATTGCTTGTCTTGCTCTAATCAGGTTCACTCGGCAGCCGTTCCTCTCCCTCGGGCCCGTTGGAAAGCTACTCTCGGGTGCCTTCGAGCGTCCACCCCACCCACTCTTGCCGACACACTCCCATTAATTGTAAGTGGGTCTACAAGGTTAAGACTGGTTGTGATGGTTCTCTTGAGCGCTACAAGGCTAGTCTTATTGCTTGTGGCTTTCATCATGAGCATGGTCGTGCCTAAGACGAGGCATTTGCTCATGTTGCCTGCATAAACACAGTTTGCTCCCTTCTCGTGGCTTCTGTTTGCCACTAGTTTGTCTCTCAACTTGATGTCAAGAATGCCTTTCCTAATTGCGAGTTATCCGAGGTATGTATACAAAGGCATACCTTAACTAAGTTATGTATGGAAAACCCATTAATCATCTATTCTATTCTTCTTTTAACACGACAATCAACTAAAAAATAGCATGCTATTTCAGCCTTATAGCGTCGCTATAGCATATCGGGAAGGGTCACATTATGTTTTACCTCATTTGCTTGCTACGGTGCTAAACAAAAAACGTTTTAGCATTTTAGCGTTCACATGGCCCATCTGATAGCGGCCCAACCCACTCTCACTCTCTCTCAAGACGCAACAAATGCAACAGCCCATCGACCTAATCTAGCCAACTCGTGGCCCTCATTCCCCATTTCCCACTAGTTCAATAGCTTGTGACCTAGGGCAGCGGCGGCGTCTCATGACTCATGAGCACTGTTCAAGATATCTTCCGATAAATCGGTCGATTTATCGCTTACCGCTGTCTGACCGATAAGATAAATCGGCCGATAAATCAGCCGATATGGCGATAAATCGGCCGATATGCTGATAAACTGGCCGATTTACCCCTTATCATGGGTCGACCGATAAGTTCCCGATAAGCGATATCCCCAACATTGCTCTTGAGTGAAGGAGACGATGGCGGTTCGTGAGCGGCAGCGGCTTCTCTTCCTCCCGTCTCCAAGTAGCAGCGTCAACCACACCTCCAACTCCAGCAAGTCAGTGGCGCAGCGCCGATGTCAGCCAAGCCACCTGTGTCGGCAAGTCAACCAGCAAGGGAGAGCATCCTCTATCCATCCCATCTCCAAGTAGCAGTGTCGGCCTCATTCAATTTCCTCGCCCATGTCCCCATCCGCGTCGCGCTCCTGCTGCTCCTGTCGCCGTGGCAGAGGAAGCTAGTCACGCTGAACTTGCCACCGCCGTGTTGCTCCTCATCGCCGGCCGTTGTAATTTTTTTCATTGAACAAAACATGTTGATTCTATGTTAGATCATCTATGGTGGAACTACAGTTTCCTATCTTAATTAGAAGTACTTGGTATCAACCTAATACTACATCTGTTGTGCTTGATGGTATCTTATTTAGGTGTGTCCACTTGTTCTTTTCTTGTATTACTAATTTACTACTGTTTGTCCTCTGCAAGCCCAAAGCACTTCTGAATCTGGGTATGAAAGGAATGTGCATGTTTATGCCATGGAATTGGACCTTGTGCGTGTATTGCTCCTGGAAAAAATGTAGTTGCTGAAATCCTTTATTTCTGGATATATTTGGCATTTTTTTAAATGCTATTTTCAAATATAGCATGCTATTAGCACGCAATAACTTGTGTAGCATCTGGAGAAGGGCGAAGCTCTATTTGATTGTGTGCTATTTTTTTTATGGATGACAACTCTCACATGGTTGCAAATTATTCTTATCAGTTCATATGCATTTTACCCAATTGTTAGCAAATGACGCCTTTCCTTTATTAAGCATTTCAATATCATATACAGCCTATAAGATTATGCGAGCATTTGTGAAACAGCTTAGTGATGAATTCTGACATGACTTGGAAGTGTAGGTTAGAGTGCACTGATGTTATGGTTTTAGTCCTTTCCTATTTTGGTCGAGTTATTCCATAAACATTGCAAGGATAGTCTCCTTTGGAGACTGGGCCATGGTCCCGTGCCAGATTGCTTGGTTCTTGTATTTTGAAAAGATAGATTTCACACTAAAGTAGTGTTCTATGCTTTCCATCATCACCCCTCATGTATGCCCTTTTCTTCTACTTCTCTTCTACTTATTTTAATATGGCATTTAGATCCACATAAATACAAACGCTTATGTACTTACAGAAATCGTTCAACCAGGTGTCCCTACACCAAATTGTTCTACTTTATTGGTTATGTATACAGCCATTTCTTGTAAGATATACATGCTGGAACAGTGACGTGGAATTTGTTAAAAGTACATAAAGTACGTACAGTGATTATTATCAAGATTGGCCGTATATATGTGCCATCGTTCTGTACAATGTTTAGTTATCTTGATGATTGTTGTTCTGTACCTTTAGTGATTATTATGTCGTTGAATTTTCTCAATTGAGTTGTCTATGCAAATCAGTGTGTTAAATTTACAACCATAACAGTTGAATAGGTTGCGTTCCATTAATTCTCAGTAGTACTGCAAACTAAATTGTAGAAAAATTAAATCATTAATATCCTTCCATTGTTTTAGACTACTTTAATGTGCTATGCTGAAGAGAATAAGCGTTGAAAGCATGTTTGCATTTTCTCTATCTGGTTCATTGTGTTACAGAGCAGTGCTTGCATTACTCTACATGATGCTCGCTGTTTTATTGTCCCGTGATTATTGTTTTGACTACTCTTGAAAGATCTGTTTGAAGGAATAAAAAAAATTTGATTTCTTGAAATTCTGTTTATTGCAAAAGAAACGTGTGGCAACTATTTTGCGATAAAATTATAAACTAGACTGTTTTTGGGTGCTCAGAAATAATAATATCAGAAATGTTATTGGAAGTTTTCTAATAACCTTTGTTGTAGAGAGTTAATATTTTCTTTTGATCCTCGCAGAGTAAGTGTTGCTGATGGAGCTCGTTTGACTGAATTGGCTACTCCACATTTTGAGGGGCTGCAGTTGAATAATACAACTCCTTTTGGTAAGGATATTAGAGCAATCATATGTACTGCAACAGAGATGTATTTGCTTTTTGCTGGAATATTTTCCACACCTTTTAATCTTTTATGCACTGTAACTTTTTAGATAACAATTTGCTGTGCTAACACCGTTAAGATAAACTTCTGCTTGCCACATTTCAGTGCATGCATGTGGGGCCACTTACGCGTACTATTTGTTTATCCATAAAGGGCAATTTAATTCTAGTTCCAAAAAACGATGGGTCATGCCACCGTTTTGATGCTATAGTTGTCTGGTCTCTAATGTAACTCTTGACCATCATTGGTGGTGCATCTTATAATAATCTACTTCTGGATATCATGTTGCAGATGGGAATCACTCTATGCCAGCATCTAGTCTTCCTCGTTTTAGCATGAGACAACAATTTCCTCCTGTGGATCAAAATTTCATTGCTGATGGAAACATAGAACAGAGCTCAAATCATACAGGCTGGAGGAGAAGTGATTTTCCACAAAAATCAGCATTTCGCAAGTTTTCTGAGAAGCACGAGTTTGGAAGTTCCAGTACTTTTATGGAGCCATCATTTTTTACGGAAGCACCAGACCCGAGTCGTAAAGAAACAAGAAATCCACCAAAGCCTCCAAAATTTCTTGCGGAAAATTGCAACCGTCAACCACATCATGGCAGTGTGAGTATCTCATTACCTGTTCCAGATTATGTTTCTTCATCCAGTGTCCATTTTAGATGTTATTGTTTCCCACTGCTACAGCCTTTGTATTCTTATACTGCAGTTCTTTTATCTTACGTTCACTTGACGCTGATTTTGATAACACTGTTTTTTTGTGTTGTTACTCTAGGTTGGCCTACCTGTCCAATATCAAGATTTCTTTATAACTAGCTTGGAAGAAATCGATAAACAGGGAAGCTACCACAATTGCCATCAGATATGGCCAGTGGGTTTTACATCTTACTGGCATGATAGAGTCACTGGTTCACTGTTTGAGTGTGAAGTGTGTGATGGAGGAAGTTCTGCGCCTTTGTTTAAGGTCAGAAGGTTACCATGTTCATTGTTCCCTCTTCCAGAAGCCTCAACCATTCTCTCCCAGAATGGTGCAAGAATGGCCGATACAACCGCAACAAAGGAAAGTGGCAGTTTTATTGGAGATACTGCTAATGATATGGATGATAATATTTATATGATGATCGATATTCCCTCTGAGACCAAACAAGATTTTTTATCATGTCTTAGCAATGATACGGAGGATAAAAGGACTTCTTTGGTTTGCAATGATTTACAGAATTCAAATATGATGTCGCAAATACTACCATCAAATTCTGAGAATGTTCCACCAAGTAAAGAAGCCAATATTAATGACCAAATTGGGGAGTTTACATTTGTGGGAACATCATCCTCTTCAGTATGGGGGATGATTTCTTCTGCTATGGTGGAAGCTTGTGAAAAATGTACAAGGAACATGGGCATCTGGTATTCTCATGCACACACAACAGAGAAAATCATTTATTAAACAAGGGAAGTGGATGTCAGAATTTTGATGGTCCTTACGCTCCCTTAAATAGACTTTGCTCATCCAATGGCCCCAGTATACCAAGAGTTACAGAAAAGAATAATGATGTGGAATCTACTTATACATTACTGAAGAATTGGTTATACCATGATAGAATTGGGCTTGATTTGGAATTTGTTCAAGAAATTGTGGAGTCTCTTCCTAGATCCATGTCGTGCATAAACTACCAGTTCTTGTGCAATAGGGCAGAATTTCAATCTTCTCTGACAGTTGCAAGTGGTTTACTTTTATCTGTGCATAAAGATGGTCAAAGTAATGGAGATACGCCATATGGTAGACATGGTGCAGTGACTGGGCTACAAGATGATGCTCAACCCAGCAGTTCTAGCATCCGCAATCTACCTCCGGGACGTCCAATTAGCCATAAGCTTCAACCAGAATCGGCGGCAGATGTTTTCCAGGTAGCTCTTTACATATCTGTCATTGTTTCTACTATTTGAAGAAACGCATCTTTACAAAGTCGTGCATTTCCTTTTTATTCTTGCATCCATCTTCTCATTGAAATTTTCTTGCAGATATGGGAGTTCTTGGGGCGCTTTGCTGAAATCATTGATCTCAAAGAAGTGCCTTCATATGAACAATTAGAAGATGAACTTGCTGACCCATGGCCAATTTCTGCAAGTCAGAAAGAAACACTATCAAAAGGCATTCAGGAATGTAGGGATTACTCTTCACCAATGAATTCCCCTGCAAATGCTTCTATATCACATTCAAATAGTGAATCTGGTGTCTCCAATAATCAAGAGATTGTGTCTGTATTTATTCCTGTTGAAACTTCCTCTATGAAGGAAGCGCGTCTAGATAAATTGGCAGCCCAGACAGTTGGGAGGTGTACTGGTACAGTATTGCCCAGGATTCATCTTGCACTCATTAAGGTTGTTTTTGGTGAGGTGTTATCAAAGCTCAACATTGACCCCAAAGAATCAAGACCCAGGGGCGGAAGAAAGGACACTGAGAGCCTTATTTCGACAAAGGAATTTAGCTTTGATATGCTAACTGCTAACAAGTTGACTTGGCCAGAGTTAGCTAGAAGGTATATTTTAGCTATTTCTTCCATAAATGGGTGCATGGATGTGTCTTCCAGTCAAGAAGGGGTGAAGTTATTCCGCTGCCTACACGGTGATGGTGGCATATTGTGCGGAGCAGTACCTGGGGTTGCCGGCATGGAGAAGGATGCCCATGTAAGCATTTTACTTCTACAATTAGCTGAACCTTGTGATTTATTTGGATCATTCCTTCCTTTCCTTCTTCAATAGACACGAGTTGTAGTCTTTAGCTTGCTGTATGCTATGGTTACTTGATATCTGCTTTTAGATTTTTCTCCAACTTTTTATTTCTTTTTATTAGTATTTGCTTTGATTGCAACCCTGTACAATTATATTATACACATTAACTCTTCATAATAGTATGTTTCTATGTTGTTTCCATGAGGGACATATCCCTGTTTTATCCTGCTTACGAAAAAAGCTTTGCTTTTTGGGTTATCTGTCACCATCAGTTGCTGTCATTACTCTGTATTTGTATATATTTTGTAGAAATAATAAAAAGAGGTATGTACAAGCCTAGCAAGGCGAGTATAATCAGTTACGAGACTCTGCCCATTTTCTTTTATGATTTGTTTTGGAGCTTTTCCACCTGTTTGCAGGAATTTTGTTGTTAATTCTTGTTTTTGCTTATTTGGCTGGAGATATATTGACTACATTGATTCCTTGTCCAGCTGTGTGATATTTTGAGAATATCAAATATAATTTATAAGGATGTTGTGTTACGTTCGTTATATGATTTATGAACAGTTTTTTGTTCGCCCACTAATAGATATTATTGTAAATTTCCCGTGTTCTTATTTTAGACGATTGTAAATATTATGTGTATTTTTGCTGCACTGTAATTATTGTCTTGTATTTTCAGCTGCTTTTGGAGGCGGAGAATTTGATATGCAGTTCTCTATCAACTGAAGGAAACAAGTATTCTGCTGAGGTTCCTAGTGCTGATAATAGAACATTGCCAGATTGGGCAGAAGCACTAGAGCCTGTGAGAAAATTACCGACAAATGTGGGAACGAGAATTAGAAATTGTGTTTATGAAGCTTTGGACCGAAAACCACCAGAATGGGCAAGGAAAATTTTGGAACATTCGATAAGTAAAGAGTTCTACAAGGCTAATGCATCTGGACCAACCAAGGTTAGTCATGCCCCCGCAGGCTGCAGTCATTGTATTATTGCCGTTCCAGACTGCGTTTATTTCCCTTTTTCGCTTTGGCCTGCTCTCAGGCCCTTATAAAAACCTTTTTATTGATAGATCTGGCTGCAATGCTTATGGTGTTTTTCTCGTAAAGAGTAACGAGTTGCAAAAATAAAGTATGCGTTTGTATTAGAACTCCTCATGTATTTTGCCCTTAGCCAGCAATACGAAATCATAAATTCCATTTTCTAGTTCCCCTAAGACTTCTTTTGTTTTACTATTTTACGAGATGAAGTATTGTATCCCTTTAAAAGGATGACAGAATGGTTGCATAATTTTGTTTGAAACCTTGGAGACCAGTCAGATGATGTATTTTGTATTTACATGTTTTTGATTATATAGCCTGAGCAGGAACCTTTGGTTAACATGAACTTGCTGTCAGCATCGCATTTTAACCAAAGTTTTACTATACACGGCCAAGCTTAAGTTGTATTTGACTTATTCTTTGCCATGATACCTTTGTCTATCTTTTATTTAATTTGAGGACCCTTGTGACTAGGGGACTATTTGGAAAATACACTAAAAGATTTTTTTTTCCTTGTGACAGAAAGCTGTTTTATCTGTGTTGTCAGAGGCAAGCCGTGTAACAGTGCCACAAAAGCCTGAAAAACCAAGAAATGAAAGGGAAACTATTTCCATCTCAGAGGTTATCTTGAAGAAGTGTCGAATTGCTCTGCGCCATGCCATTTCCTCAGATCAATATAAGCTTTTGGAAAATCTGCTTGGAAGTATTCTAGTGAACTCTAATGAGTATGAGGATGAGGGCATCCTTGGGTTTTCTGGTATGGTGCCACGCCCTTTGGACTTCCGCACAATTGACATAAGGTTGGCTATGGGAGCTTACCGTGGATCTTGGGAGAGCTTTTTTGAGGATGTGCAAGAGGTACATTTTTATTTAACACCCTTTTTGTATTATGCTATGGTCATACGCATGGGATATTTTCTCAGATTTTCCATGGATGGCTTCATGTGCCTGCAAATACTCCTGTTGCGTTAGCTTGTGCTAACTGTTGATCAGCAAAGGAGCTATAACAGACAGTGTGCCAAAACTAGAAAATCAAGCTGACAGTTAGCTTGTGCACAAACTAGAAAATTTGCTGATCTGCTATGTGTTTACCTGCAGGTAATCCGTAATCTGCACACTGCATGTGCAGATCGAACGGATATAGTGGAAATGGTTCTGGAATTCTCTAAGAGTTTTGAATTGCATAAGACAGAGGTTTGTTATCCCTTTCTGTATATTAGCTTACTGTTAAATTTTCTGTATATTACCATTGATTTTAGTAAACCTTTTGGCTTTCTGTGCAGGTGCTCAACATTGTTCAGAAATTTGATTGCTACCTGTCTAGGGAGAATACTGGTTCAGAAATCCCTGAGGAGCTACAGGTTATTCTGGCTGCAACAAGCAAATTACCTAAAGCTCCATGGGAGTATGGCATTTGCAAAGTGTGTGGCGTTGATAGAGACGATCACATTGTTCTCTTGTGTGATGAGTGCGACGCTGAGTACCATACTTATTGCCTGAGTCCACCACTAACTCGTATACCACGAGGAGATTGGTTCTGCCCATCGTGCATGTTAAAGCCGGAGATATTTAAACGACAACGAAAAGGAGCAGAGTCTCATGCATTTCACGGCAAACCATCGTGCGTGTCAGCTCAAAGGAAATCACATTTTGTCCAGGGTGTTCGGGATTTGAAACCACAACAGAAAGGACCCTATCATGACATGCTTATTAAGTTAGCTGCAGCGGTGGCAGAAAAGGAGTACTGGGAGCTTAGCACACAAGAGGTATGGTTTTCTCTTCTATCTTTCAAGTAGATATATCTATTGTTTAGTGTTTGGAAGTTTTAGTTATTTGTGTATTGCACATTTCATTGTATTCCTTTATATGATTTTACTTGGCCAAATAATCTTTTCTCTATTATTTTACGGTACAAAGTTTTCTAACATTTATCTTCAAAATGCAGAGAATACATATGCTGAAATTTCTTTGTGATGAAATGCTCAACACAGTCCTCATAAGAGAACACATGGCATCCCTGAGAAGAGATTTTCTGGGAAAGGATTCCTTGGGTCGACTGTACTGGGTTTTAGGACGAGCTGGTAAACGTCCTTTGCTGGTCGCTGATGGAAGCATATTGATAAGCAATGAGAGGAACCCACCATCTACTTCTGATTGTAAAGGGTGGAATTCTGCATCTGTTGTCGTTTATGAATCGGACGAAGAAATACGTAGCCTTGTTGACTGGCTAAGGGAATACGATCCAAAGGAGAAAGAGCTGAAACGTGATATCCAGCAGTACTGGCAGCGGCAGAGGCATTTTCATCACCTGGGTAATTTTGTTCTTAGTGATCCTCCAGTATCATCCAAGGGGTCGTCGAACAGCAGCGAACAACAGCTTATGGAACTTCCCAGTACCAAGGCTGCATCAATTTTGGGGAAAGCATGCCGCTGCGACTGCTTGGAGCCTATATGGCCTGCTCAACACCACTGCACAGCATGTCACGAGACTTACTTCACGTCAACGGACTATGAAGATCATGCTGGAAAGTGCTCCACCTCTGAGTCCACAAAACCGATGAAGTCATGCCCATATGACTTTGAAGTGATTTGCAGAAAATTTGCCACCAATGATTCAAACAAGGAGACAGTGAAGGATATTGGACTTATTGGATCAAACGGAGTTCCGTCTTTTGTCCCTTCACGTGCAGCTTTTATTGATCCTCCAGTCATTCTGAATAAAAGCAAAAAGCAAGATGACATCCCAAATGATGATTTGGTTTCCAGCTGCTTAGAGGAATGCCAGTCAATGTCGTCTGCACAAAAGTTAGGGCAGGAAGGGTCCAATTCTGCTCAAAATTGTACTTCCTGCGATGAAAATGTATCAAAAACTAAGGAGCCAGCCCCTGATACAGACAAGCCAACAAGATTGCTGGCTGTTAACGGTGGCTTGGTTCCGGAGTCATCATTGAAACCTGTTACAGGAAGAAACAATCTTGTCCTAAAGCAGCAAAAAATTAATTTGCTTGACATACATGCAGCATTGCCCGAGGAAGCGTTGAGAGCCTCAAAGTCTCAACTAATTAGAAGGCGTTCATGGCGTGCTTTTGTCAAGCATGCCCAATCAATATCCGAGGTAACTCACTTGATCTATTATATTTATTCACCTTAATCCGTGCCACGGAAAATATATTTCTATCTAGTACAGTAGTGTTTATTACAGTATTTTTGTGCTGATTATCTAGTGTCCATTAAGAGCGCTCTAACATCATCATGTCCGTACAAAATAAATGCTTGACAGTGGCATTGTACTGATTAATCGTATCTATTCTATGCCTCTTCCAGATGGTAGTGGCGACCAGTATCTTGGAGAATACAATAAAATCTGAGTTCCTCAGGAATGATTGGTGGCACTGGTCCTCCTTAACAGTAGCCATCAAGACGTCAACTGTATCCTCGCTGGTTCTCAGGATCCACACTCTGGACAAGTGTATCATATACACCAAGGAGCCTAACACTGTAAACATGGGGAGGAGCAGGAAAGATCCAGAAGCATCAGCGTTGTAATCTGCGTCGCTCAATTTGTATACTCCAAACTTAGATGCTCCACTTTATTTGTTGTGTGCAACAATGTGACGCTGTGGTGACAGAGATGGTATATACAGTCTTTGGTTATTATGTGGTCCCTTGAGGCTTTAGAGCTAGCTTTGATTCTGGTGTTCCTGCAAGGGTGCAACCTTGACCGTTCATTTTAAAAGGTCATATTGTGCGCCTTAGATATGTTTGGGCTAACCTGTTTTAGCTTTCACAGGGTCAGGGATTCAGATCTGGTGCCTTTTTTTTTTTGAGAAAAGGCAAGAGCTTGCCCCAGGGGGGGGGGGTACAATCCTCAGCAAGGACTTTCATAGGCAGCGAGCTCATGAGCCAGTTTGTTCCTGTTACGTGTCACACCCCAAAAAATTAACCTTGTTTTATTAATTAAAATTTGGCTAGAAAATAAAATTTTGAATTTTATTAGGTTCTTTAATAACTTTAGAACCTTTTCTATACCTGTCCTTCAGAAATCCTTTCTTATATAATAAAATTTGGGAATAATTTTTATGGACTTTGGTTGTACCTTGGGTCATTTCATTACTTGTTTAATAACAGCAGAGATTATTTTCATAATAAAATTTTGCCCTAGAAAATTCTTTTAATAACTTTTTCAGTGATTTAAATGCTTCTGTTGCACTACAACCATTTTAAATAATTCTCTAAAAATTCCAACTTAATTCTGAGAGGTCATGGGATGCCTATGTGTCACTTTGGTGCAAAAACCCAACTTGGTGTTTTGAAA
>LR738715.1:1197691-1211130 GCA_902687465.1 Secale cereale | reverse complement strand
GGTCCCCGAATCGATTTCCATAGTTGTTGAACCCCAAGGTGCGCTTACGTGTCGGTTATCAGCACTTGCAGTTTTGGCCGATTATAGCCTCTTTCGTGCACTATTACTCACTGTTTTGGGGTCCCGGAGTGATTTTCAATATTGACGAACCCCGGGGTGCCTTTATGTGTCGGTCATCAACACTCACGTTTTTTGTCGATTCTGGCCCGTTTTCTGGACTATTGCTCACCGTTTGGGGGTCCCAGAGTGATTTCCACGATTGTCGAACCCCGGGGTGCGTTTACGTGTCGGTCATCAACACTCGAATTTTTGTCGATTCTGACCCGTTTCGTGGACTGTTACTCATCGTTTAGGGTTCCCGGAGTGATTTCCACGATTGACTAACCGCAGGGTGAGTTTACGTGTCGGTCATCAACACTCGAAGTTTTGGCTGATTCTGACCCGTTTCGTGGACTATTACTCACCGTTTTGGGGTTCCCGAATCGATTTCCATAGTTGTTGAACCCCAAGGTGCGCTTACGTGTCGGTTATCAGCACTTGCAGTTTTGGCCGATTCTAGCCTCTTTCGTGGCCTATTACTCACTGTTTTGGGGTCCCGGAGTGATTTTCAATATTGACGAACCCCGGGGTGCCTTTACGTGTCGGTCATCTGGACGCAGAGAAAGCCATGATAGCTACAAGGCATGCAGAGCTAGACTCCCAAGCTTTCCGGCTCAGGGTGGATCATACTTCTGCACAGGAAGTAATGCACAGAAGACAGCAAACTCGTCTACCGCCGGTTTACCAGGCGAGGAATCTCTTTGGCACACCAGGGGTGGGAACCAGTAACCACCCAGAGGTAAACCGGGGAGGAGCTCCAGGGACTGGCGCGTCGGTTCAGCCACCGGCCACGGAGCACAATCGTCAAGTTGTGCCCACTCCACACCTCCCCACCCCTCCTGGCCATTATTCTAACCCGTTGGACAACATTGTCGCCGCCGCTTCACGACTGGCCGCTTTACCCATTGAGGGGACATCCCCCGTGGCGATGGAAGCCCGCCGGGCTAAGGAATTACTGGACACGGCGCAGACACAGCAGCAGGCGTACTCTTACAGTAGGGAGAGGATTCATTCAACCCCCCGCCAAAGCCGAAGTTACACTAGGCACTGGGATGAACCGGCCGTGTCTAGCAGCGAGCGGAGATGTCACCACCACAGGCAGGATAATCCAGCAAGAGCAGAAGCACACACCCAAGAGGTGGTAGACCGAGCCAGACATACCGCCCGCGAGGATACCCGTCAAATGACACCGGTTCACCCAACCACAACAGAAACGGGAGTCACGGCGAGTTCCTTTGGAGTACAGTGTCTTGTCCCCGCTTTACGGAGCGTAAAATTACCCAAAGACTTCAAAGGTCCGCGCAAGGTGCCCAACTACACGGCAGACCTGGCTCCAGAGGCGTGGGTTGAGAGCTACGAGATGGCTATGGAGATGCTAGATGTGGATGAAGCGGCATGCGCCAAATACTTCACCATGATGGTGCAAGGCACAGCCCGGACATGGTTAAAGGGTTTACCACCTAACTCCATCGGATCATGGGGAGAACTGCGTCGCCAGTTTATCAAAAATTTCAAAGACACGTGCAAGCAGCCAATGTCAGTGGTAGATTTAGCGCCATGTGTTCAAGGAGAGCAGGAATCTACAAGCGCCTGGGTGCGGCGAGTATCAGAAATCCTTCATTCTTCCAATAGCATCAATCCTAGTACGGCGATAGTGACATTGGAAAACAACTGCCGGTTTGAGTCTCTGAAGCTGAAGTTGGGACGGCTCAAGCGGGATTGTAATGACATGGGGACACTCATGAGCGCTCTGGTGAAATATGGGGATTCTGATAACACTAAGTACCCAGAGGCAGATGGAGACAAGTCCGGGAAAGCAAACAAGGCCGGTAAACCAGTGCAAGCTTATCCGGCAGGAACGAGTTTCAATGGTAAGCGGAAAGCAGAAGGTGGTTCCGATTTTGTGGCTAATACCAACGTTCAGGGAAACGGGCAGCGCCGCAAGGGTAGACCACCTCCTCGTGGTGAAGGGCAATTCCTCAGTCTAGAACAACAGTTGGACGCGCCTTGCCCTAAACACAGCAAAGAGGGAATCCCATCTAAACATTCATGGAGGGAATGCCGGATTATGATAGAGGCCATGAGACAAGCCAAATATAACCACGGACCCCCGGGCGGCGGCGCGAGTTCCGGTTTTCAGGGTCCGGGTCACCAGGGTAATGGTTCCGGATCAGGATATCACGGCGGTAACAACAACTATTCCAGCAACAACAGTAACGGTCAGCATCAGCAGAACCAACAGCATGGTCAGGGTGGTTACAATAACCAAGGAAATCAGCAGCATCAACAGCAGCAGCAATCCGGATATCAGAGTAATCCGAAGGAGCTAAGCAGTGTACAGTATCATGTTTTCACCACAAGTTTGTGCAAACGAGATCAAAAGGTTCTGAAACAGGCAGTACACGCAGTTGAACCGGCAACGCCACGTTTTCTACGTTGGTCGGAACAACCTATTGTGTGGAGCAGAGAAGATCACCCGCCACGGGTTGATAATCCGGGCCAGTTGGCCCTAGTGGTAGCACCATAGGTGGGTGGCTACAAGTTCACTAAGGTACTCATGGACGGCGGCCGCAGTATCAACATCTTGTACTACGAGACTTTTCGGCGTATGGGGCTGACAGATAAGAAGTTGAGATAGTCCAACACAGTATTCCATGGAGTGGTGCCAGGTAAATCAGCTTACCCTGTTGGGAAGATTGATCTTGAAGTCACCTTTGGGGATGAGCAGGATTCTAGGTCAGAGACAGTGACCTTTGAGGTTGTAAAGATCAGGAGCCCATATCATGCTCTGTTTGGGAGACCGATTTACGACAAGTTCATGCCTAGACCGTGTTATGTTTATCTACAGCTCAAGATGCCGGGTCACAAGGGAACCATCACGGTTCATGGAAGTCGCAAGATCGCATTGGAGTGCGAGGAAGGAGACGCAGCCTATGCAGAGGCAGTGTGTGCTATGGAGGAGTTGAAGTTCTACAAAGACAACGTTGATCCGGCAGATATGTCCCCGTTAAAAAAGCCAACTACAGAACATGATCCGGCGTTGAAATTTAAATCGGTAGAGAAGACCAAGCAAGTTGACTTTGTGCCAGGCGATTCATCTAAGCAGTTCACAATCAACGCTAACCTAGACCCCAAATAGGAAAGCGCGCTCATCGAGTTCATCCGTGAGAATCGGGATATCTTTGCATGGAAACCTTCTGACATGCCGGGTATACCGAGGGAACTCGCTGAGCACAGTCTTAACATTGATCCGAAGTTTAAACCGGTCAAGCGGTACCTACGCCGCTTCAACGAGGAGAGGCGCAGGGCCATAGGTGAGGAAGTGGCCAGGCTTTTGGCCGCAGGGTTCATAGTTGAGGTGTTCCATCCGGAGTGGTTGGCTAATCCGGTTCTGGTATTAAAGAAAAATGGAACGTGGAGGATGTGTGTAGATTACACAGACCTAAACGAGGCTTGTCCAACTGATCCTTTTGCTCTCCCCCGTATTGATCAGATCATTGATGCTACGGCAGGATGTGAGCGGCTAAGTATTTTGGATGCATATTCAGGGTATCATCAAATCAAGATGGCAGTTAAGGACCAGGAGAAGACAGCCTTCATAACTCCCTTTGGAGCTTTCTGCTATGTATCCATGCCCTTTGGGCTCACGAGTGCCCAAGCAACTTACCAGCGTTGCGTGCAGAACTGTCTCAAGGGGCAGATCGGAAAAAATGTCCATGCCTATGTTGATGACATTGTGGTGAAGTCAAGGAAGGAGGAGACGCTGATAGAAGACCTAAAGAAAACCTTTGACAACCTCCGGGTTTATAAGATGATGCTTAATCCGGAGAAGTGCGTTTTTGGTGTTCCGGCAGGCAAGCTCCTTGGATTCTTAGTATCAAACAGAGGAATAGAGGCCAATCCGGAGAAGATCAAGGCGATCACATCCTTGACTAAACCGGCTTGTATCAATGATGTACAGCGCATAGTAGGCCGGATTACAGCATTAAGCCGATTCATCAGCCGTTTGGGAGAGAAGGCAATTCCTCTTTATCATATGCTGAAGAAGACAGGTCGTTTTATATGGAGCGATGCTGCAAACGCTGTGTTTGAGGACTTGAAGCGGCAATTAGCAGAACCACCAGTTCTTGCCGCCCCTGTGGACAATGAGCCGCTGCTATTATACGTGGCAGCCAATGCCCGTGCGGTCAGCGTGGCAATTGTGGTGGAACGCAAGGAAGCAGACAAGGAATATCCGGTTCAGCGCCCGGTTTACTACGTCAGTGAGGTTTCAATTGACTCAAAGCAAAGGTATCCACACTGGCAGAAGCTGGTATATGGCGTGTTCATGGCAAACCGGAAGCTGAAGCACTATTTCCAAGGCCACCCAATTACTGTTGTCAGCTCAGCTCCATTGGGGGATATAATCCAGAACAGAGAAGCTACTGGTAGAGTGGCAAAGTGGGCCATTGAGCTTAGCCCACATGGATTGAAGTATGTACCCCGTACTGCTATCAAATCCCAAGCACTGGTACATTTCATCAATGATTGGACAGAATTGCAAGCACCATAGGAGAAGCCGGATCATACATACTGGACTATTCACTTCGACGGTTCAAGGCAATTAGATTGCTCGGGGGCTGGAGTCGTGTTAACTTCCCCACGAGGTGACAAATTTTGTTATGTCGTCCGACTAATGTTCCCTTGCACTAACAATGCTGCTGAGTATGAAGCTCTCCTTCTCGGGCTACGGATGGCTAAGGAGATGAACTTGAGCCGGGTCAAGTGTTTTGGTGATTCAGATCTGGTGGCACAACAAGTATCTGGCAAGTGGGACTCCAAAGACCCTCTCATGGCAGCCTACAGGCGAGAAGTTGAGGTGGTGGCAGGATGTTTCAAAGGATATCATGTGGATCACATAGACCGGCGGAAAAATGAAGCGGCCGATGCTCTAAGCCGGCTGGGCTCTCAGCGTAAACTGGTGCCACCAAATACTTTCTTGGATGAGTTACACAGTCCATCAGTTCAGATACCATCGGAGGAGGATTTGGCTGTTCCTGATCCGGAAGCACAGCTGGTTGCAGCGCTTCATGTTATTCCAGATTGGACGCTCCCTTACTTGGCGTACCTAAGCCGAGGAGAGTTGCCAGATGATGAGGTTGACAGGCAGATAATCCGGCGATCCAAATCTATGACCATTGTTAACGGAGAACTTCATCACCGCAGCGTTTTTGGGGCATTTCAGCACTGTGTATCATCGGAAGAAGGCAATGATATTCTTCGAGAGATACATGAAGGAGATTGTGGTCATCACGCCGGTTCAAAATCACTGGTAGCCAAGGCTTTTCGTCAAGGGTTTTACTGGTTAACGGCCCATGCTGATGCGGAGGATCTAGTCCGGAGATGCGACGCTTATCAGAAATTTTCACGGCGTGCTCTTTTCCGGCACAGGAGTTACGGATGATTCCAATTACTTGGCCGTTTGCGACTTGGGGGCTCGATATGGTTGGACCTTTTAAACGATCCCAAGATCAGAAAACCCACCTGTTGGTGGCAGTGGACAAGTTTACAAAGTGGATTGAGGCAGAGCCTGTCAGTAAGTGTGATGCGGCAACAGCGGTTAAATTCATCAAAAAGGTAATTTACCGGTTTGGCTTTCCACACAACATTATTACTGATAATGGCACCAATCTATCTAAAGGAGATATGGAAGAGTTTTGCCAAAGGGAGCATATTCGCCTGGATGTATCTTCAGTAGCTCACCCTCAATCCAATGGTCAAGCTGAAAGGGCCAACCAAGAGATCTTGCGAGGCATTAAGCCCCAGCTTATGACTCCCTTGCAAAGAACACCAGGGTGCTGGGTTGAGGAGTTACCTTCTGTCCTCTGGAGCATCAATACTACGCCTAACAGGTCTATAGGCTATACGCCTAACAGGTCTATAGGCTATACGCCCTTTTTCATGGTGTATGGTGCTGAAGCAGTTCTCCCTAGTGATACCCGGCACGACTCACCACGGGTGGCGGCTTATGTTGAAGCGGTCAATGAGCAAGCAAGACAGGACAGCTTAGACCGGCTAGATGAGGAACGTGACATAGCAGCGGCACGATCCGCAATTTATCAGCAAGACCTGCGCAGATATCACAGCCGCCGGGTTAAGACCAGGACGTTCCAGGAGGGGGACCTGGTGCTCCGGCTCATCCAAGACCAGACAGATATGCACAAGTTATCCCCACCTTGGGAAGGGCCCTTTGTGGTCAGCAAGAATCTACACAACAGCTCATATTACGTGGTGGACGTTCGAGAACATAAAGACTCACGGACAGCAGAGGAAGAGACGAAGAGGCCGTGGAACATTGCTCTTCTGCGGCCGTACTACACTTGAGCCATGGGCTCCGCTTCATGTATCATGTATATATTATGATTAATAAATAAACCGGCACCCCCGGTAAACCGGGGGATCAGCCATTTTCTTTCAATATAAGTGTCTTATGGGAATTCACTCAGGTGATATCCATCTAAAGTTTATTGCTCTTGATATATGTTATTTTTTTCAAGAAAACAAGATGCTTTGATCAATCTATTTTGATATGCAGGACAATTATATAAGGGACCAAAGAGGGTTTGACACACAAGTGCAACCACCATATAGGTATCCTGCTTCTACGGTCACCAGGGGGCTTCCTGTTCAAACATAGGTCGTATTCGAACCAAAGAGAACATAGCCAAACTCACTAGGGGGCTACGGATCACATTCGAATCCTAGCTCAACCCCTTTGGTCCATTATATATGATCGCATTCGAATCATAGCTTAAACCCCGTTTGGGTCCGACATGGATCGCATTCGAATCCACTGATCGACAAAATTTCAAAGCCACTGGGGGCTATGGATCGCATTCGAATCCTAGCTCAACCCCTTTGGTCCAGTATATATGATCGCATTCGAATCATAGCTTAAACCCCGTTTGGGTCCGCCTTGGATCGCATTCGAATCCACCGATCGGCAAAATTTAAAGGCCACTGGGGGCTACGGATCGCATTCGAATCCTAGCTCAACCCCTTTGGTCCGGTTTACTGATCGCATTCGAATCAGAAGCCTCAATTTCGAGCCTGGCAGCTCACAAAAAGCCTCGATTTGGAGCCTGGCAGCTCGTAAAAAGCATCGACTACATGGTCTTATTTGCCAAAAAACATGCTTTGCTTCTGCGATTTTACAAGTTTTTGTGGTTAACCAAATTTATTGATCCGGAATTGGGCAACTTCAAGGTTGACCACGTATCTACAAAGTTAAAAGTCTGGGTCATGAATACCAGCATGAGTTTAAAGTCTGGGTCATAAACACCAGCACGGCTTAAACCGGCGTTTATCATAACCCGGAACAGTCATTAGGCAAACGCTAAGAGAGCCAAGAGCCTCATCAGAATCTACACAATCAATTACGCCTATCGGGTTTAGGATGTCAGGCACACTTAATCAAAGGTATGAAGTATTTTTGGGTATAAAACAGATACTCTTTCAATATATGTTTATGGGAGCAATATAATAGGTCAGGTGGTAAACCGACAGGACATCTTTTTAGCATTGTTTATGCAGACACAGATAACATAGACGGATCAACCATAGCAGACAAGGGATTAAAATTGGCAGACGCCGAGTCAAGCTGTGACATCCGAATTGAGACAAAGACAATGTTTCGAACTATCCTATTACAAGGCACTTGCAGGCCCGAACGGATTAAAGTTTTTTGCAAAAGTGTCCGGCAGCTATGAATTAAACCGGACGGTTTATGATTCCTCTTCACACTGCGAAGGCTGAGGGTCGGCTTGTTCCGGATCTTCTTCATCTTCAGGAAGTGGCTGGAAGTCAGGAACGCGCCAGTCAATCTTGGAGAGTGCACGGAAGTACATTTCCTCAGTAATAAGGTCGGACGGATCAATATCTGGAGCGAAAGTATGGCCACGCACTGGAGGCATCAGATTCTCGGTGTCATAAACCGGCCGCTCCAACCGTTCATTTTCTAAGTCATATGCCGGATGATACCTGGTCAGATCCGCTTCATCGGCAAGTTTGCTGGCGAGTGGGCGCATCTCTTTAGTTAAGGCACGGAGGTCCTCGGCAGAGAAGGTGGATCCATCTTCCTTATTACTGGGATATCCGTTCATAGCCTCTTCCGGATCAAAGTCCGGAACCCATTCCTTGGCCCGGGTCAGTGCTATAAGAGAGCCGGCCCGTGCAGCAGATTTCTTCACTTCCACCAAGCACACAGGCAGGACAGAGAGCTTCTCCAAAGTACCTTGGATGGTAGTTGGGGCCGGTTTCTGATGGGACATTGCACTTATAACCCTTTGAGCGCCGGAATAGAGCTGCTCCACCAGGGTATAAGAGGCTTTGAGCTTCTTCCGGACATCATCTCCAAGATGAGTTATGCGTCGCCCCAAATATGATTGTTAAAGTTAAACCGGAGCGGAACAAGGGTTGCAGAGATGGAAAGCATATACAATTGAGTGCTCACCAAAGATAGCAGAGGTCATAAGTTCTATTTGCTGCCTTAAACCGGTTAACTCCTGCGTAACCGGATTAAGGGCAGCTTCAGCATCCTTTGCTCTTTTCTCAAGATCATTCCTCTGCACCTCCCAGGCGGACCGCTCTGCTTCAAAGTCCTTTTTCAGTGTTTCTACGTTGGTTAAGTTCAGCACAAGCTCTTCCTTGGCTTTGGCAGAGGCAGTAGCAGCCAATCTGTTCCGGAGTTCAGTTACCTCTGCAGACCTCCGGGTCAAATCGGCCTACAAGGAAATCACATGGATTAGAAGACAAGTCAAACAAGTCTCAAGCATATAAACAAGTTATCCACTTGACACATGGGGGCTAATGTGAAGTTGAAGTATCAAAAGAGAATTTCAAACAAGTTTCAAGCATATACACAAGTTATCCACTTGACACTTGGGGGCTAATGTAAGTTCATTTTGCATACACTGAAAGTCCCGATTCATCTACAACGAGGCTAAACCGGCACTTGGGGGCTACTATGGCCCAAAGATAGGATTGCAAGGAACGTAAAACAGAGACAAGTAAAGGAAGTTACCTCGTACTTATCCTTCATCATGTTAACCAACCCGGATTCATAATCACTGTTGGTAAAGAGCCGGTTCAAATACCCGGAATGAAGTTCCTGGGCACTCAACTAAGCATAGCTGGATAAGTCCATGCTCCACTTGCCTTTTTCTTGTTGAAGTTTTTCCTCTTTGGCAGTGTGCTTGGCCAAGATGACAGGCTCAGCAGGAGCAGTAAAGCCTAACCCGGTTATCTCAACATTCGGGGAGGAAGCAACAGTTGGTCGAAGAGGGACAGCAGTAGGCGCCAGGCTAATAGGAGCCGTGCTAGCCCGAGGAGGGCTAACCCGGACAGGGCTCGCCGGTTCAACTACATTTTTCGTATTAACATCTTCCGGAGCAGCAATGTCATCATGATCCATAGGAATATGGTCATCAAATTGAGCTGCAAGATTATCTTCTGGAGGGGTAACTTCTTCCAGATCAGCGGACAGTTCAACAGTATCAGTTTCGGCAGCCGCTTTGGTTGCCTTCGCCTTCTTGCTAGGCTTCGGCTTGCTGGAAAAATCAAAGGAACAATGAGAATCATAAAGGTATAAATGTACAGATAACCGGATGTTGAAAAGGAATTACCCAGGCACGGTCTTCAGCACAAGGACCTGTGTAGCAGTCGACTCGCCGGAAGAGGACAAAGGAGCCTCCTGATAGTTAGGATCAGACGGTTTAAGCGGTTTACGTATGAGCCCGACTTTTGGATGAAGAAGAGTTGGAGAAAGTAAAACCTCGGAGCGGTGCCTGCGAGCCGGAGTAAGAGGTATTCCGGATGATTCCACTACATGGCCACTATGGCGCGTGGTCCGGCGTGCTTCATGCTGCTTCTTCTTCAGAAGAAATTTGGGGTCCAATTGAGCGTAAGGATGAGAAAAAGGGTATTTCCAGGACACCCGGCGAATTTTGGGGGGCAGCGGTTCTGAGTCTCAAGAGAGAGAGATTACCTCAACTTCCGCCGCTTTACTTCCTTCAGCCAGATCCTGTGAAAAGGAATTGTTGACATAAATTTGGATAAAGGGAGATTAAAACATATCAGGATCAACTCATACCTCGGAATCCAGATCATCTTCCTCAGGATGTGAACCGGAGGCAGCAACCGCCTTCTTCTTCTTGACAGCATATGTCTTCCGGCGTGGTTGTTTGGCCGATTTATCTTGAGGTTTTCTCTTCCAGAAGGGGTCGTTGGCCTGTGCAAAAGATAGGAAATAAATGGAAGACAATCGATATGGCCGGATCAGAACAGACAGAAAAAGTCAGAAAGAACTTACTGCTGGCGGTTTATTGTTTTCACAGAATGGAGCTAAACCGGTCCGGCTGCACTCTTCCAGGGAGATGTTGAGCATTTTCTTTGCGGATTCAGCGACTTCTTTCTCAGGAAGTATTATGTCAATATGGCGCTGAGGATCATCCGGTTTTCCGGTATACTCGCACATCAGGCCTGAACGCCGGCTCAGTGGAATAATGCTCCAGGCAAGCCAACAGCGAACAAAGTCTACTCCGGTTAAACCGTTGGCCATAAAGGCCCTAAGCTTAGAAAGTTGAGGGGCAAACCGGGCACGGTCTGGGGCACTGAGGCGCTGCGGCAGGGGATGATCCTCAGGTAGGCGATATGCACGGTAACCCGGCAGTGGGTTTTCTCCTTCAGGCGAAGTATTTATGCAATAGAACCACGATTGGTTCCATTCCTTGGGGTGCGTGTGAAGGGCAGCGTGAGGGAAGCTCACATCTTTCCTCTTTCGAATGCTGACGCCGCCCAGTTCTTGATGCGGCCCGTCAGAAAACTCTGTCCGCCGGTTTAAATGGCAAAAGTCTCTGAACAGATCCACTGATGGTTCTTCTTGAAGGTATGCTTCTGAGAAGACTTGAAAATTGCAGACATTTGATATAGAGTTCGGACCTACGTCTTGAGGATGGAGTTGAAAAGCAGCTAGCACATCCCGGAAGAATTTTGAACCGGGAGGGCTAAAACCCCGGGCCAGGTGATCAAAGAAAACAATGACCTCTCCTTCCTTAGGAGTAGGTGGACATTCATTTTCTGGGGGCCGCTAGTGCAGGACCTCTTTAGAACCCAGAATACCGATTGAAGCGGCGTTCGTTAGGTCCTCTTCACTAATGCGGGAAGGAGCCCAGTTGCAAGCGACAAACTGCTTGGCCATCATTCGGAATAAGGAAATGCTGAAAAGTACAATACAGAATCCGGTTTACCAATTGCCTAAATTAAGTCGGAGCATTATATAAGATTGTGGATCTAAATTGCCGGTTTACACAAGGGGCTAATGGTATTACTAGTCCGGGAGCATATAAGAGTAAGGTAGCTACCGGATTATGATGATAGAGAAGGCAGACGCTAAACCGTCAATTACGAGGTACATGATTATATTTAGACCGGCGAAAAGAGCATATGATTGCTTAAACCGGTGAGTGAGTTACAGATATACAATACGAAGAAACAGTTTCCACAGAAGGCTGAAGTAAAAATGGATCTGAGGCATAAGAAAAAGATGAAATATATGCAAGTCTTATACAGGAAGAACCGCAGAGGTTTTCTATAGATCAAATCTAAGTTGTTAAGCTAGAGGAACTAAAGGCATGAGCACGGAGCAGGAGCGCACTCAAAACGAATCTAAGTAAGGTTTGAATCTATCGCAAGGTTAACCGACAGGGATGAACAGCGAAGCTTCAAAGTTTCATGGCGGAAGCTATGGAAGGAACCCTAGATTGGGATCTACAGTGAGGAAGAAGGAATACCTAATGAAGAAGCGGACGGTGGTGAGTTGCTCTGGACACGATTCAGGGTGATGCAGCGGCCTGGCTCGACGGCGGCGACGGGCTCAAAGAGCGGCGGCGGAGCTTCGAGCGACGGAGGAAGACGAAGGCAGAAGGGGAAAAGAAGGTAGGCCCCAGCGGTATTTATAAGCTGAAGAGGTGAAACGGCAAGCGCGGGAATCAAGGAGGTCAGAGATTGGATAAAGATTACGTTGTTGCCTCGATTTTCGGGATGGCATTTAACAAAGGTAACAAACAGAGGTGAGCAATAAATGCGGAGGTGATGTCACGACGGATTAAGATGATTCCCGGAGATGACGTCATGGCCGGTTTACGAAGCAGATGAGCTGCAGAGAAGAAATTTATGCCAAGACTTAGAAGACTAACATGAACAGGTTCAAATCAATCTGGGGCCTAATGTCAGGGATATTACTAGCAGGTATAAACCAGCCAGGAAGATCCGGATTACATTAACATAGTTGTATTATCATAAGCCCAGTAGAATATGAACCAGATGTTACGGCCCATAGAGGTTTAGGGCCCATGTGTAAAGCTTAAGGTTTATGAACCGTCATATCATGTAACTTGAGGTGTAAGATAGAAAGAGTAGAGACCGAGGCGAACACGATTATGAACCTGCCTTGGGACTCTGTAAACCGGACCGGGCGTCGCCTCCTATATAAAGGGACAACCCGGCGACGGTTCAAGGACAAGCAACAACACGTCGAGACACAGGCAAGCGATCCACTCCCTATTCATCGACGCCCAAGCAATACCACACCAAACTAGACGTAGGCTTTTACCTTCATCGAAGGGGCCGAACTAGTATAAACCTTCTGTGTCCTTTGTGTGCTCTTAACCCCTTTAAGCTAATCCGCGCGATGGCCTCACACGTAAGTCCTCTAAACCGGACATCTGCCGTGCCAATTCCACGACACTTTACGTGTCGGTCATCAACACTTGCGATTTTTCTGGCCTCTTTCGTGGACAATTACTCACTGTTTTGGGGTCCCGGGGTGATTTTCAATATTGACGAACCCCGGGGTGCCTTTACGTGTCGGTCATCAACACTCGCGGTTTTTCTGGCCTCTTTCGTGGACTATTACTCACTGTTTTGGGGTCCCGGAGAGATTTTCAATATTGACGAACCCCGGGGTGCCTTTACGTGTCGGTCATCAACACTCGCGGTTTTTGTCGATTCTGGCCCGTTTTGTGGACTATTACTCACCATTTTGGTGTCCCGGAGTGATTTCCACGATTGACGAACCCCGGGGTGCGTTTACGTGTTGGTTATCAACTCTCAAAGTTTTGGCCGATTCTGACCCGTTTCGTGGATAATTACTCACCGGCTTGGGATCCCGAAGCGACTTCCATAGTTGTTGAACCCCAAGGTGCGCTTATGTGTCAGTTATCAGCACTTGTAGTTTTGGCCGATTCAGGCCTCTTTCGTAGACTATTCTCACTGTTTTGGGGTCCAGGAGTGATTTTCAATAT
>LR738715.1:1159973-1170132 GCA_902687465.1 Secale cereale | reverse complement strand
AATATTGACGAACCCCGGGGTGCCTTTACGTGTCGGTCATCAACACTCACGGTTTTTGTCGATTCTGGCCCGTTTTGTGGACTATTACTCACCGTTTGGGGGTCCCAGAGTGATTTCCACGATTGACGAACCCCGGGGTGCGTTTACGTGTCGGTCATCAACACTCGAAGTTTTTGCCGATTCTGACCCGTTTCGTGGACTATTACTCATCGTTTAGGGGTCCCGGAGTGATTTCCACGATTGACGAAACCCAGGGTGCGTTTACCTGTCGGTCATGAACACTCGAAGTTTTTGCCGATTCTGACCCGTTTCGTCGACTATTACTCACCGTTTTGGGGGCCCCGAGTCGATTTCCATAGTTGTTGAACCCCAAGGTGCGTTTATGTAACATCCCCAGCCTCACACCACAGTGACCACTTCTTAAACTTGCCAAGTCATCTTCATTTGCCAAGCTTAATCACTAAGGTGAAACATCTCAAATCAAAACTCCTCTCTGAAATCAATTCAAATTATAATTGCAATTTGAGGTTGCACAAAAGTTGCTGGAAAAATGTTCATCATCTTGCTAATATTCCAAAACAATTATATGTTAAGGAATACAACATCTCACTTGAGCAAAGATGGGCATTATAAATTGTAACAGCACCTTTTCAGCATATTTAAATGCTATTCTATTTTTGGTAAATTCAAAGGAGTTCCAAAAATCCCTAAACCAATTTCTGGCAGTGCCTAAAAATACAAAGGATTTAATGGGCCAAGTCCCATATTTTTCCTTACTCTTTTTGATGCCCAATTAATTCTGTTACTCTCTCTGTAACAAATAAAAACAGCAAAAACAGAAAAGAAATAAACAAACAAAAGAAGAGGGCAACGGCCCACTTACCTGCGACTAGGCCGCGGCAGCAGTGGCTGGCCCAGCCCACCTCTCTTCTTCCTCACCTGCTCCCGCCTGCTGTCGCCACCGCAGCCGCCCGCACCGGCGATCTCCACGCGCCGGGCATCCGCCGCTTTCCCCGTATGGATAAAGTCGAGGCCGAGCCCCTGGATCTAACCCTAAACCCAGTTCCTCCCCTCGCTCTCTTCTTCCTTGTCTCCCTCTCGATCTGGATCGGACCCGAGCGCTGCCACCGCCGTGCGCCGTCCGTACTCGCGGCCACCGGCGGCCCTGGGCCAGCTGGCTATGTCTACAAGCTCCGCGACGGTCGGCCACTTCCTCTGGTGGGCTCAGGTGGAGCTGGAGGCCCCTACAGGGCCGAATTCCCCTTCGTCCGCATCTCCGACCGCCGTGACGACTCCGGCGAGGTCCGCCACCATCTGCTGCTCCTAAGCCCCTCGATGGCCTTCTTGCGCCGCTGCGGTGAGCTACGCATCCTCCCCCTCTCTTATAGCCAGCCGGGGCGCTCCCTAGCTACGGTCCCCGACATGCCCGAGCTCGCCGCCGTCGCTCACCTCGCCGCCGTGGCCTCTGTCGCCGCAGCTTGCGTTTGAGCACGCCACCGAGCTCCTGGAGCTCCCCGCAGCCAAACGCGCGCACGCACGTAGCTCCCCGTCGCCTCTAACCATGTTTCCCCCCAGAACCGAAAGCCGTCGCCGCCGCGGCTCGACGCCGGCGCGTTTCCGGCCGCCCCCGTCCGTTCCAGTGCCGTAGATGGACGCGGCGCGCAATGGCGGTTCGAACGGGCCCGGGCGCGCGCGAAATGGCCCTCTGTGGCTCATTTCCGACGCGTTCCGGCGAGAACGCCGCCGCGGGAGCTCGCCGGAGCTCGTCTCCGGCGCTCCGCTGACCTGGCCAGCGGTGGGGCCCTCCCTGTGAGGCTGCCAGTGGGCCCGTGTCGTTAATTAGCTAAATATGATTTAAAATTAAATCTAATCAGTAAACACTCGATGACACCTGGGGCCCACCCCTCTAATTAATCTGTTAGATTAGTTTAACTCACTTATAGGCTATCAGAGGCTGACATGTGGGTCCCACTGGACCCACATGTCAGATTTGACTGGTCAGCCGTCATGTTGACTTGTTGATGCCAGCATGACATCATGCTGATGTCATATTTCCTTTTTCTGTTAATTTAAATAAAATTCAGAAATCATTTAAACTTTAGAAAAATCATATCTTTTAATCCGTAACTCCGATGAAGATAATTTATATATGAAAGTTGCTCAGAATTTCGATACGAATCTAGATACGCCCTCTGTATTCCCGTCAGATGCCCCTAGCTAGATGAACATGGAACTTTCGGCCTGTTTTCGATAAATGAATAGTGCTCAACTTTAATAAAATAAATCCAAACAAATTCCTAAAATAGCTAAATGACTTAGACATATCTTTAGACAACCCTGCACTACATCCTAGCCATCACCTACCTCGAACTACCTGTACGTGAAACCGTTCCCCCTCCGGTTCATCTGTCTGACAGACGTCCGGAACCGGGAATAATTCCCGGATGGGTTCCCCTTCTTCGTTACCGGTAGCACTGCGTTAGTTCGTCATGCTTTGTGATTGCTTGCGTTACCGTGTATTTATATTGTTTCCTCTCCCCCTTTCTTCCCGGTAGACCCCGAGACCGATGACGGTGCCCTGGTGATCGACTACTTCACCGCCGTTGTTCCTTTTCATTTGCCAAGCAACCAGGCAAGCAACCCCCCCCCCTTGAGCATTTCCGATATCGCCTATGTCTATTCTCCCTTATTCTTGCATTAGAATTGCTGCTACTGCTATTGCTCCTATTACTGTTGCATAGCCTGTTTTTGCTAAATTGTTGATACCTGCTTTTATTCATAAACTGCTTAGTATAGGTTGGGTAGCACTGCTATGGTCCCACACTCTCGTAGTTGCCTCGCATAGTACCCTTGTCTCGATCAAGCGATCGAGCCCCCTTCCCCTGACCTTCTTCACATCACCGCACAACCCCCCCTAATATGCTCGACTCCGCAGAGTTAACATCGGGTGACGAGGGTGATACCTCCGAACTCACTTTCGATGTTGTCCCTGTAGTATAGCTAGCTCGTTGTGGGTTACCGAGGGTGATTCCTCTTCCCACTTCCGACTTAGCTTTTGTCGTGCATCCGCTATGGTGATTACCGCCGAGGGTGATTCCTCCGGTATCACCTTAACGGGACTTGTCGTTTAGGGATCCAACGAGGGTGATTCCTCGGATTCCTCATCGGCATTGAAACCACACGGATGCCCTGTTTCACCACACCGTGTTTAAAGACGTATCGATCCCCGAGGCCGGACGTCGCCAGGAACAAAGGCGTGCAGCCAGAGGTATCGTGCGTCTGATGATACTTTGAAGTTACTACTGCACATGTTGGATGGAGGCGGGTTGACCCAGAGGGGTACCCGCGAGTGCCTTAGAGGCGTGAGCTGTGGAGTCGGGTGACCAGTGAGGGTACCCGCGATATAACTACGAGGCGTGGCCGGTCTTTCCCAGTCCTTGTCACAAGTCCTCGAGACGGGACGACGGGGCCAACAGTATCGTAGGCTCTGCTCGTTACCGCGCGCTCCCAACACACTAAGCGATTTGGATATTTGATCCGAGGGGCCTCCGGGTCCGATAGCACTAACCACCACGTGGGTGTGAGTGGGTGCTCTGCGTCGTATACATCAGCCGGAGTCGTCACGACGTCAGCGATTGAGCGGCCCGTTCGGATTGGACTTAGGATGCAACTGCGCTTGTATAAGGGGTTGCTAGGTCTGCTACCGAACGGCCACGTAACGTGCAGGAGCGTCCGGGGCGATGGCCAAGACCCCTGGGGGCATAGGTTAGTCCGACGTGCTTGATCCTCTCTGGCGGTATCCGGTCGGGTTGCGTCGTATTGTTTAGCCGAGGGCGGGCACGACCTGATGGTGTGTCCGGCCGGAGTTAAGCGAGCGTGGTGGGTAACTTGGTGCACCCCTGCAGGGAAGAAACAAACTATCGATAGCCTGTCCTACGGTAACGGACACTCGGAGTTGTATCCACTTCGGTACAACTAGAACTGGTGACTTGAGATATGTGATATGAGGTTGATGTTGCTGCAAACACTATATATTATTATGATGAAACTATTCTGTTTCCCCTTCTAATTGCTGCAAGACGCTGAAGATGCTAGTCTTCGTCAGGACTAGGCTTTTCCCTCTCTACTCTGGCTTTCTGCAGTCTAGTCCACCCACATAAAGCCTCCTTTGAGAATATTGCATTGCTAGTGTAGATCTGATGTAAGTCTTGCTGAGTACTTTGGATGAGTACTCACGGTTGCTTTGCTTCCTCTTTTGTCCTACCCGCATGATTAACCAGACGACGGAGCCATGGTGCCCGCAGCCCCTGTTGACGACTGCTACTACCAGCCCGAGGCTGGCTACTACTACTACCCGGCCGGCGAGTACTACTACGAGGAGCCGGCGGACGACGACCAGGAGTAGGATCAGAGGTCCCAGGCAGGAGGCCTGCGCCTTTTCGATCGTAGCTTTTATTTTGCCCCGCCTTTATAAAAGGCCTATCTTCTGCTGTGTTGTATCTGTACCCAGATACCTAACGCTTCCGCTGACTATGTGTATTACACTTGTTATGTATTCGAGCCCTCGAGGCCCCTGGCTTGTAATATATAACTTGCATGTATTTATTTATGTTTTAGAGTTGTGCTGTGATTTCCTTCACGTGAGTCCTTAGGCTTGATCGTGTGCATTTGCGTGTATGATTAGTGCATGATTAAGCCGGGGTCGTCACAGGTTGGTATCAGAGCCGACTGCCTGTAGGAACCCCCTTTCCAACTCCTTGGCCGAAGCCGAGTCTAGAGGTCCAAAATGTTTTACTAACTTGGCTGTGTGGCTTATGGCCCCACGTCGCCAATTGGGTGGTGTAGTTTCTTTTATTCCTCGTCTTTACTCTGGGACTCTGAACCTCTCTTCTATTCGGGTTAAACGATTTTACTAACTCTGAAACTAGGGTCTCGTAACCGCTTTCTCCCGGATAGCCCTTGATCAGAAGATGACGTGTCATCATCAGAAGACTCCGAAGATACTCCTCGAAGTTCATCGAGACCATTATGTCCACTGCTTTTGCAAGTGCCCTATTACCGATAATCACCGTGAACAACTACACATCCTTACCGTTTGAATCTTCGTTCTCAGCCACCCCTTTCTGAATAAGTTACCCCGAAGTACTCCTTGTAATCCGAGAATCTTTTTGAGTCTACTGCCGTGCAGCTTCTTTCGCGCTGCGGATAGTTCCCCACATCCCTGTGGATCCATTCATCCCCAGTTGTTCTGGAGCTCCACGAAATACTTCGTATTGCTATCTGATCTTTCGAGAATCCTCTGCAGCCTACAACTTTTAAGATTATTTTTACCTGCTTGCATTATGGTTAGTTCCATATGTCAAGTAATCATCGTTGATATCCCTTGTCCCTATCATTCTGATCCTGTTGATTCAATATATTGCGAATATTCGTAATCATCAGTTGATTCCTACTAATCCATCCTTCCGGCTCAGACGTCCTTCAGGATGATATGAGCTGGTTCTCGATAAATCAATCCTTGATTGATTAATCATCTAATTCTATTCAGCCTATCCTTCTTTTGATCAGAGCCTTTGCTTCTGGTCCTTCGTCTTGGGATTATAATTCCCCTGTACCCAACGTTGAATTATTCCGATGTTTCTATAATTCGATGGCCTTGCATTCCTTCTTCTCTGGTGGAGTATCGATACTCACATCAGATCCTTTGCCGACTACCTAATCTTTTGTTGGATTAATATCCGACATTGTCCTCCATAACATTGGCCTCGGTAAAATTGTAACCCTTGCCTTTGTCAACCATGCTCTGCTTCCGAGCTCGAGATCATTATCCCTGAAGTTTGTGGTATATGTTCCTAAGTTGCCCTGAAGGGTTGAACATATGCTTTCTCTAGTCTGTGTGAATCAAAAGCTATGCGGGTTATATCTACTCGCATTCCGTCGGATAAAATTTTGACTCTACAACTTCTTCAAAGACGAGAAGTGAATGAAAGGTTATGCATTGGATAAATGGGAGTCGACCTTGAACCTTCGTGTTCATGCCCATAGAACCGATGTAGAACTTATCATGGACGCTGCTCGTGAAAATAATTGCTTCCTTGGTATAAGTTCATCTTGTATCAGGGATTTGATCTTTTGCAATCTCGGTTCCGACCACGATTGTTCTTCTTTGACCCCATTTCCGGACAAGTTAAGGCACTTGTCTTTTGCTAATCAATATGTCTGCTCAGCCTCTACCTTGAATTTACCTTCGAGTATTACCCCATGGTATCTCGAGTATATCACAGGTGCTACATAACTTCGTATGTGTTCTTCATCATCTACCATTGAGCCCCAATTACGTTTTCCCCGGGTTCTGAGTTGTTTGACGCTCAAACACACCGATAAGTCAATCGATTCTACACTCCGATTCAATAACTCTAAGTAAATTCATTGCTTACGAGTTTAATAATCCTTCAAGTCATTCCTGGCCTGATCGGCTATATCATTATCAAGCTCAAATTTTAGCTGTGTTACCTGGACCTTATACCCGGAACACAATTCCCGACGATGAGTTAACCTTACATCGATCTTTATCGACTGGCCATTTCACCTCGAATAACAAGCTTGATTTAGAACTTGTATCTTATCCGAGGTTCCGTTGACCTTGAACTTTATTCCATCTGTCTTGATCATCTTACGGATCAATTTCGTCTTCTTTATAACCCCTCAACAATTGTGCCGAGATCACCGCCAATAATTTTGACTTCCTCGGAGATGTCCATTAAATTCATGGTGAGAAATACCATCCCTAACCCCGATGATTTGTGATATCATCGATGACGTCATTGACTTCCTGCCAACACAGACCTGGCTGTGATTGGTTATACCTTACGTTCCGAGATAATCATGGAAACGTTCCTTTGTATCTTTTGTGATCTTCAGTTCCAAACCTTGCTTGGAACACCATGTTAATGCTATCTCGAAGCATGACTGTGGTACCCCAAATAACGACAATAAAATTGTAAGCACATGGCCATATATATCTCGATCTATTATCCAAACACCATGGTATGGGTAACCTCATGTTTTCTTCCTCGTCCCCTTTATCCAAATGTTTTTGAACTTGCTGCCCTATCATGTATATCATGCTCCGCTCTTTCTTACGAAATGATATACCCCTAATTCTTGTGTGTGTAAACACATATTTCCTTCCATTGGCGTGATTGATCAATTAATCACATTTTCCTTTCCATTTGTTTGTTTAACCTTTCTTGAGATCATTAAGACATGAGCAGGAATAATTCCCCGCTTATGAAAACACCTTGGTCTACCACCCTGTCAGTGAGACCCTGTTACTATTGTTGATGATTTTCCGGTAACCACCGATGGACGAGAACTTTGCCTTTTGGTCCGCCTCGTTCAACGAGCAGGAAAATGGTTCTCTTCGTCCCTCGCCCTTGGTACCGACGTTGTCGCCAGCATAGCTGACAGGCTTTTCGCTGATATATCTTATGCTCATGGCCGTGTAAGTTGTCACCGTTCTCTCTACTTTTGATCGACTCTAGTCGCAGTTCCACAAGTTCGGAACCTGACTCTTCTGTTCACCCTGGATTCTGAAATATCTTTTGTTCTTGGCTTTGAGTGTTATCACGAGCCACCCTTCGAGAGGTGATCTATTCCCGATGCTCTGAACCCCTTTTCACACTCTACTTCAAGCATTGAAAGATTGTATGTCCGCTTGCAACTTCTTATTGTACCTTCATACGTTGCTCTCGATGTTTTCCTAAGTTTTCAACTCGAGAGATTCTTTCTGCCACGTTCCCTGAAATTATCCGCCAGATAATCGACCTTGCAAGGGTCAGTTCTTCCGAAGTTACCTTTTCTTCCTCACTTAAATCTCGGGACGAGATTTCTTGTAGTGGAGGAGATTTGTAACATCCCCAGCCTCACACCACAGTGACCACTTCTTAAACATGCCAAGTCATCTTCATTTGCCAAGCTTAATCAATAAGGTGAAACATCTCAAATCAAAACTCCTCTCTGAAATCAATTCAAATTATAATTGCAATTTGAGGTTGCACAAAAGTTGCTGGAAAAATGTTCATCATCTTGCTAATATTCCAAAACAATTATATGTTAAGGAATACAACATCTCACTTGAGCAAAGATGGGCATTATAAATTGTAACAGCACCTTTTCAGCATATTTAAATGCTATTCTATTTTTGGTAAATTCAAAGGAGTTCCAAAAATCCCTAAACCAATTTCTGGCAGTGCCTAAAAATACAAAGGATTTAATGGGCCAAGTCCCATATTTTTCCTTACTCTTTTTGATGCCCAATTAATTCTGTTACTCTCTCTGTAACAAATAAAAACAGCAAAAACAGAAAAGAAATAAACAAACAAAAGAAGAGGGCAACGGCCCACTTACCTGCGACTAGGCCGCGGCAGCAGTGGCTGGCCCAGCCCACCTCTCTTCTTCCTCACCTGCTCCCGCCTGCTGTCGCCACCGCAGCCGCCCGCACCGGCGATCTCCACGCGCCGGGCATCCGCCGCTTTCCCCGTATGGATAAAGTCGAGGCCGAGCCCCTGGATCTAACCCTAAACCCAGTTCCTCCCCTCGCTCTCTTCTTCCTTGTCTCCCTCTCGATCTGGATCGGACCCGAGCGCTGCCACCGCCGTGCGCCGTCCGTACTCGCGGCCACCGGCGGCCCTGGGCCAGCTGGCTATGTCTACAAGCTCCGCGACGGTCGGCCACTTCCTCTGGTGGGCTCAGGTGGAGCTGGAGGCCCCTACAGGGCCGAATTCCCCTTCGTCCGCATCTCCGACCGCCATGACGACTCCGGCGAGGTCCGCCACCATCTGCTGCTCCTAAGCCCCTCGATGGCCTTCTTGCGCCGCTGCGGTGAGCTACGCATCCTCCCCCTCTCTTATAGCCAGCCGGGGCGCTCCCTAGCTACGGTCCCCGACATGCCCGAGCTCGCCGCCGTCGCTCACCTCGCCGCCGTGGCCTCTGTCGCCGCAGCTTGCGTTTGAGCACGCCACCGAGCTCCTGGAGCTCCCCGCAGCCAAACGCGCGCACGCACGTAGCTCCCCGTCGCCTCTAACCATGTTTCCCCCCAGAACCGAAAGCCGTCGCCGCCGCGGCTCGACGCCGGCGCGTTTCCGGCCGCCCCCGTCCGTTCCAGTGCCGTAGATGGATGCGGCGCGCAATGGCGGTTCGAACGGGCCCGGGCGCGCGCGAAATGGCCCTCTGTGGCTCATTTCCGACGCGTTCCGGCGAGAACGCCGCCGCGGGAGCTCGCCGGAGCTCGTCTCCGGCGCTCCGCTGACCTGGCCAGCGGTGGGGCCCTCCCTGTGAGGCTGCCAGTGGGCCCGTGTCGTTAATTAGCTAAATATGATTTAAAATTAAATCTAATCAGTAAACACTCGATGACACCTGGGGCCCACCCCTCTAATTAATCTGTTAGATTAGTTTAACTCACTGTTAGGCTATCAGAGGCTGACATGTGGGTCCCACTGGACCCACATGTCATATTTGACTGGTCAGCCGTCATGTTGACTTGTTGATGCCAGCATGACATCATGCTGATGTCATATTTCCTTTTTCTGTTAATTTAAATAAAATTCAGAAATCATTTAAACTTTAGAAAAATCATATCTTTTAATCCGTAACTCCGATGAAGATAATTTATATATGAAAGTTGCTCAGAATTTCGATACGAATCTAGATACGCCCTCCGTATTCCCGTCAGATGCCCCTAGCTAGATGAACATGGAACTTTCGGCCTGTTTTCGATAAATGAATAGTGCTCAACTTTAATAAAATAAATCCAAACAAATTCCTAAAATAGCTAAATGACTTAGACATATCTTTAGACAACCCTGCACTACATCCTAGCCATCACCTACCTCGAACTACCTGTACGTGAAACCGTTCCCCCTCCGGTTCATCTGTCTGACAGACGTCCGGAACCGGGAATAATTCCCGGATGGGTTCCCCTTCTTCGTTACCGGTAGCACTGCGTTAGTTCGTCATGCTTTGTGATTGCTTGCGTTACCGTGTATTTATATTGTTTCCTCTCCCCCTTTCTTCCCGATAGACCCCGAGACCGATGACGGTGCCCTGGTGATCGACTACTTCACCGCCGTTGTTCCTTTTCATTTGCCAAGCAACCAGG
>LR738715.1:1126780-1138117 GCA_902687465.1 Secale cereale | reverse complement strand
AGGCTGGAGAAGAATGGGTGGAGGGGAGGAGAGCCGCGGGTGGATAAGGAGGGGGATATGCCGACGGCTTATAGGGGTAGCTGCCATGTGTCAACTATGCCGACGGCTTAGCCATAGGCATATTTTTTTCCGTTTTTTATACATGTTTAATATTTTTCATATGCATTATTAGTGTATATTATTTTCATATGCATTGAAGAGTTTCGTATACAACATTTTTAATTATATTTTTTAAATTATCATTTAATTATAATCACGCCGCACCGTTATCATTTAATTATTTCTGTGAGGGGGGCCACGTCCCGGAGACACGTGCCGCCTATTCGGACATGCCACAACACCACCCAGCATGTATGAGGGGCCGGTGCGACGCTCCGGTGGAATTGCTACCCCCAGGGCCCCCGTCCCGCCTAACCCTGAAGCGGTTGACCACGAGATCTAGCCCTTTGACTTCCCACAGACGGGCTTTCAACAGTGAACCTCTCCACCCGGTTGTGTCAGGTCAGCACAGAGGGACACCTGGGAGCAACATCCGGGCCAAAACCACAGCTACATCCTCTCCGTGTAGACCCGACGCGTCCGTTTCTCCCATCCAGATGCCGGCGGCGGCGCCGTACGTGTGGGGGCCACATCCCAGAGACGCGTGCCTCCTCTTCGGACATGCCACAACACCACCCCGCATGTATGAGGGGCCGGTGCGATGCTCCAGTGGCATTGCTACCCCCAGGGCCCCGTCCCGCCTAATCCTGGAGCGGTTGACCACGAGATCTAGCCCTTTGACTTCCCATAGACGGGCTTTCAACAGTGGACCTCTCCACCCGGTTGTGTCAGGTCAGCACAGAGGGACACCTGGGAGCAACATCCGGGCCAAACCCACAGCTACATCCCCTCAGTGTAGACCCGACGCGTCCGTTTCCTTCCTTCGCAGGCCGGCGGCGACGCCGTCCGTGAGGGGGGCCACGTCCCGGAGAAGCGTGCCGCCTCTTCGGACATGCCAGAACACCACCCGGTTGTGGTAGGCCATCCGATAGAAACACTTGGGAGCAATGTCCCCTCCGTATATACCCGATGTGCGGCTGTTTCCACCCTCCAGGTGCCGGCGGCGCCACCGTTCGGGACGGGGGCACACCGCGAACGTGAGAGGGTTACACTCCGGAGACGGTTGTCGGGCGTTTTGCAACCGCCACAAAACTTCTAGCGGCATAGTTGTGTTGGATTTTAATAAAATATAAGCACCTATATTCAAAAGAATATGACGGCACCTTATTAACGTGCTCGAAAAAAATACAATATATATATATATATATATATATTCATGTAATCTATGAAAAAAAATTACAAACTACATATATATTAATGTAATAATACATAAAAAGCATTAGTTAATATAATAGAACATGAAAAAAAATCTATGCCGACGGCAATGCCGTCGGCATAGATATAATTTAATCTATGCCAACGGCATTGCCGTCGGCGTAGATATAATAATAATAACAAATATGCCAGTTAATATAGTAATGCATGAAAAACAAGGCAGTTAATGTAGTAATGCATGGAAAAAAATATGCCGACGGCATTACCGTCGGCTTAGATATAATAGTACGTAATATAGCATCACATTTAAAAAAACAAAACTATGCCGACGGCATTGCTGTCGGCATAGATGCGGCATGCCGCGGATCGATGACGTGGCGTCTACGCCGACAGCCGCCGTCGGCATATAGTTTGCCGCGGATCGGTGACGTGGCTTGCGGAGATATGCCGACGGCGGCCCGTCCAGGCCGTCGACATAGATTTGACGGCGTTAAACGCGGCTCACCGGAGCGGTTGCCGGGCCCACTACTATGCCGACGGCTTGTATATGCCGACGGCTGCTGTCGGCGTGTAAGCAGCTACGCCGACGGCTTATATATGCCGACGGCAGCTGTCGGCGTAGCTCCGTCTAGCCCGACGGCCAGTCTAAGCCGACGGCCGTGACGTGGCTGTCGGCATATCTCTAAGTAGGCCGACGGCTGCCGTCGGCATAGATTTGGCCGTCGGCGTAGGACCGTTTTCCAGTAGTGTCACTGACAGTCCATCTATACCTACGCGTCCCGGGCCCCTTGTCCGCGTGTTCCGTCCATTTCAAAATATATTTACTATCGATTTGAAGAGTAAATTATCTATTCCAGCAAATCACACAACTAATACAAGATTTTCCAAGATAGTATCTGTTAATAAATGGTTTCTATATATTTCGTATAATAAGAAGGCATGAATAAACAATTTTAATATATTTCTCGTATTCCAGCAAAGCGCGGAATTAATACAAGATTTTTGTATATATACTATAAGATTGATGCCAATAAAAAGACGTTAATGAGTGACTTTGGTGTATATCTCGTATTCCAGCAAAGCACAGAAGTAAAAAGCTGCTTTTGCATATACGTCACCGATACAGTGAACAAGTTTTGTCTCCGTGTACAACCGATGATAGACGCAGCCAACGCCAACGGACGGTAGACCACCGCTCCACGGGCGAAAGAGCTCGCGTCATGCACTCCGTGCCACTGCAACCCATCTCCCCATGCAAGGTATCACTCAGTGACAGTCCATCTCCACCTACGCGTCCCGGGCCCCTTGTTCGCGTGTTCCGTCCATTTCAAAATATATTTACTACCGATTTTAAGAGTAAATTCTCTATTCCAGCAAATCACACAACTGATACAAGATTTTTCAAGATAGTATATGTTAATAAATGGTTTCTATATATTTCGTATAGTAAGAAGGCATTAATGAACAATTTTAATATATTTCTCGTATTCCAGCAAAGCGCGGAATTAATACAAGATTTTTGTATATATACTATAAGATGGATGCCAATAAAAAGACGTTAATGAGTGACTTTGGTGTATATCTCGTATTCCAGCAAAGCACACAAGTAAAAAGCTGCTTTTGCATGTACGTCACGGATACAATGAACAAGTTTTGTCTCCGTGTACAACCGATGATAGACGCAGCCAACGCCAACGGACGGTAGACCACCGCTCCACGGGCAAAAGAGCTCGCGTCATGCACTCCGTGCCACTGCAACCCATCTCCCCATGCAGGGTATCACTCACTGATAGTCCATCTCCACCTACGCGTCCCGGGCCCCTTGTTCGCGTGTTCCGTCCATTTCAAAATATATTTACTACCGATTTTAAGAGTAAATTCTCTATTCCAGCAAATCACACAACTAATACAAGATTTTTCAAAGATAGTATATGTTAATAAATGGTTTCTATATATTTCGTATAATAAGAAGGCATTAATGAACAATTTTAATATATTTCTCGTATTCCAGCAAAGCGCGGAATTAATACAAGATTTTTGTATATATACTATAAGATGGATGCCAATAAAGAGATGTTAATGAGTGACTTTGGTGTATATCTCGTATTCCAGCAAAGCACACCAGTAAAAGTTGCTTTTGCATATACGTCACCGATACAGCGAACAAGTTTTGTCTCCATGTACAACCGTTGATAGATGCAGCCAACCCCAACGGACGGTAGAGCACCGCTCCACGGGTGAAAGAGCTCGCGTCACACGCTCCGCAGCACATCTCCCCAGGCATGCAGGGCTGACAGCCCATCTCCACCTACACTAGTCCGTCAGTTTCTTCTCCCCGGAATCCCTCCCTGAACCCAGCCCCGCTTCGCTCGTGCGCTTCCGATTTACATTGCTCCCTCGCGCTCTAACCTCCTCCTCCCTTCCTCCCCATTGCTTTGCCCGGAATCTAGCCCTAGCCTGAGCTTGAGCGCGACCCTGATCCCCTGTACACCATGGATCACCCACCACATCTCGACATCGACCTCAACGAGCTGCCCCCGCCGTCGCCGTCGCCACCGCCGTCGCCGGCGCCGGCAGTTCTCCAGTCTCCCCCGCGCGAGTTTGCTGCCCATACTGCTCCTCCTCCTCCGCCGCCGCCGCCACCCCAGATCCCGCCTCCCGCCAACGTGCATGCCCAGTCGCTGCTCCCGCACCAGGCCCGCGAGCTAGCGCTGGCGTTCCACCGTGCGGAATCCTGGAGATTAGCTGCTGCTACGGCCAGTGCGCCCGCGACCGCTGGTTCATCGCTGGAGGTGCCGCCACCACCGGTTCTTCAGTCGCCCGCTTTTGCTCCTCCGCCGCTGCGGCCGCTGGCTCTCCGGTCGCCTGCTTTTGCTCCTCCGCCGCTGCCGCCGCCAGTTCTTCAGTCGCCCGCTTTTGCTCCTCCGCTGCTGCCGCCGCCGCCGCCACCACCCCAGCTCCCGCCTCCCGCCGACGTGCAGGCTCAGCGGCTGCTCGCGCACCAAGCCGGCGAGATAGCGCGGGCATACCACCGTAGGTCGGCCGCGCCGGCAGGTTCGTCGGTGGAGGTGCCGCGTCCAGCGCCAGCGCAGCACCTGTGCGCTGCCTGCGGCCTCCCCGAGCTGCCGGGATCAACAATAATCTGTGACGCCTGCGAACGTGGGTTCCACCAAGGCTGCGTCAACGTCGTGCGGCGGCCTCCGGTGGCCGTGAAGGAGGGCTGGATGTGCCCCGAATGTGCGGTAGGAGCCGTCGCCGTCCAAGACGACATCATCAGGCAGTTATGTCAGCTCCCTCTTGATCAATTCCTTATGGTTTTACATCTTTTTTTGTTCAGCGAATATTATAAATAGCTCTAAGAAGTGCATGCGTAGTAGATTGTTGTTCATCCCGTCGATCTGGAATTACTTGACGGGTAGTAAATCGGATCGACGGAGGGAGAGCATTTTTCAGATGATGGTTATATCGATAGCTTTGCACAGATGCACTTGCTGTCTTTGGATTTTTCTGCTTTGCTTGACTGTACAGCAGTGGCTTTCTGAAGCATTAATTAGTAGTAAGAGTGCAGCATGCATAGTATTAATTGAGTAATTCGTGGTTTTTGCATGTTTCTTCCTGATTTACCACAAATAATATATGCATGAGATACTGCTGCTAATTTCCTGATTTACTACATAGAATATATGCATGAGATACTGCAGCTAATTTGCTGCTGTCACCCTTTCACGGCAATGAGGGCATGCGCAATGATAATTCTATTTTGTTCTAGCTGTGGCACTAATTAGATTTGTGTTATTAGTTTATTGCACTGGCCGGTATATATACTGGACAAGTATATTATTTTGAGGGGTATACTGGACAAGTATATACCATGCCAATAGTTGCGGCCTTCTTTTTTTTTTTTGAGAAGAATAGTTGTGGACTTGTGGTGGCCTTGTATGCTAATAGTTGTGTGTTATACCCAAGCCCAAAACAAGCCCATGTTTAATCTTTAGGCCAGCACCGTGAGCCGACCATCTCACCGTTGATTCTGCGCCGGCGGTATGTGTAGATCCTCCTGCCGCGGTACCGATCGATGCATCATGCCATCGAGTACACGAACCCGGCGATCGCATAGTTTATTCCTCCAGCAATCGAGTCTGAAGGTACACCGCGCGCTCAGTTATTTTCCTGTAGATTTGTGTACTGCCGCTGTGCCGATCGATGCACCATGTATAGATGCGATCATGCAATCTGTTTATGATTACACAGATGCACTTGCTATCAACATATATAGCATATGAATCTGGTATGTTCTTTGATTTTTCAGCTTTGCTTGACTGTTGATAACACTTGATAACACTGAGACCTAAATGACTTGGTTTAAAATAAATGCTACAATTAGCAACTGGTAGCAGTGGCTTTCTAAAGCATTAGTGCAGCATGGTATGTGTTGCATCTTTTTTTAGTGGCTACTAAAATTAGGTATTACACTGAAGTAATTCATGGTTGTTGCATGTTTCTCCCTGATTTACTACAAAGAACAGGGTATATGAGACATTGCAGCTAATTTAATGCCGTCACCCTTTCATGGCAGTGAGGGCATGCGCAATGATAATTTTATTGTGTTCTAGTTGTGGTGCTAATTTGATTTGTGTTACTAGTTTATTGAAGTAGGACACCTGCATGTTATTAGCTTTCTTTCTTCAGATTTAGGATTGTCCACCTTGACCTTTTGACCTCGCTACACATTCTTTAGATAGATCTCTAAAGGATCTTTTTTACTCCATCGAGTTCTTTCGTTTGTCTTCAACTTCATCCAAAGCCACAAAATTCTTCATTTTTTTCTCCTTTAGCCAGCAATTTCCTTGGATTGTCACAACCCTTCCTTATTTGACCAAGTGCATTGAATCCTTTCCATTTCTTTCTTCCCTATGGTCCATCCTAATTCGATCGAGCATGATCCAACTCCAATATCTTCTCTCGCCCATGAGTTGTTTTCCCTGATGTTTTTCTTTTTCTGACAAAGGGTGTTTTTTTATTAACTCATAATCTAGCATTGAGTGATACCAGCACAATGAACACACACCCGACCTCTGCATAACTAAGATGCACACAACCACCACTACAGACGCACAAAAGGATTACACTGGCAGAAAGCAAAGTCATATAAGATTGAATCTATGCCAAGGTGAAAGAAAGAAAGAAAAAGTATAAAGCGACCTAACAGCGATCGATGATATATACAACGACCATCAACACCAACCATATTTTGACAACATATTACTATGAGAAGATTCTACAAAGTAAATTCCCTCGTCAAGGAAACGACGTATAAGCGTTGCCGCCGTCGGATCCACCATTGAAGGCCAGATCATGGGTTTCCACCCTGAATATCGGGTTCGAGAAAACTGCAGCAATGGCTTCAACAGGGTAATGACGCAAAAGCACCGCCATTGCCAGGTATAACCAACCAAGGTTAGACCTAGGGTTTTCCCCTCGAGCTCAAGACCAGGTACCCCAGAAGCACCACCCAATCGGAGTCATCATATGTTATCTCCTCCACTTTCGACGAAGGCAACGCTAGTTAGACAAGCATCGGCCATATCGGGCCCAATGGCTGCGACATCTGCTGCATGGCCACCGTCACATCCCCTTTGGTACACGGGCGATGGTCGCGGCTGCTGCATCGCCACCACCTCATCCAACCATGCCATAACTCCGAAGAGGCGCCTTGGGAGCAGTGCTAGCCCCTGCTAGATGAACATGCTCTCCAGGTCGAGGACATGGTGGCTGTGTCGGCTCCCTTTCCTCCGCCACTATGGCGCGTGCGGTAAGACAACGTCATCAAGAATACGAAGGCGTGATGTAGCCCCTGCCCAGCCACAAACTGATGTCACTGCTGCATCATGTGTGCCATTACTAAGTCAAGACGTCGCAAAGTACATCGACAAGGACTACTCAACGAAAACAGGAATGGAGCCCTCCTCAGCTATGCAGGCAAGCCCGACTTCCACTCCTGGCGGCGACGACGAGAGGATGCTCAGGAAGAGGTCCGCTTGAAAATGTGGATCGGCTAGCCGCCCGTGTCGCCCAGGCGGAGGATGCACGGGTAGTTTTGGTTTGTTGCCTTCCCTAACATTGCCTTTTTGGCATGTATGTATACCATTCTAAGGAGTTCGTGACCATTGTCGCGGCTCAAAAGTTATCATCACTGTGTTTCTACTTGTGGCTACTATTGCTAGTTTTAACAATTTCCATTATTTTTCATTAACGGGGCAACTCGTTCTTACACATTACTTGTAGATGGTCATTTGGTCGAACTCCTTATAATGGTTCTATTTGAGATGTTAACTTATTTTTCTTTCCGCCGTTCGACCAACTATGAACATAGTTATGAGGTGAAATTGGAATCGTCGTTGCATCTGAACATTAAAGAGCTATTAGGTACTTTCTGAAGACTTGGAGTAGCAAACTCTCAAGGTTTCAGACAAATGATGTTTGATCGCCAATGTCAATTGTATTTTTGAGTTCACCGAACCATGACACAATTCAGTGCATCTTCATAAAAGTCTGAGTTGGACCTTCTACACAACCGATTAGTTAAGTTCGTGAGACATTACATTTCAACACACGCATCGATTGTGATTCTCGGAGAGGTATGCCATGGTATCCAATGGCATCTATGTGAACTTCTATGTGACGATTTCGCCACACAAAGGGAATTACTTTAGGCCATGTAGTGGAGATGAACCAAGGAGGAGACATCATGCGAGCCATGTCATTGAGTAACCTCTTATATTGAGCCGACAACCTATATCCTAGAGGACTCACAAATTGCAAGATCTATGGGAATCCTTGGGATTGTGGGTATACTCAGTTTGCTCATGATCACATTGGCATATTTTTTGGATTGAAGATTTTTCCTATTTACCGATATCTTCATGGTGAACTTGCTAAGAGACGTTTCCTACGCATGTAGAAGACCATATGCTTGAGAGGAAAACAATAAAAGATGAAATAAAATTATCACCCAAGGATACATTCTCTTCTCTTGACTTGTGCCTCATCCTATTCAAGGAACAACCAACAACCTCCTTCGTATGACATTTACCGCGCAATGAATGAAGATACATAATTCCTTGTGCTCATCATTGATTTTGCCATCAAGTGTTCTTGGGGCAAGTTGGAGGCCAGAAACAACAATATTGTGGCCGTACCCACCCATGGACACCTTCGAGAAGATCAACTCGCCTACAATATGTTATGATCATATAGGAGGGTGTGGTGGAAACATTGGCCACAAAAAGGAGCAACGGAAGACATCGTGTGATGTCTTGATGCCACCATGCCACAACACCCTCGACGTTGATGACCCACTGCCACCCTTGCCCAAATTATTCTTCTCTAGTCGAGTTCATCTCGATCTCCTCTCACACCGTCTTCATCCCCATGTTGTCGCTGCATCCCCATGTTCCTAGCCACATTCACATTTCCTAGATTGACAATCATTGCTTGTCTTGCTCTAATCAGGTTCACTCGGCAGTCGTTCCTCTCCCTCGCCCCGTTGGAAAGCTACTCTCGGGTGCCTTCGAGCGTCCACCCCACCCACTCTTGCCGACACACTCCCATTAATTGTAAGTGGGTCTACAAGGTTAAGACTGGTTGTGATGGTTCTCTTGAGCGCTACAAGGCTCGTCTTATTGCTTGTGGCTTTCATCATGAGCATGGTCGTGCCTAAGACGAGGCATTTGCTCATGTTGCCTACATAAACACAGTTTGCACCCTTGTCGTGGCTTCTGTTTGCCACTAGTTTGTCTCTCAACTTGATGTCAAGAATGCCTTTCCTAATTGCGAGTTATCCGAGGTATGTATACAAAGGCATACCTTAACTAAGTTATGTATGGAAAACCCATTAATCATCTATTCTATTCTTCTTTTAACATGACAATCAACTAAAAAATAGCGTGATATTTCAGCCTTATAGCGTTGCTATAGCATATCGGGAAGGGTCACATTATGTTTTACCTCATTTGCTTGCTACGGTGCTAATCCGGTGCTAAACAAAAAACGTTTTAGCATTTTAGCGTTCACATGGCCCATCTGATAGCGGCCCAACCCACTCTCACTCTCTCTCAAGACGCAACAAATGCAACAGCCCATCGACCTAATCTAGCCAACTCGTGACCCTCATTCCCCATTTCCCACTAGTTCAATAGCTTGTGACCTAGGGCAGCGGCGGCGTCTCATGACTCATGAGTGAAGGAGACGGTGGCGGTTCGTGAGCGGCAGCGGCTTCTCTTCCTCCCGTCTCCAAGTAGCAGCGTCAACCACACCTCCAACTCCAGCAAGTCAGTGGCGCAGCGCCGATGTCAGCCAAGCCACCTGTGTCGGCAAGTCAGCCAGCAAGGGAGAGCATCCTCTCTCCATCCCGTCTCCAAGTAGCAGTGTTGGCCTCATTCAATTTCCTCGCCCAAGTCCCCATCCGCGTCGCCCTCCTGCTGCTCCTGTCGCCGTGGCAGAGGAAGCTAGTCACGCTGAACTTGCCACCGCCGTGTTGCTCCTCGTCGCCGGCCGATGTAGTTTTTTTCATTGAACAAAACATGTTGATTCTATGTTAGATCATCTATGGTGGAACTACAGTTTCCTATCTTAATTAGAAGTACTTGGTATCAACCTAATACTACATCTGTTGTGCTTGATGGTATCTTATTTAGGTGTGTCCACTTGTTCTTCTCTTGTATTACTAATTTACTACTGTTTGTCCTCTGCTAGCCCAAAGCACTTCTGAATCTGGGTATGAAAGGAATGTGCATGTTTATGCCATGGAATTGGACCTTGTGCGTGTATTGCTCCTGGAAAAAATGTAGTTGCTGAAATCCTTTATTTCTGGATATATTTGGCATTTTTTTAAATGCTATTTTCAAATATAGCATGCTGTTAGCACGCTATAACTTGTGTAGCATCTCGAGAAGGGCGAAACTCTATTTGATTGTGTGCTATTTTTTTCATGGATGACAACTCTCACATGGCTGCAAATTATTCTTATCAGTTCATATGCATTTTACCCAATTGTTAGCAAATGACGCCTTTCCTTTATTAAGCATTTCAATATCATATACAGCCTATAAGATTATGCGAGCATTTGTGAAACAGCTTAGTTATGAATTCTGACATGACTTGAAGTGTAGGTTAGAGTGCACTGATGTTATGGTTTTAGTCCTTTCCTATTTTGGTCGAGTTATTCCATAAATATTGCAAGGATAGTCTCCTTTGGAGACTGGGCCATGGTCGCGTGTCAGATTGCTTGGTTCTTGTATTTTGAAAAGATAGATTTCACAATAAAGTAGCGTTCTATGCTTTCCATCATCACCCCTCATGTATGCCCTTTTCTTCTACTTCTCTTCTACTTATTTGAATATGGCATTCAGATCCACATAAATACAAACGCTTATGTACTTACAGAAATCGTTCAACCAGGTGTCCCTACACCAAATTGTTCTACTCTATTGGTTATGTATACAGCCATTTCTTGTAAGATATACATGCTGGAACAGTGACGTGGAATTTGTTAAAAGTACATAAAGTACCTACAGTGATTATTATCAAGATTGGCCGTATATATGTGCCATCGTTCTGTACAATGTTTAGTTATCTTGATGATTGTTGTTCTGTACCTTTAGTGATTATTATGTCGTTGAATTTTCTCAATTGAGTTGTCTATGCAAATCAGTGTGTTAAATTTACAACCATAACAGTTGAATAGGTTGCGTTCCATTAATTCTCAGTAGTACTGCAAACTAAATTGTAGAAAAATTAAATCATTAATATCCTTCCATTGTTTTAGACTACTTTTATGTGCTATGCTGAAGAGAATAAGCGTTGAAAGCATGTTTGCATTTTCTATATCTGGTTCATTGTGTTACAGAGCAGTGCTTGCATTACTCTACATGATGCTCGCTGTTTTATTGTCACGTGATTATTGTTTTGACTACTCTTGAAAGATCTGTTTGAAGGAATAAAAAAATTTGATTTCTTGAAATT
>LR738715.1:1093632-1114734 GCA_902687465.1 Secale cereale | reverse complement strand
GGGGGGGGGGGGGGGGGGGGGGGGGGTGTCGTCGGCTGTAACGTACCGCAACGCAGACTATCTCATTGGGTCCAACTTGACTGCATCCAGAAAAGCATCGCATGCACCCTCATAGTCCTGATGATGATTACAGTATAAGGTTAAAAACAATGAACGGCATGTGGCGACAGTCAATAACAAACTAGCCAAAAAGATAGTTATCTTCGATCACACCTTCAATAACATGAGCGTTTCGCCCTGCTGGTGGCAGGCCTTTGGCCAGCCAGGCCTCATTACTCTGCACGCAATAGCATCCTGCAAAGCCAGCAAAAGCTCCTGTCCGACACCAAGGTGGCATCATGAGTTCATGACGGTCATACTCTATTGCCTGCATGCACCAAACAGGGTTGAACGCAAACTTAGGACATGTCTGATCTGATTATATGAAAAACAGTAATCACATCTTGCTTGTAAATATTTGTACTTCAAAAGGCAAGAAAGAACGCCTTGAATTTCTGATGAATTTTAGAACTTAGAAGTATACTAGTCTGGACTGTGGAAATTGTAGTATGGATGAATATTGTGTTGTTGTGTTGTATTGATCTGACCCTCGTAAGGTATATATAGAAGTACAATAGGGAGAGAGACTTGGAGTAGGGAACAAGTCGTACATGGTTTAAACCAATCCTATCTCTAACTCTTATCTGTATCTTTAAACCCAAATTATATTCTAACATTCCCCCTCAGTCGTAGCGGGAGTGAAACGGACGATTGCGACTGGATTTGAAGTATTGTGCTTGCGTCGTCTTCTCCACTTCATCGTCATCACCTGCATCTCTGATGGGTCGACATCTGGGGCGGTGACTGCGTCCCCTTTCCGGTGCCTTCCTTATCTCTCCTCTATTCCCTCCCGCAGTCACAGCGGGAGAGGCGTGGACGCTAGTGACGACTCGGACGCTGTTGACTGGAGTTGTTGCCGATGAGTTGTTGTAGACGTAGCCCTGTATGTCGATGTAGAGGTAGCCGATCACGTTGATGTAGCCATGGTCGATGTAGTCGTGGTCGATGGTGTAGTCGTCGTGGATGATGAAGCCGCACAAAGCCGGAGGCGCAAAAAAAAAAGCGGTATGACGGAGCTGCAGACGTGGACAATGCACCTTGCGGATATCAGAGGGTGCTGTCGGCGACGAGTCCGCCGGTTTTGTCAAGACCGGAGGAAGCCCATCGAGCACACATCGGTTTTGCCCGAACCGTGTGGCTGTGTAGGGTCGTCACTGAAGTGACTCCGTGTCGATGCAGTCATGCTGTCGTGGATGACGCGGTCGATGCCGTCGTCGTGGTCGCGTCTTGCAGAAAAGTCTGTCAGAGGACGCTAGGTGTCCATCTTGTGAACAAGACATCGGCGGTGTGTTGAAGAAGATGTTGGTGAAGACCACGTTGATGAAGACCTTGACGATGTAGTGTCGGCGATGGCGTCGCAGCGGCGTGTCGACGATGATGTGTCGCTTGGAGGCGTCCCTCGTGGCGACGGGGTGTCGATGCCGTGTCGTGCCGTAAAAGTCGATGAAGATTGCATCTCGTTTCACACCGGCCTGGTGTGTGAACAGTGCATGTGGAGGTCGCTTCTCGTAGGTGTGGTCGATGAAGTATGTTGGCTCTCGTAGCCGGGCTAGTCGTACAGGTCGATGAAGTGGCATAGAATCAATGCAGAGGTGTCGATCGGTGGTGTAGATGTCGATTGCTGAATCGGTGCAGTGGCATCTGGACGTGGCTGTGGCCCGTGACGAGGTTGTCGATGCAGATCGATGTCGCGCAGGTCGATAAAGCTGGAGAACGAGTAGAGCCAGATCCTGATGAAGCTCGATGGAGAATAGCTGAAGAAGCTCTGCTGCGCGGTGGGGTCGATGCGGTGTGCGCAGAAATTCGCCCTCCCGTGCTCCCGCACGTGTAGCGCCGGCTGCATACAACCATCGGAATCGCCAAGTCGAAGGTCGCGTCGTCGGCCTTGTAGCAGAGGAGGCGCCTGTGTCCGCGATGGTCACTGAAGCAACGACGTTGATGGAGTTTCAATGGCGAAAACCGAAGGAGTTGCGGCCAAATCCATCCGATCGCAGGCTTGACGTAGCACATGCAAGCACGTGGGCTTTTGTTTCTGTCTTGTACGAGGGCATGCAGATGCGTCGGCCAAATCCATCTCCGTCGCATGCTTGCATCCGGCCCTACGACTCTGCCTTGCGGGGCGAGGATGCCTGTGGCGCCGTTGTCGTTCGGCCGGCGAGAGCGATCCGTGTTGCTGCTTCGATTGGTTTGAAGCATGTGCGAGATCGTAGTCGGGAAGGCGCCACGGATGACCTGCATGTTGGTGCCGGTTGTCGAGGGAGAGCGCCGCCTTGAGTCGCACCATGCAGCCGTAGAAGTCGGATGCCTTCTGGATCGCGCGACGTGAGCGTCGTGCCGGATTGTCTCTCTGGGCGCGTCGTCTGAAGGCTGAGGCCATGGTCGATGTAGCCGCCGGAGAGTCGATGGAGTACTCGATGCCCCTGCTGCTATTTCTGCGCTGATTTCACCGGAACTTTTAGATCACGTGATTTATTTGTGACAAAAGAAAACTAATCTACAGGAAATTCGAACTTTGAAGAATTCATTCTAATCTAATCTACGGAACCAATCTGATCTTTGACCGATTGGGTGCCGCGCCGCCGGGGAGAAGAGATTAATCTCCCCAGGGGCGGCGCGCTGCGGAGGTGGTGGAAGGTCCTAGGATCGGCGTCGTTGTACAAACCGCTCTAATACCATGTGGAAATTGTAGTATGGATGAATATTTTGTTGTTGTGTTGTATTGATCTGACCCTCGTAAGGTATATATAGAAGTACAATAGGGAGAGAGACTTGGAGTAGGGAACAAGTCGTACATGGTTTAAACCAATCCTATCTCTAACTCTTATCTGTATCTTTAAACCCAAATTATATTCTAACATGGACAATATAGTTAATTCAAGCAAATTTCCTTATAGCAGTAACTAAAGTATAAGGATAGGACAATGTTGAAGTAAAGATAAGTTCCCACTCTTCCTTGAAAGTAAGAGATATCACAGTAGCCCAAAGTCCAAACCCACAGCCCAGAAATCAACCAGCAGCACGGCGAACAGACTCAGTGCATGAGGTTGGCCACACAACGGTATTTGCTGCCTGTATGACCAGGAACCTGAGAGTGCGCTGCAACTTTATCTCAAGTGCTTCTATGCAAAGGATCTTAGCGCAGGAAGTGACGAAAGAGGCTGCGTTAGCCAGTTTCAACCAGGAGGATGTTTCGATCCTCAAGTCTGCTCGTACGAGCTAGGGTGCTGCGCTGCTTAGTTTGGCTTACAGGGTCAGGAACATTAGGGTCGGCACCAGCTTCGAGTAACAACTCCAAGCATGCAGTTGAGCCTTTCATCTCAGCAGCAACAACTAAAGGGGCTAGAATACCGTCATTGACATCCGCACCAGCCTGCAAAAAAAAAAATACTACTCCCTCCGTTCGGAACTACTTGTCGTAGAAATGCATGTATCTAGATGTATTTTAGTTCTAGATACATCCATTTCCAAGACAAGTAATTCCGAACGGAGGGAGTATTACAAATCAGTTCGTACAGGAACTCTCTATGGGCTGTTTGGTTCATTGCCGATTAGACTTTGTTGCCTTCGCCGCCGCGACGCTCGGGCCGGCGAGATATCATGCGCGTCGGTTTGCCCCAGGGGGTCGAGGATCCAGGGCCACGGCCGCTCGCATCTGGCTGCCTGCGGCGTCAGGGCGCGTGGAGACGGCGGGCGGGGCTGCTCGTCAGATCCGCGCCTTGACGGCGGCGAGCCTGGTGCCTAACAGGCCAGCTCCTCTCATGGAGGAGTGGCCGGGCCTGCCGTCTCCCATGGCTACCCCGTCGGTGGTGACGGCGGCGCCGCCGCGCGACAGGATGGAGACGAGCCTCCCTCCAGCTCCTAGGGTTGGGCTGGACAGGCCGGACGCTCCTGCTGGGCTAGGGACGGCTGGCCCATCGGGGGAGGGGGGGGGGAGGTCTGGGCGCTCAGGAGGGACTGGGCCACGGGCCCCTGCTGGCTTCGGCCACTGCTGGGCCTACGGTGGAGTTGGCCTCTTCTGGGCCTCCACGGCCCACTGTGCCCCGACCCACCCCGCGGTCGGTCAAGGGATATATATGGCTGCGTCGGGGATGCGCGGACCCTCATTTAGGGTTTCCTGCCACTCCAAGTGAGGTGCGGCGCTTTGCTCACTCCGCCCGCACCCTCAAGATCCTATCTCCTCCTCCTCCTCTTCTCAAAACCTTTGCGGCGGCAGTGATGGGGGACCGGCAAGCGGACAAGCGCTCCATGGAGGCTTCGGATCCGGAAGCGGAGCGCCGACGGGAGCGCGAGCTCCGCGACAAGGCGAAGCGGGTGATGCGCAAGCGCTCGGGCGGGCGCGACGAACGTGCCGAGCATGGTGGATCGCGCGAACAGGGCAGGCGCGAGGGGGATTGGGGTCCTCCTCCCCCGTTGTGGATTCAACAGCAAGAGCGCAAGAAGAAAAAGAAGATCATGCAGCGGCGCCGCGGACTGGAGAAAAAGCCGGAGGGCCAGATCTACGGTGGGGGGGCAAGGAAGCCCCGCTGCGCAAGAAACCTCGGGCGTCCTCAGATCCACTGGCGGTGGCTCTCCCTTCTTCGTCCAAGGGTACGGCGGCGGAGCCCATTCCGGTGGAAGAGGCCCCTAATGTTGAGTGCTTCAAGTGTGGGCGCCTCGGGCACTACCAATCCAAGTGTAAGTACAAGCGTCTCTGCGTGCTCTGCAAGGAAGAAGGCCACGCCTAGGCCAACTGCCCGACGAGGGGTCGGCAGCTGCATCTACAAATCATGGGCAGTGCCATCTCGGGGGAAGGCTTCTTCTGCCTAGAGTACGACGACGACGACGAGACAGAAGCCCCCATCGGCGCGCTGATCAAGAAAGCGACCATTCTTTCTGCTGAACCTGGGAAGCTCACTCTCCGCATCCTCAAACAAGAGCTGAAGCATATGGTGGCCAGTGATTGGGATTGGCAGGTAACACAAGTGGGTGATGATGATTTTCTGGTGGTGTTCCCGTCTGCGGACATTCTTCACATGCCGAAATCAAGTGGGAAACTGTTCTTATCCATTCATGACATAACCGCACGGGTGCGGGACATGTTGCATGAGGAGATCCAACCAATGGTGATGCCTGAGACATGGGTACATCTCTACGGCATACCTAAGAAACACCGGCGTGAGGACCGCATCAAGGAAGGGCTCCGGATGCTGGGACGGCCGATTGTGGACGACGAGCTCTCTCTCATCAGGTTGGGACCGGTGAGGATGAAGCTTGCTTGTCGCGCTCCAGAGAAGCTCAATGGGGTGGTGGAGGTGTGGTTTAACCATGAAGGATATCAAATCAAAGTGGAAAGAGAAACCCTGCCTAAGTGAGGTGGAGAGCGGCCGATACAAACGCCGGTCATCTCCAACCCTCCCCCCAAGGGCCCTGTCTTGGACAAGGGACATCGTCTTCCGGAGCCAGCCAAACAGGGCAGGGCGACCCCTGGCTCAGATCTTCCTGGTGGTGCGCGTGATCAAGCAGTGGCGGCGGGGCACAACTCCAAGATGCCGGACTTGGGGGAGGACCTCAACGACAGCATTCATGACACCTCCATCGACACGGAAACTTGGGAAAAGTTGGGCGCGCTGACCACTGAGGCTGGGGCCATTGGGTTTGTTGGGAACGTAGTATTTTCAAAATTTTCCTACGATCACGCAAGATCTATCTACTAGATGCACAACAACGAGGGGAAGAGTGTGTCTACGTACCCTCGTAGACCGGGAGCGGAACCGTCAAGTGACGCTGTTGATGTAGTCGAACTTCTTTGCGATCCAACCGATCAAGCACCAAACGTACGGCACCTCCGCGTTCAGCACACGTTCAGCTTGATGACGTCCAACGAGCTCTTGATCCAGTTGAGCTTCACGGAGAGTTTCGCCAGCACGACGGCATGGTGACAGATATGATGTATCTACCGGCGCAGGGCTTCGCCTAAGCACTGCAACGGTATGACCGAAGTGTGTTTCTGTGGAGAGGGGCACCGCACACGGCTAAAACAATTCAACTTGTGTGTCCTAGGGTGCCCCCTGCCCCCGTATATAAAGGAGCAAGGGAGAGGCCGGCCCTAGAGGGGGCGCGCCAAGTGTGGGGAGTCCTACTAGGACTCCCAAGTCCTAGTAGGATTCCCCTTTCCTTTCCGGAGTAGGAGAGAAGGAAAGAGGTGGAGAGGGAGAAGGAAAAGGGGGCTGCACCCCTTGTCCAATTCGGACCAGAGGGGGGGCGCGCGCCTCCTTCCTTTTGGCCTTTCTCCTCTATTCCTGTATGGCCCAATAAGGCCCATATACTCCCCAGCGAATTCCCGTAACTCTCCGGTACTCCAAAAAATACCCGAATCACTCGGAACCTTTCCGATGTCCGAATATAGTCGTCCAATATATCGATCTTTACGTCTCGACCATTTTGAGACTCCTCGTCATGTCCCCGGTCTCATCCGGGACTCCGAACTCCTTCGGTACATCAAAACTCATAAACTCATAATACCGATCGTCATCAAACGTTAAGCGTGCGGACCCTATGGGTTCGAGAACTATGTAGACATGAATGAGACTCATCTCCGGTCAATAACCAATAGCGGAACCTGGATGCTCATATTGGCTCCTACATATTCTACGAAGATCTTTATCGGTCAAACCGCATAACAACATACGTTGTTCCTTTTGTCATTGGTATGTTACTTGCCCGAGATTCGATCGTCGGTATCTCTATACCTAGTTCAATCTCGTTACCGGCAAGTCTCTTTACTCGTTCCGTAATACATCATCTCGTGACTAACTCATTAGTCTTTTTCTTGCAAGGCTTATTATGATGTACATTACCGAGAGGGCCCAGAGATACCTCTCCGACACTCGGAGTGACAAATCCTAGTCTTGATCTATGCCAACACCACGAACACTTTCGGAGACACCTGTAGAGCATCTTTATGATCACCCAGTTACGTTGTGACGTTTGATAGTACACAAGGTGTTCCTACGGTATTCGGGAGTTGCATAATCGTCATAGGAACATGTATAAGTCATGAAGAAAGCAATAGCAGTAAAACTAAACGATCATAGTGCTAAGCTAACGGATGGGTCTTGTCCATCACATCATTCTCCTAATGATGTGATCCCGTTGATCAAATGACAACTCATGTCTATGGTTAGGAAACATAACCATCTTTGATCAATGAGCTAGTCTAGTAGAGGCATACTAGGGACACTCTGTTTTTTCTATGTATTCACACATGTACTAAGTTTCCGGTTAATACAATTCTAGCATGAATAATAAACATTTATCATGATATAAGGAAATATAAATAACAACTTTATTATTGCCTCTAGGGCATATTTCCTTCAGTCTCCCACTTGCACTAGAGTCAATAATCTAGCTCACATCGCCATGTGATTTAATACCGATAGTTCACATCGCTATGTGAATAACACCCATAGTTCACATCGCCATGTGACCAACACCCATAGGCTTTACTAGAGTCAATAATCTAGTTCACATCGCTATGTGATTAATACCCAAGAGTAATAAGGTGTGATCATGTTTTGCTTGTGAGAGAAGTTTAGTCAACGGGTCTGTCACATTCAGATCCGTATGTATTTCGCAAATTTCTATGTCTACAATGCTCTGCATGGAGCTACTCTAGCTAATTGCTCCCACTTTCAATACGCATCCAGATTGATACTTAGAGTCATCTGGATTTAGTGTCAAAGCTTGCATCGGCGTAACCCTTTACGACGAACTCTTTATCACCTCCATAATCGAGAAACATTTCCTTAGTCATCTAGTTACTAAGGATAATTTTGACCGCTGTACAGTGATCTACTCCTGGATCACTATTGTACCCCCCTGACAAACTCATGGCAAGGTACACAACATGTTTGGTACACAGCATGGCATACTTTATAGAACCTATGGCTGCGGCATAGGGAATGACTTTCATTCTCTCTATATTTTTCTGCCGTGGTCTGGCTTTGAGTCTTACTCAACTTCACACCTTCCAAGTCAGGCAAGAACTCCTTCTTTGACTGATCCATTTTGAACTACTTCAAAATCTTATCAAGGTATGTACTCATCAAAAGTCTTATCAAGCGTCTTGATCTATCTCTATAGATCTTGATGCCCAATATGTAAGCAGCTTCACCAAGGTCTTTCTTTGAAAAACTCCTTTCAAACACTCCTTTATGCTTTCCAGAAAATTATACATCATTTCCGATCGACAATATGTCATTCACATATACTTATCAGAAATGTTGTAGTGATCCCACTCACTTCTTGTAAATACAGGCTTCACCGCAAGTCCGTATAAATCTGTATGCTTTGATCAACTTATCAAAGCGTATATTCCAACTCCGAGATGCTTGCACCAGTCCATAGATGGATCGCTGGAGCTTGCACATTTTGTTAGCACCTTTAGGATTGACAAAACCTTCTGGTTGCATCATATACAAGTCTTCTTTAATAAATCCATTAAAGAATGCAGTTTTGTTATCCATTTGCCAGATTTCATAAAACGCGGCAATTGCTAACATGATTCGGACAGACTTAAGCATCGCTACGGGTGAGAAAGTCTCATCGTAGTCAACACCTTGAACTTGTTGAAAACCTTTCGCAACAAGTCGAGCTTTGTAAACAGTAACATTACCGTCAGCGTCTGTCTTCCTCTTGAAGATCCATTTATTTTCGATGGCTTGCCGATCATCGGGCAAGTCAACCAAAGTGCACACTTTGTTCTCATACATGGATCCCATCTCAGATTTCATGTCCCCAAGCTATTTTGCGGAATCTGGGCTCATCATCGCTTCCTCATAGTTATAGGTTCATCATGGTCCAGTAACATGACTTCCAGAACCGGGTTGCCGTACCACTCTGGTGCGGAACGAACTCTGGTTGATCAACGAAGTTCAGCAGAAACTTGATCTGAAGTTTCATGATCATCATCATTAGCTTCCTCACTAATTGGTGTAGGAATCACTGGAACTAGTTTCTGTGATGTTCCACTTTCCAATTCGGGAGAAGGTACAATTACCTCATCAAGTTCTACTTTCCTCCCACTCACTTCTTTCGAGAGAAACTCCTTCTCTAGAAAGGATCCACTCTTAGCAACAAAGACCTTGTCTTCGGATCTGTGATAAAAGGTGTACCCAACAGTTTTATTTGGGTATCCTATGAAGATTTACTTCTCCGATTTGGGTTCGAGCTTATCATGTTGAAACTTTTTCACATAAGCATCGCAGTCCCAAACTTAAAGAAATGACAGCTTAGGTTTCTCGTCAAACCACAGTTCATACGGTGTCATCTCCACGGATTTAGATGGCGCCCTATTTAACGTGAATGTAGCTGTCTCTAATGCATAACCCCAAAAGCGATAGTGGTAGATCGGTAAGAGATATCATCGATTGCACCATATCTAATAAAGTACGGTTATGACGTTCGGACACACCATTACACTATGGTGTTCCAGGTGGCATGAGTAGTGAAACTATTTCACATTGTTTTTACTGGCCAATCTCGCTAACTCAAATATTTTACCTCTACGATCATATCGTAGAAACTCCTTTTTTTTACGATGATTCTCCACTTCACTCTGAAATTCTTTGAACTTTTCAAATGTTTCAGACTTGTGCCTCATTAAGTAGATATACCCATATCTGCTCAAATCATCAGTGAAGGTCAGAAAATAATGATACCCACTGCGAGCTTCAACACTCATTGGTCCACATACATCTGTATGTATGATCTCCAACAAATCTGTTGCTCGCTCCATTGTTCCGGAGAACGGAGTTTTAGTCATCTTCCCCATGAGGCATGGTTCGCAAGCACCAAGTGATTCATAATCAAGTGATTCCAAAAGTCCATCACTATGGAGTTTCTTCATGCGCTTTACACCATTATGACCTAAACGGCAGTGCCACAAATACGTTGCACTATCATTATTAATCTTGCATCTTTTGGCTTCAATATTATGAATATGTGTATCACCACGATCGAGATCCAACAAACTATTTTCAATGGGTGTATGACCATCGAAGGTTTTATTCATGTAAACAGAATAATAATTATTCTATGACTTTAAATGAATAACCGTATTGCAACAAATATGATCAAACCATATTCATGCTCAACGCAAATGCCAAATAACCGTATTACACTTATAGGGAGTGTGCGATGATGATCATATCAATCTTGGAACCACTTCCAACACACATCGTCACTTCACCTTTAACTAGTCTCTGTTCATTCTGCAATTCTCGTTTCGAGTTACTAATATTAGCAACTAAACCGATATCAAATACCCAGGGGTTGCTATGAACACTAGTAAATTACACATCAATAATCTGTATATCAAAATATACCTTTGTTCACTTTGCCATCCTTCTTATCCGCCAAGTATCTAGGGCAGTTCCACTTCCAGTGACCATTTCCTTTGCAGTAGAAGCACTTAGTTTCAGGCTTGAGTTTTAGCTTTGGGTTTCTTCACGGGAGTGACAACTTGCTTGTCATTCTTCTTGAAGTTCCCCTTCTATCCCTTTGCCCTTTACTTGAAACAAGTGGTCTTCTTAACCATCAACACTTGATGCTTTTTCATGATTTCTACCTTCGCCGACTTCAGCATCGCGAAGAGCTCGGGAATTACTTTCGTCATCCCTTGCATATTATAGTTCATCACGAAGTTCTACTAACTTGGTGATAGTGACTAGAGAACTTTGTTAATTACTATCTTATCTGGAAGATTAACTCCCACTTGATTCAAGTAATTGTAGTACCCAGACAATCTGAGCACATGCTCTGTGGCGTTCAAAACATTTTTGAAGTCCCGGTTCTAAGCCGTAAAGCATGGTGCACTTAAACTACCAAGTAGTCATCATACCGAGCTTTTTGCGGTGTGTTTGTCGTGATCCGATGAATTGAGAGTTTATGATCAAGGTTATCTATGAAAGATATTTGGTTCTTCTTTGAACTTTTTATGTGTTCTCATAATATCCTTGCAAGTCTCCTCGAATTATTGGTTTGGTTTGGCCTACTAGATCTATAGTTCTTGCAATGGGAGAAGTGCTTGGCTTTGGGTTCAATCTTGCGGTGTCCTTTCCCAGTGACAGTAGGGGCAGCAAGGCACGTATTGTATTGTTGCCATCGAGGATAAAAAGATGGGGTTTACATCATATTGCTTGAGTTTATCCCTCTACATCATGTCATCTTGCTTAAGGCGTTACTCTGTTCTTATGAACTCAATACACTAGATGCATGCTGGATAGCAGTCGATGTGTGGAGTCATAGTAGTAGATGCAGGCAGGAGTCGGTCTACTTGTCTCGGACGTGATGCCTATATACAATGATCATGCCTAGATAGGCTCATAATTATTCGCTTTTCTATCAATTGCTCGACAGTAATTTGTTTACCCGCCGTAGAATATCGCTATCATGAGAGAAGCCACTAGAGAAAACTATGGCCCCCGGGTCTATTCTCAACATATCAATCTACATATACTTTAATTTTACCGCTTTTTATTTGATGTTTTATTAAACCAAAAATACCAAAAATATCAACTATCATCTCTATCAGATCTCACTCTCGTAAGTGACCGTAAAGGGATTGACAACCCCTTATCGCGTTGGCTGCGAAGTTCTTATTTGTTTGTGCAGGTGCGAGGGACTGGCGCGTGGTCTCCTACTGGATGATACCTTGGTTCTCAAAAACTGAGGGAAATACTTAGGCTACTGTGCTGCATCTTCCTTTCCTCTTCGAGGGAATACAACGCAAGCTCAAGAGGTAGCAACAATTAGAGATCATAGCTGCTCATGCCATGCTTAATTAGCTAGGAGTTTATAATGGTCTATCTTGCGTGCCAACATGATATCAAAATGGTTATGATGTGTCATGATAGGGTGGTATCCTCATTTGAACGATTCAAGTGGTCTGACTTGGCACATGTTCACGCATTTAGTTGAAACAAAATCAACATAGCCTCTACGATATTTATGTTCATGGTGATTTATATCCTAATCATGCTTGCATTCATTGTTGATTAGTTTTAATGCATGTTCATGACTGTTGTCGCTCTCTAGCTGGTCGCTTCCCAGTCTCTTTCTAGCCTTCACCTGTACTAACGGGAATACTGCTTGTGCATCCACTTCCATAAACCCAAAGTTATTCCATATGAGTCCACCATACCTTCCTATATGCAGTATCTACCTGCCGTTCCAAGTAAATTTGTATGTGCCAAACTCTAAACCTTCAAATATTTTTTTTTGTATGCTCGAACAGCTCATGTATCAACTAGGGTTGTCTATATCTTCCATGCTAGGTGGGTTATTCTCACGATGAGTGGACTCCACTCATCATTCATGAGAAAATGGCTGTTAATCGGGATGCCCAGTCCCATGCTCAAATCATAATAATTAAACAAAACTCCCCAGGGCTGTTGCTGGTTTGGTCGATACCCGTTGTTTCGGGCTAGCCATGGAGTGTGCTTGTTGGTGGTTGGGGGAGTATAAACTTTACCATTCTGTTTGGGAACCGCCTATAATGTATGTAGCATGGAAGATATCGAGATTCTTGGTTGTTATGTTGACAATGAGAGTATACCGCTCAAAATATTATTCATCTCTATTTAAAAATCAAGCTCTGGCACCTCTACAAATCCCTGCTTCCCTTTGCGAAAGGCCTATCTATTTACTTTTATGCTGAGTCATCATCCTCTTATTAAAGAGCACCAGTTGAGAGCACCTCTATCATTTGCATGTATTGGTATTAATTTGCATTAAGTATGATTGTGACTGGATCTCTTTTAGCATGAATTACAATGTCTAGTCAGTCCTTGATCTTTAAAGGTGCTTTGCATTTATGTTTTGCGGTCTCAGAAAGGGCTAGCGAGATACCATCTTGTTATATCATATTATGATTGTTTTGAGAAAGTGTTGTCATCCGAGGTTTATTATTATTGCTCGCTAGTTGATTATGCCATTAATATAAGTAAACATGAGACCTGAAAGTTATTGTGAATGTGGTTAGTTCATGATCTTTTCTAAAAACTTGAATGCTGGCTTTACACATTTACAACAACAAGAGCAAACAGAGTTTGTCAAAGTTTTTCTTTATCACTTTCAGTTTATCAACTGAATTGCTTGAGGACAAGCAAAGGTTTAAGCTTGGGGGAGTTGATACGTCTCCAACGTATCTACTTCTCCTAAAACTTTTGCCCTTGTTTTGTACTCTAACTTGCATGATTTGAATGGAACTAACCCGGACTGACGCTGTTTTCAGCAGAATTGCCATGGTGTTATTTTTGTGCAGAAATAACAGTTCTCGGAATGACCTGAAATTCAACGGTGAATTATTTTGGAATATATAAAAAATGTCTGCGGAAATAACCAAGCCAGGGGCCCACACCCTGTCCACGAGGGTGGGGGGCGCGCCCCCTCCCCCTTGGCGCGCCCCCTGCCTCGTGGGCCCCCTGTTGCTCCACCGACGTACCCCCGGACTCCATATATTCACTTTCGGGGAGAAAAATCAGAAAGAAAGAATTATCGCGTTTTACGATACGGAGCCGCCGCCAAGCCCTAATATCTCTTGGGAGGGCCGATCTGGAGTCCGTTTGGGGCTCCGGAGAGTGGAGATCGTCGCCATCGTCATCATCAACCTTCCTCCATCGCTAATTCCATGATGCTCCCCACCGTGCGTGAGTAATCCCATCGTAGGCTTGCTGGACGGTGATGGGTTGGATGAGATTTACCATGTAATCGAGTTACTTTTGTTAGGGTTTGATCCCTAGTATCCACTATGTTCTAAGATTGATGTTGCCATGACTTTGCCATGCTTAATGCTTGTCACTAGGGCCCGAGTGCCATGATTTCAGATCTGAACCTATTATGTTTTCATGAATATATGTGCATTCTTGATCCTATCTTGCAAGTCTATAATCACCTACTATGTGTTATGATCCGACAACTCCGAAGTGACAACAATCGGGACCACTCCCGGTGATGACCGTAGTTTGAGGAGTTCATGTATTCACTATGTGTTAATGCTTTGGAACGGTACTCTATTAAAAGGAGGCCTTAATATCCCTTAGTTTCCAATAGGACCCCGCTGCCACGGGAGGGTAGGAGAAAAGATGTCATGCAAGTTCTTTTCCATAAGCATGTATGACTATATTCGGAATACATGCCTACATTACATTGATGAACTGGAGCTAGTTCTGTGTCACCCTAGTTTATAACTTTTACATGAGGAATCGCATCCGACATAATTCTCCATCACCGATCCAAGTCCTACGAGCTTTTCACATATTGCTTGTTGCTTATTTACTTTTCCGCTGCTACTGGTACAAAAACTACAAAAACTCTACCGTTACTTTTATTGATGTTACCACTATTTCCATATCACCTTGCTACTAAACTACCTTGCTGCAGATACTAAGTTTCTAGGTGTGGTTGAATTGACAACTCAACTGCTAATACTTAAGAGTATTCTTTGGCCCCCATTGTGTCGAATCAATAAATTTGGGTTGAATACTCTGCCCTCGAAAACTGTTGGGATCCCCCTACACTTTTGGGTTATCAAGGACCGTCTTAGGGCAATGCCAAACTCCCTCCGCTGCCGCCGCCTCCAAGGAGCAACGACAACCACCGCCAAGATGATGGGGCTTGGGGCTTCCAAGAGCCTCGTGCCATTGTCGGCATCTTGGGTGGTGCTCAGGCTCCTGCCTCTCATCGCATCTTCAAGAAGTTCGCTCGTGAGGTCAACGCGGCCCTCCCCAAGCTTGAGGCGTCGCGTCCCCTCAGGTGGTCCAAGTACGCCATCACCTTCGACTCTATAGAGAAGCTCAAGTGCGCCGCCGCCGGCGCGCTCCCAATGCTCTGCTCACCAACCATCAGCAACGTCCTCGTCACCAAGACTCTCATTGATGGTGGCGCAGGGCTCAACGTCCTCTCCATCGAGATGTTTGACACACTCAAGGTGCCATATGATCAGCTTCTGCCACCAAGCCTTTGTCGGGGGTGAGCGAGGGATCCACCATCCCCATAGGGCAGATTCGTCTCCCTGTCACCTTTCGCAAGCGCGAAAACTAACGCACCGAGCTCATCAACTTCGAAATCGCCCACATTCGCCTCCCATACAATGCCATCCTCGGGTATCCGTCCCTCACCAAGTTCATGTCAGTGACTCACCACGGCTACAATGTCCTCAAGATGCCGGGAAGTGGCGACATCATCACGGCCGCCTGCAATGTGAAGGATGCGGTGTGCTCCCTCGAGCGCGCATACCAGGCCGCATCAGTTGAGAACTCCGATGGCGAGGGTGCCACCCTGCCTCCTGAGGCCACACCCAAGAAGAAGCATCTCCTTTATAATGGACATTAGGGGGCTGGGCACCCGGCGATCGTGCCTCAGGACCAGCACCCACTGCTGGGGCGCCTTTCCCTCTCGCATAGGAAGGCGCACCCGGCTCCCCTCTCAGGACGGGCTCGGGGGCTCTCGTCTGGAGGGCCTCTCACCTGACCAACATCATGATACGTCTCCAATGTATATATAATTTTTTATTGTTCCATGCTATTATATTATCTATCTTGGATGTTTTATATGTAGTTATATGCTATTTTATATGATTTTTGGGAGTAACCTATTAACCTAGAGCCCAGTGCTAGTTTCTGTTTTTTTCCTTGTTTTTGAGTTTCACAGAAAAGGATATCAAATGGAGTCCAAACGAAACAATTTTTGGAGATTTTTCTTGGACTAGAAGACACCAGATGGACTTGGAGTACACGCCAGGGGATCTGCGAGGAGGCCACAAGGGTGGAGGGCGCGCCCAGGGGGTAGGGCGGGCCCCTACCTTGTGGGCCCCTGATAACCCACAAGTGTAGGGGATCTATTGTAGTCCTTTCGATAAGTAAGAGTGTCGAACCCAACTAGGAGCAGAAGGAAATGATAGCCAGTTTTCAGTAAGGTATTTTCTGCAAGCACTGAAATTATCGGTAACAGATAGTTTTGTGATAAGGTAATTGGTAACAAGTGACAAATAGTAAAAGTAAATAAGGTGCATGTCTGTCTCGATTGTGACAAATAGTAAAAGTAAATAAAGTGACAAATAGTTGTGGAGAGAAAGTCTTCACTTTTTCTTCGCTTGTGTCCTTTGCTTATTGCGCCATAACCATGGATCTTCATTGTTAAACGAGGTGCTTGGGTTAGCCTTGACTTTGAAGGGAGGGATCTCATGAAACTTTTCATAATCTTCAGACATGTCTGTCTTGCCCTCCACTCCCACGGTGTCTATTTTCCTTGAAAGAACTATGTGGTGCTTTGGCTCATCGTACGATGTATTCGCTTCCTTATCTTTTCTTTTTCTCGGTTTGGTAGACATGTCCTTCACATAGAAAACCTACGCCGCATCATTGGCTAGGACGAATGGTTCGTCTGTGTACCCAATATTTCTCAGATCCACTGTTGTCATTCCTAACTGTGGGTCTCCATGTACACCGCATCCTGACAGATTGACCCATTTGCACTGAAACAAAGGGACCTTAAAATCATGTCCATAGTCAAGTTCCCATATGTCCACTATGTAACCATAATATGTGTCATTTCCCCTCTTGGTTGCTGCATCAAAGCGGACACAACTATTTTGGTTTGTGCTCTTTTGATCTTGGGCGATCGTGTAAAATGTATTCCCATTTATCTCGTACCCTTTGTAAGTCAATACAGTTGAAGATGGTCCCCTGGCCAACGAGTACAACTCATCAGAAACAGTGGTGTCACCCATGAGATGTGTTTGCAACCAACTGCCAAAAGTCCTGATGTGTTCACACGTAATCCAGTCGTCACACTGCTCCAGGTGTTTGGAGCGTAGAATATTCTTGTGTTCATCGATATACAACGTCACCAAGGTAGAATTTTGTAGAACTGTGTAGTGTGCTTGAGACCAAGAATGCCTGTCCCTATATATTACTGAGTCCGCTCCTAGCGTGCATTTTCTAGTCAGTCTCCCCTCATACCGCGATTGAGGAAGACCAATCTTCTTAAGGTCACGAATGAAGTCAACACAAAACCCAATGACCTCCTCTGTTTGATAGCCCGTGGAGATGCTTCCTTCTGGCCTAGCATAGTTACGAACATATTTCTTTAAGACTCCCATGAACCTCTCAAAAAGGAACATATTGTGTAGAGATACAGGGCCCAGAATGGCAATCTCATCCACTAGATGAACTAGGACGTGCGTCATGATATTGAAGAAGGATGGTGAGAACACCAGCTCGAAACTGACAAGACATTGCACCAAATCACTCCTTAACCTTGATAGAATTTCTGGATCGATTACCTTATGAGAGATTGCATTGAGGAATGCACATAGCTTCACAATGGCTAATTGAATGTTTTCCCGTAGAAGCCCCCTCGATGCAACCGGAAGCAGTTGCATCATAATCATGTGGCAGTCATGAGACTTTAGGTTCTAAAACTTTTTCTCTGCCATATTTATTATTCCCTTTTATATTCGTCGAGAAACCAGACGAGACCTTCATACTGAGCAGGCATTCAAAGAAGATTTCCTTCTCTTCTTTGGTAAGAGCGTAGCTGGCAGGACCTTCATACTGCTTTGGAGGCATGCCGTCTTTTTCATGCACACATTGCTGGTCCTCCCGTGCCTCTGGTGTAACTTTTGTCTTCCCATACACGCCCAAGAAGCCTAGCAAGTTCACTTAAAGATTCTTCGTCACGTGCATCATGTCGATTGTAGAGTGGACCTCTAGGTCTTTCCAATAGGGTTGGTCCCAAAAATACAGATTTCTTCTTCCACATGGGTGCGCATCCCTCAGCGTCATTCAAAACAGATAGTCCGTCAGGACCCACCATAGCAAGTATGTGATCACTAGTACGGAGGGCCGGCTTCTTCCGGTGATCTGCCTCGCCTTAGAAATGCTTGCCTTTCTGTCGACATTGATGGTTTATTGGAAGAAATCAACGATGCCCCAGGTACACATTCTTCCTGCATTTGTCCAAATATATAATTTCGGTGTCATTTAGACAATGCGTGCATGCGTGGTATCCCTTGTTTATCTGTCCTGAAAGGTTACTGAGAGCAGGCCAATCATTGATGGTTACAAACAGCAACGCATGTAGGTCAAATTACTCCTGGTCGAGCTCATCCCACACACGTACACCTTTTCCATTCCACATATGTAAAAGTTCTTCAACTAATGGCCTTAGGTACACATCAATGTAGTTGTCGGGTTGCTTAGGGCCTTGGATGAGCATTGGCATCATAATGAACTTCCGCTTCATGGACAACCAAGGAGGAAGGTTATAGATACATAGAGTCACGGGCCAGGTGCTATGATTGTTGTTCTTCTCCCCAAAAGAATTAATGCCATCCACGCTTAAACCAAACCATACGTTCCTTGCATCACCTACAAAGTCCCTCCATGTTCTCTCAATTTTTCTCCACTTCGACCCGTCAACGGGTGCTCTCAACTTCCCGTCTTTCTTACAGTCCTCTTCGTGCCATCACATCATCTTGGCATGCTCTTTGTTTCTGAACAGATGTTTCAACCATGGTATTATAGGAGCATACCACATCACCTTCGGAGAAACCATCTTCCTGGGGCGCTCGCCCTCAACATCACCAGGGTCATCTCGTCTGATCTTATACCGCAATGCACCGCATACCGGGCATGCATTCAATTCTTCGTACTCACCGCAGTAGAGGATGCAGTCATTAGGGCATGCATGTATCTTCTGCACCTCTAATCCTAGAGGGCATGGAATTTTCATTGCTTCGTACGTACTGTTGGGCAATTCGTTATCCTTTGGAAGCTTCTTTTTCATTATTTCCAGTAGCTTCCCAAATCTGTTGTCAGATATACCATTGTCCGCCTTCCATTGCAACCATTTCAGTGTTGTTCTGAGTTTTGTGTTGTCATCTTCGCAATTTGGGTACAACCCTTTTTAGTGATCCTCTAACATGCGATCGAACTTCAACTTCTCCCTTTCACTTTGGCATTGTCTCTTTGCATCAACAATGACCCGACAAAGATCATCATCGGGCACATCGTCTGGTTCCTCTTGATCTTCAGCTTCTCCCATTGCAGCATCGCCGTATTCAGGGGGCGGATAGTTGTCATCATCCTCTTCTTCTTCGTTGTCTGACATCATAACCCATCTTTCTCCGTGCTTGTTCCAAACATTATAGTGTCACATGAAACCATTCTCAAGCAGGTGGATATGAAGGGTTTTTGAGTCATATTAAGACTTCGTATTCCCGCATATAGGGCATGGACAACACATAAAACCATTCTGCTTGTTTGCCTCAGCCACTTCGACAAAATTATGCAGGCCCTTAATGTACTCGGAGGTGCGGCTGTCACCGTACGTCCATTGTCGGTTCATCTGCGTGCATTATATATATAACTAAGTGTGTCAAAAACAATTACAGAACATCATGAATAGAATAGTGACCAAATTAATAGAAGTTTATCATCACAATGAAAGTTCATACATAGTTCTCATTGAACAACATATAGCTCTCTAAAGCATCTAATTAAACCATACATTGAAACTATGTTAAATATTTCAATGCAACAACAAATGCAATCATAATCGCAACTATGGTAACAATTGATCCAACGGCATAATGATACCAAGACTCAGTATGAACGGCATATTTTCTAATCTTTCTAATCTTCAAGCGCATTGCATACATCTTGATCTTGTGATCATCGACGACATCCGCAACATGCAACTCCAACTCCATCTTCTCCTCCCCAGTTCTTTTCAATTTTTTCTTCAAGTAAATGTTTTCCTTTTCAACTAAATTTAACCTCTCCACAAGAGGGTCGGTTGGAATTTCCGGTTCACATACCTCCTAGATAAACATATCTATGTCACGTTGGTTGGCATAATTGTCACAAACACTAAACGAAACAAATAGTTATAAAAGATAATATACCACATCAGAATCATAGACAGGACGAGGGCCGACGGGGGCGGATAACAAAACCATCGCACTATATAATAATAAATAATAATAAAAGTAAGAAAATTATACAAGTATCTATCTAAATCATACAAGTAAGAATATATTTTCTTTTAGAAAGAAGATAAGAACAAGAGGCTCACCACGATGGTGCCGGCGACAAGATCGGCGCGAGCGATCGACGGCGGTGAGGACGGGGACGGGACATGATGGACCGGCAAACCTAGACAAATTTTGAGGAAAATAGAGCTTGGACAAGGAGCTTCGAGAGGAGAAAGCTTAAGTGTGGCTCGGGCCTTTCATCGAACACCTCATGTGCATAGGAGGTGAGCTAGAGCACCACAAACCTCTCCCACAACCGACCAAAAAAAAAGAGCATTGGCCCTGATCGTGGGCATGTGTATATATAGGCCTGTCTTCAGTCCCGAGTTGTGGCTAAAACCAGGACTAAAGGACAACCTTTGGTCTCGGTTCCAGCCACCAACCGGCACAAAAGGTGCTGAGCCAGGAGTGAGGCCCATTGGTCCCGGTTCGTTTCTGGAACCGGGACCAATGGCCCCTGAGGCCCGGCCGGCGCCCTGGCTTCACGAACGACTGATGCACCTTTTGGTGCCAGTTCGTGAGTGAATCGGGATTAATGCCCTTACCCAGGCCTCAACCAAAGTCTTGTTTTCTACTAGTGTAGAGGCGAAATTGTCAGATGAGCACCAGCTAAGGGCAGGGCTGTAAAATCCCTTAACACTAGTAGATAAAGGGTCATCAGACCCGGTTCGTTTGGGCCTTTAGCCCCGGTTCCTGAACCGGGACAAAAGTGTCGGTACTAATGCTCTGACCCTTTAGTCCCGGTTCAATCCAGAACCGGGGCAGATGGGTGTCCACGTGGCCTGTGCGCCGAGCCCAGGCAGGAGGGGCTTTGGTCCCGGTTGGTGGCACCAACCGGGACCAAAAGGCATCCACGCGTCAGCATTTCTGTGGCTGTGGTTTTTGTTTTTTTTTTGAAAGGGGAGGGGGGTTGGAGGTTTTGGGGG
>LR738715.1:1037874-1088489 GCA_902687465.1 Secale cereale | reverse complement strand
GGCGAAAGTAACAGTCGCATGATGGTACGAAGCTCTCCAAAGTGGTTTTGGAATGGAGTCCCAGAAAGGATAATTCGTAACAAAAGACGGATTATCCTATCAGGAACTCCGTTCCAAAACAACTTTGCATAACTTCGTACCAACATGCCCCGGTTACTTCTGGCAAATGATGAAGTCATGGATTTCTTCAAAACTTTGACACTAGCTAGGCAACCTCTCGACTCCTCGACCCCCGACTGCTCGGCGATCCACAACCCTAGACCCCGATCATGTCACATTTTGTCTAGTGTCAAAGGATTCAACAAAACCAATACTTCATCATTAGGCGAAAGTAACAGTCGCATGATGGTACGAAGCTCTCCAAAGTTATTTTGGAACGGAGTCCCAGATAGGATAATTCGTAACAAAAGACGGATTATCCTATCAGGAACTCCGTTCCAGAATAACTTTGCATAACTTCGTACCAACTGATACGTCCAAAACGTATCTATAATTTCTGCTTGCTCCATTCCTCTTTTGGGTGATATTGCTATGATATTTATACACTTCCATACACTTTTGATCATATTTGGACTAACCTATTAACTCAGTGCACCCCAGTGCCAGTTTCTGTTTTCTGCTGTTTTTGTATTTCAGGTTTTCCCATCACGTAAACTGCCAGAAAAATCCCGGAAAAATTATATAAAAAATCAGCATTCCAGAAGCTTCCCGGCAGCCGAAGTAGGGCCGGAGGGGGCCCACCAGGGCTCAAGGCGCCCTAGTGGCGCGGCCCCCCTCCTGGCCGCGCCGGGGGGGGGGGGGGGGGGGGGCGCCTAGGCCCCCCAGGCCTCCGCTGATGCCCCCCTTTGGCATATATTTATATCGTGTCCCGAAACCCTCAAGAGGGAAACCCTTTTTCGCGATCTCATCTCTGTTCTGCCGCCGCTGTGCTTCCAAGATCGGGAGCACCAGGAGAACTCTTCCCGGCACCCTGCCGGAGGGGAGGATCACCACCGGGAGCCTCTCCACCACCATGGACGCCTCCCAGATGAGTTGTGAGTAGTCTCCCTTGGACCATGGGTCCATGACCAGTAGCTATTTGATGTTCTCCTCCCGTTCTTGTGCTTCACTAATTAGACCTCGTGAGCTGCCCTACATGATCGAGGCACATATGTAATCCTTATGCTGTTGCTATGTTGAGTTTGCTGGGATCCGATGGATTGTGAGATTATGTTCAGATTGTGTTTGAGTAATATATTTGATTTACCTCTTTTATATTTATGTTCGTAAGTAATTCTTGCATGTTCTCCATTGTTATTTATTGCTTTGGCCAAGTAGTAGGTAGTGACTCCAAGAGGGAACGTTATGCTTGATTGTGGGTTCATGCCCCTCGATGACTAGTTTGAGTGACAGAAACATGAGTCTAGGGGATGTGCTGTTGCCACAAGGGGGAAAACAACGGTGCTTGTGCCCGCGGGTGCAAGGATTGTTTACTTTACGCAAAGTTCTTTTAATGCAGTTGTCAGTTGCTTTGAGTTTACACTATGGGTGGGACTCGCAACTTAATACCAGCGAGATGTTTTGGATAGATATCTCAAGGTGGATGATTAGTACTAGATGCAGATGGATTTCGGTCTACTTGCCTTGGCGTACCTCCCATGCTTTGAACCTCTACCTTTCTTGCAACATAGTTAGCATTGGTTTGCGCACATAATTCTGTCAATTGCCCAGCTGTAATTCGTTTACCTCACATAGCTGTTTTATCGTCTTTTGGGAGAGAGACATCACTAGTGAACATCATGGGACCCCGGTCCATATTACCATCATTGATCACATCCGCTATTTACTTTCCGCTTTTACTTACTATTTGCAGCATTACCTATCACTATTATCACTTGCGTTTGATCCTTTGTAAACGACAAGGCCGGAGGGATTGACAACCTCTCTATACTCGTTGGGAGCAAAGTTATTTGTATCTATGTGCAGGTCCATGTTGATTGCTAATATCTGGCGCCGTTAGCAGTTGACACCTTCTTGTTGAAACTGGGAGTCTCAGGGGAAATCGATCCTTGGTGTCTTTGCCAAGGGAAAACTTCCGCTACACTGCATCTCAAACCTTCCACTTGGGGTAACCAACGAGGGGCGAGAAGCCATCAAGCAAAGTTTTCTGGCGCCGTTGCCGGGGACTCCACTCTTCAAGATAGGGGAGTTGCACGCTATCTTTTACCTTTGCTTTTAGTCTTGTTAGTTTACCTTTCAGTTTTTGCTTTAGTATCTTTTATCGAAAATCACAAAAATAGTTATCTTGCTTGCTTGCTGCTATGGGTTCCACCGAGAACACCAAGTTGTGTGACTTCACTAGCCACAACAACGATGACTTTATCTGCACACCTATCACTACACCTGCCACTTCAGCACCTTCTTATGAAATTAAACCTGCTTTACTGAACTTATTTATGAAAGATCAATTCTCCGGTGCTCGAGATGATGCTGCTTTACACTTAAACAATTTTTTTGAACTTTGTGATATGCAAAAGTACCGAGAAGTAGATGGTGATATTGTTAAGCTTAAGCTTTTTCCTTTCTCCTTGAGAGGAGGAGCTAAAATTTGGTTTCCATCTTTGCCTAGAAATAGTATAGATTCATGGGACAAGTGCAAAGATGCTTTTATTGGAAGATACTATCCACCTGCTAAAATTATCCAACTAAGAAGTAACATAATGAATTTTAAACAATTGGATAATTAACACGTTGCCCAAGCTTGGGAACGTATGAAATCTCTTATCAAGAACTGCCCTACTCATGGTTTGACTACTTGGATGGTTATCCAAACTTTTTATGCAGGCTTGAACTTTACCTCGCGGAACTTGTTAGATTCGGCCGCGAGAGGAACCTTTATGTCAACTACACTTGGTGCTGCCACGAAGCTTCTCGATGAGATGATGACCAATTATTCCCAATGGCACACCGAACACGCTCCAATAGGTAGGAAGGTAAACTCTGTCGAGGAGATTTCCTCCCTAAATGAAAAAGTTGACTTGATCATGTCTCTACTTTCGAAGCAATCTTCTGTTGATCCTCGTGATCTTCCTTTAAATTCTTTGATTGCTCAAGAACAAGTAGATGTGAACTTTATCTCTAGAAACAATTTTAATAACAATGCTGATAGGAGTAATTTTGGTAGCAATCCTAGGCCGTTCCCCTCTAATTCTTATGGGAACAACAATGCTTATCCTAGCACCAAGAACTCCACTACTGAACTAGAGATTATGCTTAAAGATTTCATCACTACCCAAAAAGCCTTTAATAAGAGTGTAAAAGAAAAACTAAACAAACTAGACGATCTCTCTTCGAAGGTAGACAATTTAGCCCATGAGGTAGAATTGCTTAAAATTAGAACTTCTCCTCTTGAGGAGAGGAAGGTCACTCCTATGAATGCTATTCAAGTGCAAATTAATGAAAACATTAGGATGTTGGCTAAACTTAAAGAGAGATGGGCTAGAGAAAGGGAGGAAGAAGATAGAATTAAGAGCCTTCCTACCCACCACACTGTTGCTACTATCCAAGTTGTTGAGGATATCCAAACTCTTAGCACCCAATGCACTCCTGGTCCCATTGGACCTATTAATGGTGATGCTATGACTATAGAAACTACCAAACAAGTGAACCTAAAGGACGCCACTACCACTTTACTTGATAGTAGTGACCTTGATTTTGATAATTGCACTCTTAGCGAAGTTATTGATTTCCTTCACAAGATGTCTAGAGATCCCCGCACTAGCACGCTTAACCTTGCCTTCACAGAGCATATCACTAATGCTCTCATCAAAGCTAGGGAGGAGAAACTTAGAGTAGAAGCCTCCATACCTAGAAAGCTAGAAGATGGTTGGGATCATATGATTAAAATTAAGTTGAATAACTTCTCTTGCTATGCTTTATGTGATGTTGTAGCTAGTACCTCCATTATGCCCCAAAGAATATATGATATGCTTAAATTGAAACCTTTTGATTCTTGTTCTTTTGGTGTTCGTCTTGTTGATTCTTCCATAAAGAAACATTTGGGGAGGATCGACGATGTTCTTATCATTGTCAATGACAATTACGTTCCCGTTGATTTTACTATTATGGATATTGAATGTGAACCTTCTTGTCCAATTATTTTGGGACGTCCGTTTCTACGCAACGTTGGTGCTATCATTGACATGAAAGAGGGGAATATAAAATTCCAGTTTCCTCTCAAGAAAGGGATGGAACACTTCCCTATAAAGAAGATTAAGTTACCTTTTGAGTCCGTTATACGGGCTAGCTATTATTTTACTCTTGATCAAACTTGATCTCTTTGCATTATGCCTAGCTTAAAGGCATAAAAGAAAGCGCTTTTGGGAGGCAGCCCACAATGAATAAAATTTTATTTTGCTTTTGTTGTGTCTTGATGTTGTTACTACAGTAGCATCATCATTGTATCTTTGCTTTTCAACTTTGTGCCAAGTGTAGCCTCTGATTGCAAGAAAGTTCAAAAGTTGTGACGTGCTGTCCAGGAAACAGATTATGTCCTTGGATAGAAAAATTCGTATAAAATCACCAGATCATCTTTTTGGTCTGAATTTTTTCGACAGCGTGCTCTATACAATTGTCTTTCGGGCGTCTGTCCTGAGTTTTTTGATTAGAGTTGCAGAAGTGCCCCGAAAAAATCATTTACTACCTGCTGTTCTGTTTTTCACAGATTCTGTCCTGTTTTGCCTTTTCTTCATTTTGCAAACCTTGAGCTTGCTTTTTCTTTGCAAAAACCTTTTGGCAATCTTGAGAAACAGTAGACCTTCAAGAATATCTTTATTTCCAGCAAGGAACAATTATTTTATTATGGGTACTAACCTCGCTAATCAGATTATGATGAGTTATGTATGAAGGGAGTTTTCAAGTGTGCGAGGGAAGATGATAAAAAGATTCAGAAGTGTCAAACGCTCAAGCTTGGGGATGCCCCCATGCACCCCCAAGAAATATTCAAGGAGACTCAAGCGTCTAAGCTTGGGGATGCCCCTGTGCATCCCCTTCTCCATCAACATTATCAGTTCGTCTTTCGTTCCACTATATTTTTATCACTTCATGTGTTATGTGCTATGCTTGGAGCGTCTTGCTTTTAGTTTTCCTTTTTAGTTTTCTTTAGCTTTTCATAACGAGTCGGAACTCAGCTTTCTTTGTGTGGGAGAGAAACACGCTCCACTTCTACCTAGAACATAACATAGAATTTTCATGTCTATCTTTGCTGTGTGTGTTCTTTGTCTTTCAATAGCTACTGTCATGTTTAGCTCTTAGTTTTCATGCTTATCTTTTTAAAGAGCTTTTGTTTAGTTGGTTTCTTGAACTCTCTTTAGTTATCATGCTTATCTTATTAAGAGAGTTTGCTTTTGTTGCATTGGTTGATATGTCTATGATAAAAATGATACGTGCATAATGGTGCTTAGTAGTTCATGTTTTCTTATGGTTAGTCTCAAATAGCTAGGGGGTTCCCAATGTGTTATTGGAGTACCAACATGATTTGTTTGCCTATGATGTGGTAAGGTTTAGTAATATCTTCCTTCAAGAATTTATTTTGATTGACTTGGCGTATGCTCACGCATATTTAAGACTGTAAAGAAAGTCTGTCAAGCCTTGATGATCTTTTGTTTCTGAGTAGCGATATAACTTCCATGCCTGATTCAATGTTGCTTTGTCGCTCTGCATGATTATGACCGTCATTGCTCTCTTAGTTGGTCGCTCCCAGTCTTTTGCTAACCTCCACCTGTACTAAGCGGACTGACTGCTTGTGCATCCAAAATCCTTTAAACCAGTTATGCCATATGAGTCCACCATACCTTCCTATACATGGTATTTACCTGCCATTCCTAACGAAGACTTTCATGTACCATCTCGAAATTATTCAAAAAAATGCATTTCTATTTTGTGCCTCTGTTTTAAGTTCATGAGGAAGTAGTAGTTAATTCATGATCTTTTAAAGTTGGACAAGCTTCACCCCGGGATTGCATGTCTAATGTGCAAACCCATAATACGAGAAGGAACTGGCATTGAGTGCGCCCGGCTCAAAAATAATATAACAAACAAACCCTCCTTCACGCTTTGTTCATGAGAAATCAGAAAACTTTGGCAGTGATAAACAAAGGAGATTAAGAGGATGTGATCGTCCTCATTCGGGAGCCGTTCCTCGAAACTTGTCCATCTCAAGAAGTGTTTGAGTTGTCTGCTAGCATTCGTTGACGAAACATGCATAATCTAAAAATAATAATTATTACTTCTGTTTTTAAAACCAAGAGCTCTGGTACATGCTTTGTCTTTGTTTCCGACTACGGGTTTTCAACCTTGCCAACAAAAGCCACGGTTCGAGAGTCTCCACCTTCTTTTAAAGCACCAACTACTGAGAGCATGATTGTCATTCTGAGTGTAATGTGCATTGTCCCAAAGTAGCATTGTCTTTTGCATGATTGTGATATTGTTTATTCTGAAATCATTGTATCTAGTCATCACTTAAACCTTGGAGGTGCCCCTGCATTTATGTTTTGCTTCACTAAAGGGGGCAAGCGAGATATCACTTTGTCATATTTGCACACCATGCTCATTACAAATCTATTTGATGTTTCAGTATCATATTGTAAAACTTTCAGTTCTTTGTGATTTTCTCATGAGGCAACTTAATTACTACAGATTCATTGTCTCAGTAAGCTTTTGTCATATGACTATGAAAAATCCTTATATGGTAAATAGCATGTCACCACAGAAATTATTCTTGTTATCATTTACCTACTCGAGGACGAGCAGGAATTAAGCTTGGGGATGTTGATACGTCCAAAACGTATCTATAATTTCTGCTTGCTCCATGCCTCTTTTGGGTGATATTGCTATGATATTTATACACTTCCATACACTTTTGATCATATTTGGACTAACCTATTAACTCAGTGCACCCCAGTGCCAGTTTCTGTTTTCTGTTGTTTTTGTATTTCAGGTTTTCCCATCACGCAAACTGCCAGAAAAATCCCGGAAAAATTATATAAAAAATCAGCGTTCCAGAAGCTTCCCGGCAGCCGAAGTAGGGCCGAAGGGGGGCCACCAGGGCTCCAGGCGCCCTGGTGGCGCGACCCCCCTCCTGGCCGCGCCGGGGGGGGGGGGGGGCGCCTGGGCCCCCCAGCCCTCCGCTGATGCCCCCCTTTGGCATATATTTATATCGTGTCCCGAAACCCTCGAGAGGGAAACCCTTTTTTGCGATCTCATCTCTGTTCCGCCGCCGCCGCGCTTCCAAGATCGGGAGCACCAGGAGAACTCTTCCCGGCACCCTGCCGGAGGGGAGGATCACCACCAGGAGCCTCTCCACCACCATGGACGCCTCCCGGATGAGTTGTGAGTAGTCTCCCTTGGACCATGGGTCCGTGACCAGTAGCTATGTGATGTTCTCCTCCCGTTCTTGTGCTTCACTAATTAGACCTCGTGAGCTGCCCTACATGATCGAGGCACATATGTAATCCTTATGCTGTTGCTATGTTGAGTTTGCTGGGATCCGATGGATTGTGAGATTATGTTCAGATTGTGTTTGAGTAATATATTTGATTTACCTCTTTTATATTTATGTTCGTAAGTAATTCTTGCATGTTCTCCTTTGTTATTTATTGCTTTGGCCAAGTAGTAGGTAGTGACTCCAAGAGGGAACGTTATGCTTGATTGTGGGTTCATGCCCCTCGATGACTAGTTTGAGTGACAGAAATATGAGTCTAGGGGATGTGCTGTTGCCACAAGGGGGAAAACAACGGTGCTTGTGCCCGCGGGTGCAAGGATTGTTTACTTTACGCAAAGTTCTTTTAATGCAGTTGTCTGTTGCTTTGAGTTTACACTATGGGTGGGACTCACAACTTAATACCAGCGAGATGTTCTGGATAGATATCTCAAGGTGGATGATTAGTAGTAGATGCAGATGGATTTCGGTCTACTTGCCTTGGCGTACCGCCCATGCTTTGAACCTCTACCTTTCTTGCAACATAGTTAGCATTGGTTTGCGCACATAATTCTGTCAATTGCCCAGCTGTAATTCGTTTACCTCACATAGCTGTTTTATCGTCTTTTGGGAGAGAGACATCACTAGTGAACATCATGGGACCCCGGTCCATATTACCATCATTGATCACATCCTCTATTTACTTTCCGCTTTTACTTACTATTTGCAACATTACCTATCACTATTATCACTTGCGTTTGATCCTTTGTAAACGACAAGGCCGGAGGGATTGACAACCTCTCTGTACTCGTTGGGAGCAAAGTTATTTGTATCTGTGTGCAGGTCCACGTTGATTGCTAATATCTGGCGTCGTTAGCAGTTGACACCTTCTTGTTGAAACTGGGAGTCTCAGGGGAAATCGATCCTTGGTATCTTTGCCAAGGGAAAACTTCCGCCACACTGCATCTCAAACCTTCCACTTGGGGTAACCAACGAGGGGCGACAAGCCATCACCAACATGCCCCGGTTACTTCTGGCAAATGATGAAGTCATGGATTTCTTCAATACTTTGACACTAGCTAGGCAACCTCTCTCGACCCCTCGACCCTCGACTGCTCGGCGATCCACAACCCTAGAATTACGTGAAGATGAAAATTTAAACCTTCTCACAAAGCTATCAGTTAAGCCACGGTATTGGAGACACTTATCTTGCATGAAGTCATCGAGGTCAGCGTTGCGCACATATGCGTAAAATTCATCTTTGATGCCCGCTTGACCCATAAATTCATCTGACGGCCATTCACAAGGCCGCACATCAGCGTCCCTCAGTGGTTCATCGTCAGGCTGACGGAACGCGAGCCTCGGTTCTTGCTTCCTTGAAGGACCACCTTTGAAGTTTTTCCTAAAAAAATTTCTGAAATTTTTAGTGACTCACAATAAAAGTTAACCAAACTCAACAAGATTGATAACAACGACTCCTATAAGTGCCTAAAGGCTATATCATGCATTAGAACTACTTGGGACCAAGAAAATTTGACATGCAAGCTCAAGAACAAGGTCACCACAACATCATAAATTTGAAACAAATAAAGCACTAGAACAAAAACTAATTGGACCAATGGAGGAATCACATACCAAGGAACAATCTCCCCAAACAGTTTGGTGAATGGTGCTTTGAGCAAGGAGATCGAAAATGGCAACAAAATGAGCTAGAACTCGGGTTTGAGCTGGTTGGGAAATTTTTTTGGGAGGAAGAAGAAGAGCATGGGTGAAATGATAAGTGGAGGGGCGCCACGTGGGGCCCTCGAGGCAGGGGGTGAGCCCTATGCCCTCGAGGCCACGTGTTGGCTCCCCTCGTTGTGTGTTCAGTGCCATATTTTCTTAAATAATCTAGAAAAAATCATATTTAATTTTCATGGCATTTGGAGAACTTTTATTTTCGGGATATTTTTTATTGCAAGGATAAGTCTGGAAACAGACAGATAATGCTATTTTTCTTTTATTTAACCTAATTAACAGAAAGTAAAAGAAGGGTATAGAAGATTTGTGCTATCTAGATTCACCTATCCCATGCTCATCAAAAGGAATCCATTAACAAGGTTGATCAAGCCTTGTTAACAAACTCTTTCCGAGTAACATGAAACCGAAGAATTTTCGAATAACACTATGTTACCTCAACGGGGATATGTATGTCCCCAACAATAAGTATGTCATATGCCTTCTTGATAGTAGGAATAGGAAACTCAAAACCTCCAATAGTAATAGTTGAAGTTTTTCCAATATAATTGATACTATGAACCTGAGGTTGTTTCCTCGGAAAGTGTACCATATGCTCATTACCATTGACATGAAAAGTGACATTGCCTTTGTTGCAATCAATAACAGCCCCTGCAGTATTCAAAAAGGGTCTTCCAAGAATAATAGACATACTATCATCCTCGGGAATATCAAGTATAACAAAGTCTGTTAGAATAGTAACATTTGCAACTACAACGGGCACATCCTCACAAATACCGACAGGTATAGCAGTTGATTTATCAGTCATTTGCAAGGATATTTCAGTAGGTGCCAACTTACTCAAGTCAAGTCTACGATATAAAGAGAGAGGCATAACACTAACACCGGCTCCAAGATCACACAAAGCAGTTTTAACATAATTTCTCTTAAGGGAGCAAGGTATAGTAGGCACTCTTGGATCTCCTAATTTCTTAGGCAGTCCACCCTCAAAAGTGTAATTGGCAAGCATGGTGGAAATTTCTACTTCAGGTATCTTTCTTTTGTTGGTAATAATATCTTTCATATACTTGGCATAAGGATTTGTTTTAAGCACATCAGTCAATCGCATACGCAAAAAGATAGGTCTAATCATTTCAGCGAAGCGCTCAAAATCCTCATCTTCTTTTTTCTTGGATGGTTTCGGAGGAAAATGCATGGGTTTCTGAACCCATGGTTCTCTTTCCCTATCGTGCTTCCTAGCAACAAAGTCTCTCTTATCATAACGTTGATTCTTTGATTGTTTGTTATCAAGATCAACATCAGGTTCAATCTCTACATCATTATCATTGCTAGGTTGAGCATTTACATGAACATCATCATTAATGTTATCACTAGGTTCATGTTCATTACCAGATTGTGTCTCAGCATCAGAAATAGATATATCATTGGGATTCTCAGGTGGGTGAGCTACAGGTTCACTAGGAGCATGCAAAGTTCTATCATTTTTCTTTTTCTTCTTCTTAGAAGAACTAGGTTTATCTAAATTAGCTCTCTGAGAATCTTGCTCAATTCTCTTAGGGTGGCCTTCAGGATAGAGAGGTTCCTGGGTCATTTTACCACCTCTAGTTGCAACTCTAACAGCATAGTCATTGTTCTTACTATTTAATTCATTGAGCAAATCATTCTGAGCCTTAAGTACTTGTTCTACTTGAGTGGTAACCATGGAAGCATGTTTACTAATAAGTTTCAGTTCACTCTTAGGACTAGACAGATAATCACTCAAACGTTCAATCATATAAGCATTGTGTTGTAGTTGTCTACCAACATAAGCATTGAAGTTTTCTTGTTTCACAATAAAATTGTCAAACTCATCTAAGCATTGGCTAGCAGACTTATAATGAGGAATATCACCTTCATCAAATCTATAAAGAGAATTTACCTTTACTACCTGTGTCGGGTTATCAAGACCATGTATTTCTTCAATAGGCGGTAAATTCTTAACATCTTCAGCTTTAATACGTTTTTCTTTCATAGATTTATTTGCCTCTTGCATATCTTCAGGACTGAAAAATAGAACACCTCTTTTCTTCGGAGTTGGCTTAGGGGCTGTGTCGGTGTACTAAAGTAGGGGTACCTTAGTATCCCGAACTTGTGCACGGGCAGTCGCAGCGTCCCGTGGCAAGGCTTGCCGCACGGCCGCCAAGGTCCACTAAGGTTCCTTTGGAGCCATTCAAGAACAAAGTATTCAAGGTTAAGGAAACAAGGCCCCGGCAAGAGGAGCTTGCCGGGAAGGCCAAACATGGCATTCCAAGAGACTTGCCGCGGCACGTCTCGCGTCCTGGCAAGGCCCGGAGAGCGACAAGCTCCCAAGCGCGACAAGTTAGCAACAGCGGCAAGATGCAAGCCGCGGCAAGCTTCCACCATGTGCCCGCGCTTTAGCTCATCCGACCACGCGTCGCCCTGGGACCCTTCCAGGGGCACGTGGCGGAAGGCCGTGCAGCCTGGGGTACACGGTGGCAAAGCTGCGATGACAAGGCCACCGTCGTGGCGGACGGAGGCACCCTGACGGACGCTTTTTGGCACTATTTAGGGCGACGACGACGGGCATTTAATGCCCTTGTCCCCTGCCGTCAGGGTTAGGTATAGAGCACTATGCAAACACTGTTCCATCTACCACGCACATTATGTTTTTACCCTCGACTGCGTTGCCACCTGTCGGTGACCCCTTTGACCTATAAAAGGAGGCCCATGCGCAACGTAGAGGAGGTTCGGACCATCGATCACTCTCACGCTCGGTGCTGCTAGCGATCAACACTGTAGTTCTTCTCGCTCCCGAGCGCAGAACGCAATACCAACCAAGGCAGGAGTAGGGTTTTGCGCCTCCGTGCGGCCCGAACCTCGCGTGCTCGCCTCAATCCGCTCTTTGTGCATCCTCCACCCCCTTGCCGTACCGAAAAGGGGCTCCGGTCCCATAGGTGTTCGTGGGCGATCAGTTTTCCCGACATCTTTGGCGCGCCAGGTAGGGGGTGCGTCGAGGTTGTGTGAACATGATCCGGTGTTCGCGCGGGCGAAATCTCCACCAACTTCATCGACTTCATCGACATGCCACCGAAGAAGAAGGCTTCGGAGGTAGCAGGCCCGTTGATGGGCCTCGAACCCCTCGTTGGTCACCCCAAGTGGAAGGTGTAAGATGCAGTGTTGTGGAAGTGTTTTCCCTTAGCAAAGATGCCAAGGATCGAATCCCCAGAGACTCCTAGGTTCAACAAGTAGGTGTCAACTGCTACGGCGCCAGATAGTAGCAATCAACGTGGACCTGCACACAGATACAAATAACTTTGCTCCCAACGAGTACAGAGAGGTTGTCAATCCCTCCGGCCTTGTAGTTCACAAAAGATTAAAAGCAATGATAGTAGTGATAGATAGTGTTTTGCAATAGTAAGTAATAACGGAAAGTAAATAGTGGATATGATCAATGATGGTAATATGGACCGGAGTCTCATGATGTTCACTGATGATGTCTCTCTCCCAAAAGACGATAAAACAGCTATGTGAGGTAAACGAATTACAGCTGGGCAATTGACAGGACCACGAACGCAAACCAATGCTGACTACATTGCAAGAAAGGTTGAGGTTCAAAGCATGGGCGGTACGCCAAAGTAAGTAGACCGAAATCCATCAATATCTACTACTAATCATCCACCTTGAGATATCTATCCAGAACATCTCGCTGGTATTAAGTTGCGAGTCCCACCCATAGTGTAAACTCAAAGCAACAGACAACTACATTAAAAGAACTTTGCGTAAAGTAAACAATCCTTGCACCCGCGGGCACAAGCACCGTTGTTTTCCCCCTTGTGGCAACAGCACATCCCCTAGACTCATGTTTCTGTCACTCAAGCTAGTCATCGAGGGGCATGAACCCACAATCGAGCATAACGTTCCCTCTTGGAGTCACTACCTACTACTCGGCCAAAGCAGTAAATAACAATGGAAAACATGCAAGAATTACTTATGAACATAAATATAAAAGAGGTAGATCAAATATATTACTCAAGATCAATCTGAACATAATCTCATAATCCATCGGATCCCAGCAAACTCAACATAGCAACAGCATAAGGATTACATATGTGCCTCGATCATGTAGGGCAGCTCACAAGGACTAATTAGTGAAGCAAAAGAACGGGAGGAGAACATCACATAGCTACTGGTCATGGACTCATGGTCCAAGGGAGACTACTCACGAGTCATCCGGGAGGCGTCCATGGTGGTGGAGAAGCTCCCGGTGGTGATCCTCCCCTCCGGCAGGGTACCGGGAAGAGTTCTCCTGGTGCTCCCGATCTTGGAAGCGGCGGCGGCGGCGGAACAGAGATGGGATCGCGAAAAGAGTTCCTGTTCTAAGGGTTTCGGAGGACGCTTTAAATATATGCCAAAGGGGGGCATCGGGGAAACTTCGGGGGGCCTAGGCGCCCCCCCCGGCGCGGCCCAAGGGGGGGGGCGCCGCCTGGGCGCCTGGAGCCCTGGTGGCCCCCCCGGCTGTCCTTCGGACGCAAGGTTATTTCCGAAACGCTGATTTTTTATATAATTTTTCTGGATTTTTCCTGGCAGTTCTCGTAACGTGAAAACCTGAAATACAAAAACAGCCGAAAACAGAAACTGGCACTGGGGTGCACTGGATTAGTAAGTTAGTCCAAATATGATCAAAAGTGTATGGAAGTGTATGAATATCATAGCAATATCACCCAAAAGTGGCATGGAGCAAGCAGAAATTATAGATACGTTTTGGACGTATCAACATCCCCAAGCTTAATTCCTTCTCGTCCTCGAGTAGGTAAATGATAACAAGAATAATTTCTGTGGTGACATGCTATTAACCATATAGGAATTTTTATAGTCATATGACAAAAGCTTACTGAGACAATGATTCTATAGTAATTAAGTTGCCTCATGAGAAAATCACAAATGACTGAAAGTTTTAGAACATGAAACTGAAACATCAAAAAGATTTGCAATGAACATGATGTGCAGATATGATAAAGTGATATCTAGCTTGCCCCCTTAGTGATGCAAAACATAAATGCAGGGGCACCTTCAAGGTTTAAGTGATGACTTGATACAATGATTTCAGAATAAACGATATCACAATCATGCAAAAGACAATGCTACTTTGGGACAATGCACATTACACTCAGAATGACAATCATGCTCTCAGTAGTTGGTGCTTTAACATAAAAGTAAAAGAATGGTTAAGTGCTAGAGATTTTTATTTTGAAAACATAGAAGCAATTTTGTCAACGGTAGTAGTACTTCATATGTGTCATGTATAAGAGATCCTATAAGTTGCAAGCCTCATGCATCGAATACCAATAGTGCTCGCACCTTGTCCTAATTAGCTCGGATTTCCATGGGTTATCATTGCATTACATATGTTTCAACCAAGTGTCACAAAGGGGTACCTCTATGCCACCTGTACAAAGGTCCAAGGAGATAAATCGCATTTGATTTCTCGTTTTTGATAGATCTCAACTTGAGGACATCCATACCGGGACAACATAGAAAATAGATGATGGACTCCTCTTAAATGCATAAGCATATTCTCATAAGAGATTGAGGATTAATGTCCAAGCTAAAACTTCCACCATGATACATGGCTTTGGTTGGCGGCCCAATGTTCTTCTCTAACAATATGCATATTCATACAACCCACGGCAAATCACCCTTACTTCAGACAAGACGAACATGCATAGCAACTCACATGATATTCAACAAAAGTGTGACAGTTGATGGCGTCCCCAGAAACATGGTTACCGCTCAGCAAGCAACTTATAAGAAATAAGATACATAAGCAACATATTCTTTACCACAATAATTTTTAAGCTACTTTCCCATGAGCTATATATTGCAAAGTTAGTTCGCTTAGTACAGGTGGAGGTTAGCAAAAGACTCGGAGCGACCAACTAAGAGAGCAATGACGGTCATAATCATGCAAAGCGACAAAGCAATATTGAATCAGGCATGGAAGTTATATCGCTACTCAGATAGAAGATCATCAAGGCTTGACAGACTTTCTTTACAGTCTTAAATATGCGTGAGCATACGCCAAGTCAATCAAAATAAATTCTCGAAGGAAGATATTACTAAACCATACCACATCATAGGCAAACAAAATATGTTGGTACTCCAATAACACATTGGGAACCCCCCAGCTATTTGAGATTAACCATAAGAAAACCTGAACTACTAAGCACCATTATGCACGTAGCATCTTTATCATAGACACATTAACCAATGCAACGGAAGCAAACTTTCTTAATAAGGTGAGCATGATAATTAAAGAGAGTTCAAGCAACCAACTAGACAAAAGCTCTTTGAAAAGATAAGCATGAATACTAATAGCAGAGCATGATAGTAGCTATTAAAAGACAAAGAACACACACAGTATAGATAGACATGAAAATTCTATGTTATGTTCTTGGTAGAGGTGGAGCGTGTTTCTCTCCCACATAAAGGAATGCTGAGTTCCGACTCGTTATGAAAAACTAAAAAGAAAACTAAAAGCAAGACGCTCCAAGCATAGCACATAACACATGAAGTGATAAAAATATAGCGGAACGAAAGACGAACTGATAATGTTGATGGAGAAGGGGATGCACGGGGGCATCCCCAAGCTTAGACGCTTGAGTCTCCTTGAATATTTCTTGGGGGTGCACGGGGGCATCCCCAAGCTTGAGCGCTTGACACTCCTGAATCTTTTTATCATCTTCCCTCGCACACTTGAAAACTCCCTTCATACATAACTCAGCATAATCTGATTAGCGAGGTTAGTACCCTTAATAAAATAATTATACCTTGCTGGAAATAAAGATATTCTTGAAGTTCTACTGTTTCTCAAGATTGCCAAAAGGTTTTTGCAAAGAAAAAACAAGCTCTTGATTTGCAAAGTGGAGGAAAGGCAAAACAGGACAGAATCTGTGAAAAACAGAACAACAGGTAGTAATTGATCTGTTCGAGATACTTCTGCAACTCAAATCAAAAAACTCAGAACAGACGCACGAAAGACAATTACATAGGGAACGCTGTCGAAACAATTCAGACCAAAAAGATGATCTGGTGATTTTATATGAATTTTTCTATCCAAGGACAGAATCTGTTTCCTGGACAGCACCTCACAACTTTTGAACTTTCTAGCAATCGGAGGCTATACTTGGCACAAATATGAAAAACAAAGATACAATGATGATGCTACAGCAGTAAACAACATCAAGACACAACAAAAGCAAAAAAATTATTCATGTGGGCTGCCTCCCAAAAGCGCTTTCTTTTATGCCTTTAAGCTAGGCATAATGCATAGATCAAGTTTTATCAAGAGTAAAAGAATAGCTAGCCCGTACAACGGACTCAAAAGGTAACTTGACCTTCTTACGAGGGAAGTGTTCCATCCCTTTCTTGAGAGGAAACTGAAATTTTATATTACCCTCTTTCATGTCAATGATAGCACCAACGGTGCGTAAAAAGGGACGTCCCAAAATAATTGGACATGAAGGATCACATTCAATATCCATAATAGTAAAATCGACGGGCACATAATTATCATTGACGACAATAAGAACATCGTTGATCCTCCCCAAAGGTTTCTTTATGGAAGAATCAACGAGACGAACACCAAAAGAACAAGAATCATAAGGTTTCAATTTAAGCATATCATATATTCTTTTGGGCATAACAGAGGTACTAGCACCAACATCACATAATGCATAACAAGAGAAGTCACTCAATTTAATCTTTATCATAGGATCCCAACCATCTTCTAGATTTCTAGGTATGGAGGCTTCTACTCTAAGTTTCTCCTCCCTAGCTTTAATGAGAGCATTAGTGATATGCTCTGTGAAGGCAAGGTTAAGCGTGCTAGTGTGGGATCTCTAGACATCTTGTGAAGGAAATCAATAACTTCGGTAAGAGTGCAATTATCAAAATCAAGGTCACGAGCATCAAGTAAAGTGGTAGTGGTGTCCTTAAGGTTCACTTGTTTGGTAGTTTCTATAGTCATAGCATCACCATTAATGGGTCCATTAGGACCAGGAGTACATTGGGTGCTAAGAGTGTGAACATCCTCAACAACTTGGATAGTAGCAACAGTGTGGTGGGTAGGAAGGCTCTTAATTCTTTCCTCTTCCTCCCTTAGGGATGCAACCACTTCGGGTTTAGCTGCCATTTGGTTTATCAAAGTGGCTTGTGTGTGGGACATATTGGAAACTTGGGTCTCAGTGATAGTGACTCTAGTCTGGAGGTTAGAAATCTCAATATTTATGTTCTCTAATCGTCTACTAATGTCTTGCAAGATAGCAGTATGCTCATTTAATTGCCTCGAGAAGGTTTTGTTTTGTTCATATTGGGTGTGCATGTAATTCTAAGTGGCCTTCTCTATTTCTAACAGTTTCTCATAGCCAGGCAAATCTCTATCTTTTTGGATGGAGTTCTTGGTGCTAGGATAAGCATTGTTGTTCCCATAAGAATTAGAGGGGAACGGTCTAGGATTGCTACCAAAATTACTCCTATAAGGATTGTTGTTAAAATTGTTTCTAGAGATAAAGTTCACATCTACTTGTTCTTGAGCAATCAAAGAATTTAAAGGAACATCACGAGGATCAACAGTAGATTGCTTCGAAAGTAGCGACATGATCAAGTCAACTTTTTCATTAAGGGAGGAAATCTCCTCGACAGAGTTTACCTTCCTACCTGTTGGAGTGCGTTCGGTGTGCCATTGGGAATAGTTGGTCATCATCTCATCGAGAAGCTTCGTGGCAGCACCAAGTGTAGTTGACATAAAAGTTCCTCCCGCGGCCGAATCTAACAAGTTCCGCGAGGTAAAGTTCAAGCCTGCATAAAAAGTTTGGATAACCATCCAAGTAGTCAAACCGTGAGTAGGGCAGTTCTTGATAAGAGATTTCATACGTTCCCAAGCTTGGGCAACGTGTTCATTATCCAATTGTTTAAAATTCATTATGTTACTTCTAAGTTGGATAATTTTAGCAGGTGGATAGTATTTTCCGATGAAAGCATCTTTGCACTTGTCCCATGAACCTATGCTATTTCTAGGCAAAGACTGAAACCAAATTTTAGCTCCTCCTCTCAAGGAGAAAGGAAAAATCTTAAGCTTAACAATATTACCATCTATTTCTTGGTACTTTTGCATATCACAAAGTTCAACAAAGTTGTTCAAGTGTAAAGCAGCAGCATCTCCAGCACCGGAGAATTGTTCTCTCATAACTAAGTTCAGTAAAGCAGGTTTAATTTCATACGAAGGTGCTGAAGTGGCAGGTGTACTGATAGGTGTGCTGATAAAGTCATCGTTGTTGTGACTAGTGAAGTCACACAACTTGGTGTTCTCGGTGGAACCCATAGTAGCAAGCAAGCAAGATAACTATTTTTGTGATTTTCGATAAAAGATACTAAAGTAAAAACTGAAAGGTAAACTAACAAGACTAAAAAGCAAAGGTAAAAGATAGCGTGCAACTCCCCTATCCTGAAGAGTGGAGTCCCCGGCAACGGCGCCAGAAAATACTCCTTGATGTGCCTCGAACCCCTCGTTGGTTACCCCAAGTGGAAGGTGTAAGATGCAGTGTTGTGGAAGTGTTTTCCCTTAGCAAAGATGCCAAGGATCGAATCCCCAAAGACTCCTAGGTTCAACAAGTAGGTGTCAACTGCTACGGCGCCAGATAGTAGCAATCAACGTGGACCTGCACACAGATACAAATAACTTTGCTCCCAACGAGTACAGAGAGGTTGTCAATCCCTCCGGCCTTGTAGTTCACAAAAGATTAAAAGCAATGATAGTAGTGATAGATAGTGTTTTGCAATAGTAAGTAATAATGGAAAGTAAATAGTGGATGTGATCAATGATGATAATATGGACCAGAGTCTCATGATGTTCACTAGTGATGTCTCTCTCCCAAAAGACGATAAAACAGCTATGTGAGGTAAACGAATTACAGCTGGGCAATTGACAGGACCACGAACGCAAACCAATGCTGACTACATTGCAAGAAAGGTTGAGGTTCAAAGCATGGGCGGTACGCCAAAGTAAGTAGACCGAAATCCATCAATATTTACTACTAATCATCCACCTTGAGATATCTATCCAGAACATCTCGCTGGTATTAAGTTGCGAGTCCCACCCATAGTGTAAACTCAAAGCAACATACAACTGCATTAAAAGAACTTTGCGTAAAGTAAACAATCCTTGCACCCGCGGGCACAAGCACCGTTGTTTTCCCCCTTGTGGCAACAGCACATCCCCTAGACTCATGTTTCTGTCACTCAAGCTAGTCATCGAGGGGCATGAACCCACAATCGAGCATAACGTTCCCTCTTGGAGTCACTACCTACTACTCGGCCAAAGCGGTAAATAACAACGGAGAACATGCAAGAATTACTTATGAACATAAATATAAAAGAGGTAGATCAAATATATTACTCAAGATCAATCTGAACATAATCTCATAATCCATCGGATCCCAGCAAACTCAACATAGCAACAGCATAAGGATTACATATGTGCCTCGATCATGTAGGGCAGCTCACAAGGACTAATTAGTGAAGCACAAGAACGGGAGGAGAACATCACATAGCTACTGGTCATGGACTCATGGTCCAAGGGAGACTACTCACGAGTCATCCGGGAGGCGTCCATGGTGGTGGAGAAGCTCCCGGTGGTGATCCTCCCCTCCGGCAGGGTGCCGGGAAGAGTTCTCCTGGTGCTCCCGATCTTGGAAGCGGCGGCGGCGGCGGAACAGAGATGGGATCGCTAAAAGAGTTCCTGTTCTGAGGGTTTCGGAGGATGCTTTAAATATATGCCAAAGGGGGGCATCGGGGAAACTTCGGTGGGCCCAGGCGCCCCCTCGGCGCGGCCCAGGGGGGGCGCGCCGCCAGGGCGCCTGGAGCCCTGGTGGCCCCCCCCCCCCCGGCTGTCCTTTGGACGCAAGGTTGTTTCCGAAACGCTGATTTTTTATATAATTTTTCTGGATTTTTCCTGGCAGTTCTCGTAACGTGAAAACCTGAAATACAAAAACAGCCGAAAACAGAAACTGGCACTGGGGTGCACTGGATTAGTAAGTTAGTCCAAATATGATCAAAAGTGTATGGAAGTGTATGAATATCATAGCAATATCACCCAAAAGTGGCATGGAGCAAGCAGAAAATGTAGATACGTTTTGGACGTATCACCCGTCCGCGTCGATCCCGCCACCACCGGAGCCAACGGTTGGTGGGGTAGACGCCGGCGGAAGGATGGACGTCGGCGAGGAAACTCACGGCGCTGCCAAATCCAAAGACAAGACGGACGACCGAGCGCACTCCAAGACCTCGTCGTCCGTGCATGCACCGCGCCCTTCTCAGGAGGTGCCGGACCGGCAGCGACGTGGTACACAAGGTACCATACGCTTGCTGGGCCAAGGTCAAACTGGCGGTTCGCGGGGCGCTCAAGGCCAACGTGCTGGCACGAGCAAGGCGCGGTCGCCGGGACGAGACGCTGCTCCTTCTAACGCGGTTAGAAGTCCGAGCATATCTTGCTCCTCGCACCGCTCGCCACCGCTCCCCGCCACTCCAGCAGAAGCTCTAGCTCGAGCTCAGCTGCTCCTCGACATCCCTCCAGCGGCAGACAAGGCCGACGACTGGAGGGCCACCATCCAGAGCCTCATCGCCTTCGCCAACAACGATACGCCGCAGCAGCCGACGACGTCGCGGCCGCGGCAAGTTAGCCAGGCGCGGGCTGATGGCGACAAGACTGCCGGGGGTACAACCACCGTGCACTCCCCGCCCCGAAGGCCAAAATCGACGACTCGCAGGGTCAACATCGACGACGACTCTACTGCGTCGTCGGATCCACGAGCTCGCCGTGATCAGCGCCAAGTTCTTGACGACCGACGACAAGAGGACGCTCGAACTCGCATCGAGCGTCGAAGAGAAGCGCGGCGGCAATCCGACCAGCGCCCTGGGCCCGCTGTCGACGTGCACGCGCCCGGAGAACCAGTCGACTTGCCGTACGCGGTGGGTTGTCCTGCGTTCACCCGTGAGCTGCGGCAAGTCCAGTGGCCCAGCATGAAAAACTTCAAGCCCGACGTACCCGAGAAGTACGACGGCAAGACTCATCCGTCGGAGTTCCTCAGCATCTACACCATCGCGGTGCAGGCTGCAGGGGGACGAGACGCAAACTACTTCCCGCTCGTGCTCAAGCCAAACGTCCGATCTTGGCTCATGCACTTGCCGGAGAACTCCATTTCTTCTTGGGCCGACCTGTGCCATCAGTTTGTTGGCGCCTTCACAGGTGGCCACAAGCCCCATGGCCAGGAAAGTGACCTTCACATACTTGCCCAGAAGGAGGGAGAGTCCCTGCGAAAGTATATCCAAAGATTCAGCCGCGTCCAGCACAACATCCCAGACGTCCACCCTGCCGCGGTTATCAGCGCGTTCCACTAGAACGTGCGCACCCGCGGGATGAGGGAGGAAATGGCGATGTGCAAGATCCGAGACGTCAGTGAGCTTTATGCCCTGGCCGACAAGTGCGCACGCGCTGAGGAGGGGAGGAGACTCCCCGGAGAGGATACTGGTGCAGGGGGAACAGATAGTGAGGATGCTGCCCCCGACAAAGAAGAACCGGCGGCGGAACAACAGGAAAAAGAAGAACAAAGAAGTACTGGTCGTCGAGCAATCCAGCAAGGAGGCTGGCGCCAAGAAAGCCCAGACTGGTGGCTCCGGCAAGGAGGCTACCGCTGTAGCGGCCGCCGACAAGCAAGACGGCTCCGACAAGCAGTACTGCAAGATCCACCGCACCAAGGGCCACTACCTCCAGAACTGCAAAAGGGTCGAATACCTCATCGAGCAGCAGAAAGCTGAGTACGAGCGACGCGACAAGGAGAAGGCCCAGGGAGGTGGTGGAGAGTCCGGCAAGAAGCGGCCGTTCAATGGCCGGGGAGGACACCGCGGCAAGGCCAAGCAGCGGCAAGGAGACAGACCTCCCCGCGGCCGCGACAAGGACGAAGACGAAGACGACGACGAAGACATGGAAGACGGGGATAACAGCGAGCAGGAGTTCCAGAAGACAACAGAAGTTTTGTGCGTTGACGGAGGTGCTTCTCTGCATACTTCCCACCGCCAACTCAAGCAATGGGTGCGGGAAGTTAATGCAGCAGAGCCACCCGTCGAGTCGCGCAAACTTCTGAAGTGGTCCAGCACGCCCATCATCTTCGACATTGAGGATCACCCTGACCGCACAACTGCGGTCGGGTGTTTGCCGATGTTGGTTTCACCAACCATCCGCAACCTCAAGGTCACCAAGATGCTGGTTGACGGCGGGGCCGGCCTGAACCTGATCTCCTTTGCTGTGGTCCGGAAACTTCAAATCCCCGACAGCGAGCTTGAAGAAACCGGCACGTTCCAAGGGATCAACCCGGGAAGGAGCAAGCCGAAGGGGAAGATCACACTGCCAGTGACATTTGGCGGAGAGCTGAACTTCAGAACTGAAAGGATCACCTTTGACGTTGCCGATATCCCATTGCCTTACAATGGTATACTTGGCCGTCCAGCGCTCGCCAAGTTCATGGCAGCCTCTCACTACGCCTACAACATGCTCAAGATGCCAGGCCCGATAAGCGTCATCTCTGTCCCTAGCGACAAGAAGGACGCCCTTATCTGTGCCGACAAGATTTACCGGGATGCAGCAGCCACAATAGATGACAAGACACTTGCCGCTGAAGCTCCTGGGGGGAAGAACAAGACCAAGTCCGGCAAGAGCTCTGGGGCCCACTCCGGCAAACGCACCTCTTCGGAGTGCTGCGCTGCCGTCGAGGACGCACCATCGAGCTCCACCGGCAAGTGCAAGAAGGCAATGGCAGCCCCACCTGCAATCAAGAAGGTATCCGCCGAGGAGGACGACACTGGTGGTACTTTCACCATCAGTGCCACGCTCGACCCCAAATAGGAAAGCGCGCTCGTTGCTTTCCTGCGGGCGAATGTCGACGTGTTTGCATGGCAGCCGTCTGACATCCCCGGTGTTCCCAGGAAATTGATTGAGCACAAGCTTGCCGTTTGTCCTCATGCGCGGCCCGTCAAGCAGAAGGTTAGAAAGCAAGCGGTGGAGCGCCAAGAGTTTATTGCAGAAGAAATCAAGAAGCTGGAAGCCGCAGGCCTTGTCAGAGATGTACTCCATCCTACGTGGTTGGCCAACCCTGTTGTCGTGCGCAAAGCGAATGGGAAGTGGAGGCTTTGTATTGATTTCACCAATGTGAATAGAGCTTGTCCCAAGGATCCATTTCCCTTGCCGCGCATTGACCAGATCGTTGACTCCACGGCTGGATGTGAGTTGCTTTTGTTTCTTGATGCATACTCCGGATATCACCAGATATTTATGGCTGAGGAAGATGAAGAGAAGACCGCATTCATAACTCCATGTGGCACTTATTGCTTCATACGCATGCCCTTTGGATTGAAGAATGCCGGCTCAACGTTTGTGAGGGTAGTCCACACTGCTTTTGAGCCACAGATACACAGGAATGTAGAAGCTTACATGGACGATATAGTGGTCAAGAGCAAAGACAGGGCTACCCTGATACAAGACCTAGATGAAACCTTTGCGAACCTGCGCAAGATTCAACTCAAGCTTAACCCCGAGAAGTGTGTGTTCGGAGTCCCCTCCGGCAAGCTTCTCGGGTTCTTCGTGTCACAGAGGGGGATTGAAGCCAACCCCGACAAGATCAAAGCCATCGAGCAAATCGAAGCTCCGAAGCGCGTCAAGGATGTACGAAGGCTTGCCGGCTGCGTGGCTGCTCTCAGCAGGTTAATTTCTAAGTCTGCAGAACGCGCCCTGCCGTTTTTCAAAATATTGAAAAAGGCAGGTCCAATGAAATGGACTCCGGAAGCGGAGGCAGCGCTGCAAGACCTGAAAAGGTACCTGTCCTCCACTCCAATACTTGCCGCACCTAGGCCACAAGAGAAGTTGCTGCTGTACTAAGCAGCAACCAATCAAGTGGTTAGTGCCGCGTTAGTAGCGGAGAGGGAGGCAGACGATGAGCCAACGGCCCCGGCAAGCACATCCAGCGACAAGCAGGGGGCTTCCCCGACAAGCTCTGGTCCCGACAAGGATGGAACTACGCAGATGCAAGAGGAAGTGCGAAAGAAGATGGTGCAACGCCCAGTTTATTTTGTCAGCTCCCTTCTCCAGGGGGCTAGGTCAAGGTACTCTGGGGTGCAGAAGCTTCTTTTCGGCCTCCTCATGGCCTCGAGAAAGCTGCGCCACTACTTCCAAGCACATGAGATAACAGTGGTCACTCGCTTTCCGCTGAAAAGGATATTGCAAAATCCAGAAGCAACAGGCAGGATTGTCGAGTGGGCACTGGAGCTGTCAAGCTTTGGCCTCAAGTTTGAAAGTACTTCAACTATCTAGAGCAGAGCATTGGCAGAGTTCATAGCGGAATGGACACCAACGCCAGGCGAAGAGATCCCAGAGACAAGCATCCCCGTCAAAGAAGCAAGCAAAGAATGGATAATGTACTTTGATGGTGCCTTCTCGCTGCAAGGCGCCGGTGCCGGCGTGCTGCTTGTCGCGCCCACCGGGGAGCACCTCAAGTACGTCGTCCAAATGCACTTTCCCAAGGAGCAAGCAACGAACAATACCGCAGAGTATGAAGGTTTGCTTGCCGGCCTCAGAATTGCAGCAGAGCTTGGGATCAAGAAGCTGATTGTGCGGGGTGATTCGCAGTTGGCCGTCCGCCAAGTAAACAAGAGCTACCAGAGTCCGTGGATGGAAGCTTACGTCGACGAAGTGAGAAAGTTTGAAGAGCACTTTGAAGGCTTACAGATGGAGCACGTTCCAAGAGCTCAAAACGACATCGCAGATGGCCTGTCAAAATGTGCTGCACTAAAGCTACCTGTGGAACCAGGGATCTTTGTGCTCAAGCTAACTCAACCATCCGTAACACCATCAACTGGACAAAGTAAGAAGAGAAAGTTGGTTTCTGGTGACTACTTGCCGGCAGAGCTTCCTGAAGCCGCCGCCAATAAGGTCCCCAAGGTCAACGGCAAGATTGTTGATGAGCAGTCTGCTCTTGCAAGCCCAAGGGTTTGTACAGTTGAAGCAGGCGTTCCCGACAAGTTTTGCTCCGGCAAGCTTGCCGGGGAATGTCAAGCTCCGGCTGAGCCGCAGGTTCTTGCCGTGGAAGCTGACATTCCCGCAGCAGCACATGTGCCTTTAGTCCTTGTCGTCGAGCCACAGGCTCCGGCATGGGCGCAGCAGATTGTCCAGTTCCTTCAAACAGGAGAACTTCCCGAAGAGCCAGAAGAAGCAGAAAGAATAACCCGGCAGTCGAGTATGTATCAGTTTGTTGGCAACGAACTGTACAGAAGAACACTCAATGGCGTGAAGTTAAAGTGTATCCCCCGGGAAGATGGACAGAAGCTGTTGGCAGAAATACATGGAGGCATATGTGGTCACCACATTGGCGCAAGAGCACTTGTCGGCAAGGCGTTCCGGCAAGGTTTCTTTTGGCCAGAAGCGCTCCAGGATGCAACTGCACAAGTAACAAAGTGTGAAGCGTGCCAGTTCCACTCCAAACAGATACATAAACCAGCTCAAGCTCTCCAGACAATCCCTTTGTCCTGGCCATTTTTGGTCTGGGGGCTCGACATCCTCGGCCCCTTTCCCCACCCAGCCGGGGGCTTTGAGTACTTGTACGTTGCCATCGACAAGTTCACAAAGTGGCCGGAAGTGGAACCGGTGAGAAAGGTGACCGCACAGTCAGCAGTCAAGTTCTTCAGGTCAATTGTTTGCCGTTTCGGGATACCTAACAGGATCATCACCGACAATGGTACACAATTCACAAGTCGCACCTTCATGTAGTACATCCAAGACCTTGGCGCCAAAGTCTGCTTCGCTTCTGTTGCTCACCCGAGGAGCAATGGTCAAGCGGAGAGGGCAAACGCTGAAGTGCTGCGCGGACTCAAGACAAGGACTTTCGACAGGCTGCACAAGTGCGGAAGAAACTGGATCGAGGAGTTGCCGGGGGCTCTTTGGTCAACCAGGACGACACCAAATCGAGCCACCGGACAGACACCCTTTGCTCTGGTATATGGAGCAGAGACAGTTCTCCCCACGGAACTCATATACGGGTCACCTCGAGTGTTCGCTTATGATGAGCTCGAGCAAGAGCAGCTGCGACAAGATGACGCGCTGCTCCTTGAGGAAAACCGTCTTCAGCCTGTTGTACAAGCTGCTCGATACCAGCAAGCCTTGCGCCACTACCATAGCCGCAAGGTTAAAGCCACAAGTCTCGAGGAAGGCGACCTTGTTCTTCGGCGCGTTCAGTCCGCCAAGAATTCCAACAAGTTGACGCCGAAGTGGGAAGACCCTTATCGGGTGAAACAAGTCACAAGGCCTGGCGCTGTCCGCCTTGAGACCGAGGAAGGCTTACCGGTGAGCAACTCCTGGAACATTGAGCATCTTCGCAAGTTTTACCCATAAGGCGCGGTTGCCATGATCCATTCCGGCAACCACCTTTTGTACAAGTCTTGCCGCTGATGCATGTAATCCTTTGTACAAAGCCGGGCGCAGACCCCGTGCATCAGTAAAGCTTATGTGCATCGCACAACTTGTCATTTCATGCCTTTTCATTTCCTTGCATGTACTATCTGACACTTTGTGCAGCACACATCCCCGGTAAGCAATAACGAGCCACAAGGCTCCATGTCCCTGTTTTCTCTTCTTTCTTTTCTCTCAAGCAGAAGAAGTTTTCCTCGCGCACAAGTTTGCCGGGGGGGAGGGAATAGTGGTGGTATGGACCGAGTGCCATTCAAGAGAGCCTCGCCTTGCCGGGAAGCAAACGACACAAAAGCTAAGTCGCCAAAGTTTGAGCAATCAAATTTTTAAATTTTTGAGTTATCTTCCTTGAACGACCGCACTTTGTATGGAAAACCTGTGCGCGGAGGAACCAACTCGTGGCTACCCGCGCCCTTACTTTGTTTCGAGCACGCTCAACGGCTTAAGTGTGCCGCGACAAGTGTCGCGCCCTTACTTCGTTTTCGAGCCCGCTCAACAATCTAAGTGTGCTGCGACTAGCTGCGACAAGGTTTCTTGTCGGCAGTGGCATTGCCGGCAGGCTGCTGAAGTTCCACACTCAGCACTCGTGGCAAGGGTCCCTACGCCGGCAAGTTCCCTAAAAGCGTAGGGTAAAAGCATACAAAGCAAAAGAAGTCAAGTAAAGGAAATAACATTGCATTAACTACCCAGATAAAGTTATATTACAAAGCAACTTGTCGCAATACTAATGGACTATTGTTCATAAAGTGGCTGACAGCGACAAGGAAAGAAGAAGATAAACGAGACTAATCCGCGCGGTCGCCCTCGACCCTCTTAATGCCGCCCACCTTGTTCACGATGGGCGCAATGAGAGCCTTGAGCGCCTCCTGGTCAGCGTCCGGCGGCAAGGTCCTGAGGACGTTGGTGAGATTGAGGCCCGGGTTGCGGTACACAATCTTCATCAACACCTTCTCGAGGGCCCCCGCGTAGAGCCTGCGCGACTCGTCCGCTAGCTGCTTCGGGATCCTTTCCCGGAGCTGCTGGAGGGCCGGCGCCACTCCCCTGAAGAACAAGCTCAACTTGGCGCTGTGAGGGAGATTCTCGTCGGTGGAGTACCCGAGGTGCTCCGCCCCTAGCTCCGCCAACTCCTTGTCGACGTCGGCGGCGGCGGCGACAAGGCCCTCGGTCCAGTTCTCCACCGTCAGCCTGAAGTTGTTTTGGGAGAGGGCGGCGCTGTCCAACAGTGCCCTCTCGGCCCTAAGATCCTCCTTCAGTTTCGTCTCCCGCTCTCGGGCGCCGTCAAGCGATGCGGTGAGGGTGGAAAGTTTCAACTCCAGATTGGCAATGGAGTCCTTGGCGACGGCGAGCTCTTGGCCCTTGTCGTAGAGGCGGACCTGCAGCTCGGAGTGGCTGTGGGCGTCCTTCTCCCTCTCCGACACAAGTGCGGCAACCTTCCCTTCGCTCGTCTTCAAGTGGACCTCCAGTTGCGCCGCCGTCGCCTCCAAGTCCCTCTTGGCGGTCTCAGCAGCCGCAGCGGCGTCCTTCGCTTCATGCAGAGCTCCGCCAAGAGACTGCTTGTGCGCGGCAAGCTCATCCTCGTGGCTGTCGAGGTCGACCTTCCGTTGCGTCAGTTCACCTTCTCGCCGGGACAACTCCTCGGCGGCGAGCCGTTGTTGCTCCTCTGCTTCGGCCTTCTCCAGAATGAAGGCTTGATGCGCCTCGGCAAGCTGCTCTCGCTCCTCCGCCAGAGATCGGAGAGCCGCTTGATTGCTGGCTCGGAGCTCTTCGGCGCGTTTCTCCAAGTCGACGCCCGACTTGGCGGCCAGAGCCTCTCGGGACTCCAGCTTGGCCTGCCGTGCGTGGTACAAGGACAGAAGCCTCCGCAGAAGCAGCTCCTCCTCGGGCTCGCTACTGCTACTGGGCGCGTCGACGAACTTCAACCCTGCGGAGGCGAGGACCACCCCGTCGAAGACTTCTCCCTCCGCAGGCGCCCTCGACGTGGACGCCCACGGGAATTGGATGAAGACTCCATTGCCGGCCTCCAGGTAGGCGCCTGGCTCGGTCGCGGCAGCAGCGGGATCGGCAGCCGGCGCAGCGTCTGACGCTCCTGCGGCCTCAGGGCCGTCAGTGCGACTGCCGGTCCCCTCCTCAGCTGCCGCGCCAGCGGCCTTGGCTGCCTCTTCGGCGGCGGGCTCGTCGGCACCGGCCGCCCCTTCAGTAGCTGCGGCGTCGCCGGTGTTGCCGCGCGCGTCCTCCTCGACGACAACCTCCGTCTCCATCGGCTCTGGGGCGGACGGGTCTGACAAAAAAAAGAAGAGAGAAAAAGAAAGAAAATAGTCAAGCAAATATCCAAAAAGAGAAATTCAGAAAAAGAAAAGTCCAAGGTTTTACCTGCGCGGGCCTCCTCTTCGACGGGGCTCATTGAAGGGAGTTCTCTCTCGGCGGCATGGTGATAGCTCCCGCCGGCGGAGGGCCACTAGCGCCTTCCCTTGGCGGTGTACCCGCCCTTGGCGGGGTACTCGCCCTTGGCGGAGTATCCTCCCTCGCCGGGGAGCTCCTCCTTGGCGGGGTGATCCAGACGTGCGGCTCGTCGGGAGCGATCTACTGGCGCTCCTGAGGTTGCTGGTCTGCTTCTACACAAGTCAACAAACAGAACGTTAGCAAAGATAGGAGACCCACGCGCGCCCAACAAGCGGAAAGTGGACATAGGACTTACGTGGGGGGCTGCGTTGGAGGCTGCTCCGAGGAACGGCTGTCGGGTCCGACGAGCCTGTCACAGGCGCATCCTCTGCTGCTGCTGCGGGCTCGTCCTCGATGACGATCATGGGGATTTTGTCCCTCTTCGCCGCCGTCTGAGCCAGAGTCCTGGAAGAAAGACAAGATCAAAATTAGGCAAAAGGAATACAAGACAAGAATCAACGGAAAACCGAAGAAAAACAAGGTTCGCGAAGACTTACTCCTCTTCCTCCTCGTCGTCGGAGCTGAGCGCCGAGAAATAAAAGTCCGGCTCGCGCATCCCGGCGCGAGGAGCTGGGGGAGTGGGCTCCCTCGGCTGCTTGGCCGGAGCAGGGGCGACGGTCTGAGAAGACCCCGCTCCAGTTGTCGCCGGAGCTCGAGGAGCGGAAGGAGCAGTGGAGCCGGTCCGGGAAGATCCCCCTCCGGTTGCCATTGAAGCGCGAGGCACTCCCTTGGCGGCCTTGCTCGCCGCGGTGGCGCGTGTCGGGCGGCGCTGCGGCTGCTGGCCTGCCTGCCGCCCCGCCGCGTCTGCGGCCTTGCGGAGGCGCCTCCTTGTCTGAGCCGGAAGACTTGCTGGAGGTGGCGAGCTGCCCGAAGAGGAAGATGAGGAGCCGAGGTTCAGCGAGCCGTCTGAGTCCTCGGCGGGATCGCTCGACCCGACGCCCTGCTCGGCGGGCCTTCTCGACCCGGCGCCTTGATCGGTGGGCTCGCTTGTCTCGGCGAGTCGCCCGGCAAGCTTTCCCGCTTTGCGAAGCTCCTCCTCCTCGGCGAGACTTACCGCCTCCGCTGCATCCGCCTCTTCCACAGTGTATCCAAACTCGCCCGCGGCACTGGCTGAGGCCGCCTCCTCCAACCTAGTGGCAATATACGCCATCTCCTGGTCGGTAGTGTCGCGGGTGAGTCCCCTCTTCTCGTCGGGTTTGATTGGCAGCTCCACCAGGTTGTCGAAGAACGTCTGCACGGCTTCGTCAGAAGGTTCCCGCCAAGTGGGGTCGATCCCATGGGAATCACACAACGGCATCGCCGCGCGGATGGCGCTGAGCGACGAGTTGTTGCATAACGGAACTACGCCCTGCGGCAGCGCGAACCACTCTGGATGGGCGGAGTCGTACTTGAATAGCGCTTGGAGCATTGCGTTGAGCTCCAAGACAGTGAAATTGTAGTTGAGACCCGGGCGCAGCCTCATGATGTCTGCCGCGTTATAAAACTCCCAAGCAGCCCTTTTCCTCTCCTGCAAGGGAGCGATGCGGCGGCGAAGAAAGTCTGCCCCGACAGCACCTACGGTGAGCCTGGCTTGCCGGAGGCGAAGAATCCTAGTGGTGGCTATCTTCAGCTTGTCGTCTTCAGGGGCCAGGTCACTCGAGTAATTGCCGCGCACTACAGCGACTTGGCGCCGGGAAGTGAATTGTTGGGGAACGTAGTATTTTAAAATTTTCCTACGATCACGCAAGATCTATCTACCAGATGCATAGCAACGAGAGGGCAGAGTGTGTCTACGTACCCTCGTAGACCGGAAGCGGAAGCGTCAAGTGACGCGGTTGATGTAGTCGAACTTCTTCGCGATTCAACCGATCAAGCACCGAACGTACGGCACCTCCGCGTTCAGCACACGTTCAGCTTGATGACGTCCCACGAGCTCTTGATCTAGTTGAGCTTCACGGGAGAGTTTCGTCAGCACGACGGCGTGGTGACGGATATGATGTATCTACCGGCGCAGGGCTTCGCCTAAGCACTGCGACGGTATGACCGAGGTGTGTTTCTGTGGAGGGGGGCACCGCACACGGCTGGAACAATTCAACTTGTGTGTCCTAGGGTGCCCCCCTGCCCTCGTATATAAAGGAGCAAGGGAGAGGCCGGCCCTAGAGGGGGCGTGCCAACTGTGGGGAGTCCTACTAGGACTCCCAAGTCCTAGTAGGATTCCCCTTTCCTTTCCGGAGTAGGAGAGAAGGAAAGAGGTGGAGAGGAAGAAGGAAAAGGGGGCTGCACCCCTTGTCCAATTCGGACTAGAGGGGCTCCTTCCTTTTGGCCTTTCTCCTCTATTCCCGTATGGCCCAATAAGGCCCATATACTCCGAAAAATACCCGAATCACTCGGAACCTTTCCGATGTCCGAATATAGTCGTCCAATATATCGATCTTTACGTCTCGACCATTTCGAGACTCCTCGTCATGTCCCCGGTCTCATCCGGGACTCCGAACTCCTTCGGTACATCAAAACTCATAAACTCATAATACCGATCGTCATCAAACGTTAAGCGTGCGGACCCTACAGGTTCGAGAACTATGTAGACATGACCGAGACTCATCTCTGGTCAATAACCAATAGCGGAACCTGGATGCTCATATTGGCTCCTACATATTCTACGAAGATCTTTATCGGTCAAACCGCATAACAACATACGTTGTTCCTTTTGTCATTGGTATGTTACTTGCCCGAGATTCGATCGTCGGTATCTCTATACCTAGTTCAATCTCGTTACCGGCAAGTCTCTTTACTCGTTCCGTAACACATCATCTCGTGACTAACTCATTAGTCTTTTGCTTGCAAGGCTTATTATGATGTGTGTTACCGAGAGGGCCCAGAGATACCTCTCCGACAATCGGAGTGACAAATCCTAATCTTGATCTATGCCAACACCAAGAATACTTTCGGAGACACCTGTAGAGCATCTTTATGATCACCCAGTTGCGTTGTGACGTTTGATAGCACACAAGGTGTTCCTACGGTATTCGGGAGTTGCATAATCTGATAGTCATAGGAACATGTATAAGTCATGAAGAAAGCAATAGCAGTAAAACTAAACGATCATAGTGCTATGCTAACGGATGGGTCTTGTCCATCACATCATTCTCCTAATGATGTGATCCCATTGATCAAATGACAACTCATGTCTATGGTTAGGAAACATAACCATCTTTGATCAATGAGCTAGTCAAGTAGAGGCATACTAGGGACACTCTGTTCTGTCTATGTATTCACACATGTACTAAGTTTCCGGTTAATACAATTCTAGCATGAATAATAAACATTTATCATGATATAAGGAAATATAAATAACAACTTTATTATTGCCTCTAGGGCATATTTCCTTCAGTCTCCCACTTGCACTAGAGTCAATAATCTAGTTCACATCGCCATGTGATTTAATACCGATAGTTCACATCGTTATGTGAATAACACCCATAGTTCACATCACCATGTGACCAACACCCAAAGGGTTTACTAGCGTCAATAATCTAGTTCACATCGCTATGTGATTAATACCCAAGAGTAATAAGGTGTGATCATGTTTTGCTTGTGAGAGACGTTTAGTCAACGGGTCTGTCACATCCAGATCCATATGTATTTCGCAAATTTCTATGTCTACAATGCTCTGCATGGAGCTACTCTAGCTAATTGCTCCCACTTTCAATACGCATCCAGATTGATACTTAGAGTCATCTGGATTTAGTGTCAAAGCTTGCATCGGCGTAACCCTTTACGACGAACTCTGTATCACCTCCATAATCGAGAAATACTTCCTTAGTCATCCAATTACTAAGGATAATTTTGACCGCTGTACAGTGATCTACTCCTGGATCACTATTGTACCTCCCTGTCAAACTCATGGCAAGGTACACAACGTGTTTTGTACACAGCATGGCATACATTATAGAACCTATGGCTGAGGCATAGGGAATGACTTTCATTCTCTCTATATTTTTCTGCCGTGGTCTGGCTTTGAGTCTTACTCAACTTCACACCTTACAAGTCAGGCAAGAACTCCTTCTTTGACTGATCCATTTTGAACTACTTCAAAATCTTATCAAGGTATGTACTCATCGAAAGTCTTATCAAGCGTCTTGATCTATCTCTATAGATCTTGATGCCTAATATGTAAGCAGCTTCACCAAGGTCTTTCTTTTGAAAAACTCCTTTCAAACACTCCTTTATGCTTTCCAGAAAATTCTACATCATTTCCAATCGACAATATGTCATTCACATATACTTATCAGAAAGGTTGTAGTGCTCCCACTCACTTCTTGTAAATACAGGCTTCACCACAAGTCTGTATAAATCTATATGCTTTGATCAACTTATCAAAGCGTATATTCCAACTCCGAGATGCTTGCACCAGTCCATAGATGGATCGCTGGAGCTTGCACATTTTGTTAGCACCTTTACGATTGACAAAACCTTCTGGTTGCATCATATACAAGTCTTCTTTAATAAATCCATTAAAGAATGCAGTTTTGTTATCCATTTGCCAGATTTCATAAAATGCGGCAATTACTAACATGATTCAGACAGACTTAAGCATCGCTACGGGTGAGAAAGTCTCATCGTAGTCAACTCCTTGAACTTGTCAAAACCCTTTCGCAACAAGTCGAGCTTTGTAAACAGTAACATTACCGTTTGCGTCGGTCTTCCTCTTGAAGATCCATTTATTTTCGATGGCTTGCCGATCATCGGGCAAGTCAACCAAAGTCCATACTTTGTTCTAATATATGGATCCCATCTCAGATTTCATGGTCTTAAGCCATTTTGCGGAATCTGGGCTCATCATCGCTTCCTCATAGTTCGTAGGTTCATCATGGTCTAGTAACATGACTTCCAGAACTGGGTTGCCGTACCACTCTGGTGCGGAACGAACTCTGGTTGATCTACGAAGTTCAGCAGAAACTTGATCTGAAGTTTCATGATCATCATCATTAGCTTCCTCACTAATTGGTGTAGGAATCACTGGAACGAGTTTCTGTGATGTACTACCTTCCAATTCGGGAGAAGGTACAATTACCTCATCAAGTTCTACTTTCCTCCCACTCACTTCTTTCGAGAGAAACTCCTTCTCTAGAAAGGATCCACTCTTAGCAACAAAGACCTTGCCTTAGGATCTGTGATAGAAGGTGTACCCAACAGTTTCTTTTTGGGTATCCTGTGAAGATTTACTTCTCCGATTTGGGTTCGAGCTTATCATGTTGAAACTTTTTCACATAAGCATCACAGTCCCAAACTTAAAGAAATGACAGCTTAGGTTTCTCGTCAAACCATAGTTCATACGGTGTCATCTCCACGGATTTAGATGGTGCCCTATTTAACGTGAATGTAGCTGTCTCTAATGCATAACCCCAAAAGCGATAGTGGTAGATCGGTAAGAGACATCATCGATCGCACCATATCTAATAAAGTACGGTTATGACGTTCGGACACACCATTACACTGTGGTGTTCCAGGTGGCGTGAGTAGTGAAACTATTTCACATTGTTTTTATTGAAGGCCAAACTCGCTAACTCAAATATTTTACCTCTACGATCATATCGTAGAAACTCTTATTTTCTTGTTACGATGATTCTCCACTTCACTCTGAAATTCTTTGAACTTTTCAAATGTTTCAGACTTGTGCTTCATTAAGTAGATATACCCATATCTGCTCAAATCATCAGTGAAGGTCAGAAAATAACGATACCTGCCGCGAGCTTCAACACTCATTGGTCCGCACACATCAGTATGTATGATTTCCAACAACTCTGTTGCTCGCTCCACGGTTCCGGAGAACGGAGTTTTAGTCATCTTGCCCATGAGGCATGGTTCGCAAGCACCAAGTGATTCATAATCAAGTGATTCCAAAAGTCCATCACTATGGAGTTTCTTCATGCGCTTTACACCAATATGACCTAAACGGCAGTGCCACAAATAAGTTGCACTATCATTAATAACCTTGCATCTTTTGGCTTCAATATTATGAATATGTGTATCACACGATCGAGATCCAACAAACCATTTTCATTGGGTGTATGACCATAGAAGGTTTTATTCATGTAAAGAGAACAACAATTATTCTCTAACTTACATGAATAACCGTATTGCAATAAACATGATCAAATCATATTCATGCTCAACACAAACACCAAATAACACTTTATTTAGGTTCAACACTAATCCCGAAAGTATAGGGAGTGTGCGATGATGATCATATCAATCTTGGAACTACTTCCAATACACATCGTCACTTCATCCTTTAACTAGTTTATGTTCATTATGCAAGTCCCATTTCGAGTTACTACTCTTTAGCAACTGAACCAATATCAAATACCGAAGGGTTGCTATGAACACAAGTAAAATACACATCAATAATCTGTATATCAAATATACCTTTGTTAACTTTGCCATCCTTCTTATCCGCCAAATATCTAGGGCAGTTCCCCTTCTAGTGACCGTTTCCTTTGCAGTAGAAGCACTTAGTTTCAGGCTTGAGTTTAGCTTTCGGTTTCTTCGCGGGAGTGACAACTTGCTTGTCATTCTTCTTGAAGTTCCCCTTCTATCCCTTTGCCCTTTACTTGAAACAAGTGGTCTGGTTAACCATCAACACTTGATGCTCTTTCTTGATTTCTACCTTCGCTGATTTCAGCATCGTGAAGAGCTCGGGAATTACTTTCGTCATCCCTTGCATATTAATGTTCATCACGAAGTTCTACTAACTTGGTGATAGTGTCTAGAGAACTTTGTCAATTACTATCTTATCTGGAGGATTAACTCCCACTTGATTCAAGCAATTGTACTACCCAGACAATCTGAGCACATGCTCACTGGTTGAGCTATTCTCCTCCATCTTGTAGGCAAAGTACTGTCAGAGGTCTTATACCTCTCGACACGGGCATGAGTATGAAATACTAATTTCAACTCTTGGAACATCTCATATGCTCCGTGGCGTTTCAAAACGTTTTTGAAGTCCCGGTTATAAGCCGTAAAGCATGGTGCACTTAACTATCAAGTAGTCATCATATCGAGCTTTTGTCAAAACGTTCATAACGTCTACATCTGCTCCTGCAATAGGTCTGTCACCTAGCGGTGCATCAAGGACATAATTCTTCTGTGCAGCAATGAGGATAATCCTCAGATCACGGAACAATTCCGCATCATTGCTACTAACATCTTTCAACTTGGTTTTCTCTAGGAACATATACAAAATAAACGTGGAGCAACATCGCGAGCTATTGATCTACAACATAGATATGCTAATACTACCAGGACTAAGTTCATGATAAATTAAAGTTCAATTAATCATATTACTTAAGAACTCCCACTTAGATAGACATCCCTCCGGTCATCCAAATGATCACGTGATCCAACTCAACTAAACCCATGTCCGATCATCACGTGAGATGGAGTAGTTTCAATGGTGAACATCTTATGTTGATCATATCTACTATATGATTCACGCTCGACCTTTCGGTCTCCAGTGTTCCGAGGCCATATCTGCATATGCTAGGCTCGTCAAGTTTAACCCGAGTATTCTACGTGTGCAAAACTGGCTTACACCCATTGTATTTGAACGTAGAGCTTATCACACCCGATCATCACGTGGTGTCTCGGCACGACGAACTTTCGCAACGGTGCATACTCAGGGAGAACACTTATACCTTGAAATTTAGTAAGGGATCATCTTATAATGCTACCGTCGTTCTAAGCAAAATAAGAAGCATAATAAGATAAACATCACATGCAATAAAAATATGTGACATGATATGGCCATCATCATCTTGTGCTTTTGATCTCCATCTCCAAAGCACCGTCATGATCACCTTCATCACCGGCGCGACACCTTGATCTCCATCGTAGCATCGTTGTCGTTTCGCCAACTATTGCTTCTACGACTATCGCTACCACTTAGTGATAAAGTAAAGCAATTACATGGCGATTGCATTTCATACAATAAAGCGACAACCATATGGCTCCTGCCAGTTGCCGATAACATTACAAAACATGATCATCTCATACAAAACCGTATAACTCATCATGTCTTGACCATATCACATCACAACATGCCCTGCAAAAACAAGTTAGACGTCCTCTACTTTGTTGTTGCAAGTTTTACGTGGCTGCTACGGGCTTAGCAAGAACCGTTCTTACCTACGCATACAAAACCACAACGATGTTTCGTCAAGTATGTGCTGTTTTAACCTTCACAAGGACCGGGCGTAGCCACACTTGATTCAGCTAAAGTGAGAGAGACAGACACCCGCCAGTCACCTTTAAGCAACGAGTGCTCGTAACGGTGAAACCAGTCTCGCATAAGCGTACGCGTAATGTCGGTCCGGGCTGCTTCATCTCACAATACCGCCGAAGCAAAGTATGACATGCTGGTAAGCAGTATGACTAGTATCGCCCACAACTCATTGTGTTCTACTCGTGCATATCATCTACGCATAGACCTGGCTCATGATGCCACTGTTGGGGAACGTAGTATTTTAAAATTTTCCTACGATCACGCAAGATCTATCTACCAGATGCATAGCAACGAGAGGGCAGAGTGTGTCTACGTACCCTCGTAGACCGGAAGCGGAAGCGTCAAGTGACGCGGTTGATGTAGTCGAACTTCTTCGCGATTCAACCGATCAAGCACCGAACGTACGGCACCTCCGCGTTCAGCACACGTTCAGCTTGATGACGTCCCACGAGCTCTTGATCTAGTTGAGCTTCACGGGAGAGTTTCGTCAGCACGACGGCGTGGTGACGGATATGATGTATCTACCGGCGCAGGGCTTCGCCTAAGCACTGCGACGGTATGACCGAGGTGTGTTTCTGTGGAGGGGGGCACCGCACACGGCTGGAACAATTCAACTTGTGTGTCCTAGGGTGCCCCCTGCCCTCGTATATAAAGGAGCAAGGGAGAGGCCGGCCCTAGAGGGGGCGTGCCAACTGTGGGGAGTCCTACTAGGACTCCCAAGTCCTAGTAGGATTCCCCTTTCCTTTCCGGAGTAGGAGAGAAGGAAAGAGGTGGAGAGGAAGAAGGAAAAGGGGGCTGCACCCCTTGTCCAATTCGGACCAGAGGGGCTCCTTCCTTTTGGCCTTTCTCCTCTATTCCCGTATGGCCCAATAAGGCCCATATACTCCGAAAAATACCCGAATCACTCGGAACCTTTCCGATGTCCGAATATAGTCGTCCAATAAATCGATCTTTACGTCTCGACCATTTCGAGACTCCTCGTCATGTCCCCGGTCTCATCCGGGACTCCGAACTCCTTCGGTACATCAAAACTCATAAACTCATAATACCGATCGTCATCAAACGTTAAGCGTGCGGACCCTACGGGTTCGAGAACTATGTAGACATGACCGAGACTCATCTCTGGTCAATAACCAATAGCGGAACCTGGATGCTCATATTGGCTCCTACATATTCTACGAAGATCTTTATCGGTCGAACCGCATAACAACATACGTTGTTCCTTTTGTCATTGGTATGTTACTTGCCCGAGATTCGATCGTCGGTATCTCTATACCTAGTTCAATCTCGTTACCGGCAAGTCTCTTTACTCGTTCCGTAACACATCATCTCGTGACTAACTCATTAGTCTTTTGCTTGCAAGGCTTATTATGATGTGTGTTACCGAGAGGGCCCAGAGATACCTCTCCGACACTCTGAGTGACAAATCCTAATCTTGATCTATGCCAACACCACGAATACTTTCGGAGACACCTGTAGAGCATCTTTATGATCACCCAGTTACGTTGTGACGTTTGATAGCACACAAGGTGTTCCTACGGTATTCGGGAGTTGCATAATCTCATAGTCATAGGAACATGTATAAGTCATGAAGAAAGCAATAGCAGTAAAACTAAACGATCATAGTGCTATGCTAACGGATGGGTCTTGTCCATCACATCATTCTCCTAATGATGTGATCCCGTTGATCAAATGACAACTCATGTCTATGGTTAGGAAACATAACCATCTTTGATCAATGAGCTAGTCAAGTAGAGGCATACTAGGGACACTCTGTTTTGTCTATGTATTCACACATGTACTAAGTTTCCGGTTAATACAATTCTAGCATGAATAATAAACATTGATCATGATATAAGGAAATATAAATAACAACTTTATTATTGCCTCTAGGGCATATTTCCTTCATGAACTGCTGCGGGTCATCCTCCATAATCCAACATCAGTTGGCCCTCCAATCATCCCACTTGCCGCGGAGCTCCCCCGTCAAGTAAGCCTCTTTCTTATGGAGCCTAAAGATCCAAGAGATCCCGCCGGACAGAGGAGACCCTGACTCGACTCGAGGTATGAAATAGTGGCGGAAGAGAGCTACATTGGGGTAAACTCCGACCAAATTTTCGCACAGATGTGCGAAAATGGCCATGGTCAAGACGACGTTTGGGGTGAAGTCAAGAAGTTGAAACCCGTAGGTATTCATGATATCGCAGAAGAACTCCGAGAAGGGCGGGCAGAGCCCGCAATAGAAGAACAGAGCAAAAAAAGGCATAGCCGCCCGGGAACATCTCGCATGCCACAGTGGGGAGTACCTTGGTACGCGGATGTGCCTTTGTCTCCCTTGACCAGAAGAGATAAAATGTTTCCTTCAGCTCCTCCGCGCTTAGCTGTGGCGGAAAGACCGCCATCTTCTTCCGCATTGACGCTAGCCGCAGCGCCTTGGCAGTATTCGCGGCCTTTCCCTTCTCGCCCTTCGGGGCCATGGCGGGGACGGTGGAGGAAGTCGACGGCGCCGGTGATGCTGGCGGCGGCGGAAGGAGGGCGGAGCGCTGCTCTCTTTCGACCTTCGGGGAGGAGGGGAGCGGCGGGGGTTTCTAGAGGATGAAGAAGCAATGAGCGAATGGAAGGAACTGCCCCTGTTTCCCCTGCTTTTAAGGGGGAGAGGGGGACGTTCCGCATTTTCCCCATTAAAGAAACAAACCACGATCTCTCCCACGACGCCGCAATCGACGCGTGCCGTTAGGGAGAGGCGCGGTGGATACGGAGTAGGATACGGCGCGCCGCGGGCCGCGCGTGCCCGTGCACTGTTTTGGGCCTGGCCCAACAGCGCTCGCCACCGTGTGTGGCCCAGGCCCGGGGGCTCCTGTCGGTGTACTAAAGTAGGGGTACCTTAGTATCCCGAACTTGTGCACGGGCAGTCACAGCGTCCCGTGGCAAGGCTTGCCGCCCGGCCGCCAAGGTCCACTAAGGTTCCTTTGGAGCCATTCAAGAACAAAGTATTCAAGATTAAGGAAACAAGGCCCCGGCAAGAGGAGCTTGCCGGGAAGGCCAAACATGGCATTTCAAGAGACTTGCCGCGGCGCGTCCCGCGTCCCGGCAAGGCCCGGAGAGCGACAAGCTCCCAAGCGCGACAAGTTAGCAACCGCGGCAAGATGCAAGCCGCGGCAAGCTTCCACCACGTGCCCGCGCTCCAGCTCATCCGACCACGCATCGCCCTGGGACCCTTCCAGGGGCACGTGGCGGAAGGCCGTGCAGCCTGGGGTACACGGTGGCAAAGCTGCGATGACAAGGCCACCGTCGTGGCGGACGGAGGCACCCTGACGGACGCTTTTTGGCACTGTTTAGGGCGACGACGATGGGCATTTAATGCCCTTGTCCCCTGCTGTCAGGGTTAGGTATAGAGCACTATGCAAACACTGTTCCATCTACCACCCACTTTACGTTTTTACCCTCGACTGCGTTGCCACCTGTCGGTGACCCCTTTGACCTATAAAAGGAGGCCCATGCACAACGTAGAGGAGGTTCGGACCATCGATCACTCTCACGCTCGGTGCTTCTAGCGATCAACACTGTAGTTCTTCTCGCTCCCGAGCTCAGAACACAATACCAACCAAGGCAGGAGTAGGGTTTTACGCCTCCGTGCAGCCCGAACCTGGGTAAACTGCTCGCGTGCTCGCCTCGATCCGCTCTTTGTGCATCCTCCGCCCCCTTGCCGTACCGAAAAGGGGCTCCGGTCCCATAGGTGTTCGTGGGCGATCAGTTTTCCCGACAGGCTGGTTCAGGAAGTGTCCAATTATTTTCAATGGCCAGCATATTATTCAATAGTAATTCAGCTTGTTCCATTGTTCTTTCCCTGATAACACAACCAGCACAACTATCCAGGTGGTCTCTGGAAGCATCGGTTAGTACATTATAAAAGACATCAAGTATATCATGCATCTCAAGAGGATGATCAGGCAAAGCATTAAGTAACTGGAGAAGCCTCCCCCAAGCTTGGACTCTCTTCTTCAGTTTGAGCAAAGTTATATATTTCCCGTAAGGCAGCTTGTTTCTTATGAGCGGGGAAATATTTAGTAGAAAAATAATACATCATATCCTGGGGACTACGCACACAACCAGGATCAAGAGAATTAAACCAAGTCTTAGCATCACCCTTTAACGAGAACGGAAATAACTTAAGGATATAATAATAGCGAATCTTTTCATCATTGGTAAACAGGGTGGCTATATCATTCAACTTAGTAAGATGTGCCACAGTAGTTTCAGACTCATAGCCATGGAAAGGATCAGATTCAACCAAAGTAATCAACTCATGATCAACAGAGAATTCATAATCCTTATCAGTAACACATATAGGTGAAGTAGCAAAAGCAGGGTCATGTTTCATTCTAGCATTCAAGGACTGTTCTTTCAGTTTAGCTAATAACTTCTTAAGATCATATCTATCATTGCAAGCAAGAAAGTCTCTAGCAGTTTCTTCATCCATAACATAACCCTCAGGCACAACATGCAATTCATATCTATTGAGAATAGTTTCATCATCACTTTCATAAATATCATCAACATTTGCACTCTCCCTAACCTTAGCAATTTGTTCATCTAGAAATTCACCTAGTGGCACAGTATCAGGCATAGAGGTAGTTTCATCATGCATAGCAGAAGTAGCATCATCAAGAACATACGACATATCAGATTCAATAGAAGGAGTAGGTGTCGCAAGTTTACTCATAACAGAAGGAGAATCAAGTGCAGAGCTAGATGGCAGTTCCTTACCTCCCCTCGTAGTTGAGGGTAAGATCTTGGTTTTTGAGTCCTTCAGATTCTTCATAGTGATAAACAGATATAAATCCCAAGTGACTTAAAGAATAGAGCTATGCTCCCCGGCGCCGGCGCCAGAAAATAGTCTTGATAACCCACAAGTGTAAGGGATCGCAACAGTTTTCGAGGATAAAGTATTAAAACCAAATTTGTTGATTCGACACAAGGTGAGCCAAAGAATACTCTTAAGTATTAGCAGCTGAGTTGTCAATTCAACCACACCTGGAAACTTAGTATCTGCAGCAAGATAGTTTAGTAGCAAAGTAATATGATTGTGGCGGTAGCAGCAATAAAAGTAAAGATAGTGTTTTGTAGTTTTTGTGATAGTAGCAACGGAAAAGTAAATAAGCGACAAGCAATATAGGTAAAGCTCGTAGGCATTGTATCGGTGATGGGAAATTATGTCGGATGCAATTCATCATGTAGAAGTTATAACCTAGGGTGACACAGAACTAGCTCCAGTTCATTAATGCAATGTAGGCATGTATTCCTAATATAGTCATACGTGCTTATGGAAAAGAACTTGCATGACATCTTTTGTCCTACCCTCCTGTGGCAGCGGGGTCCTATTGGAAACTAAGGGATATTAAGTGTCGGTGTACTAAAGTAGGGGTACCTTAGTATCCCGAACTTGTGCACGGGCAGTTGCAGCGTCCCGCGGCAAGGCTTGCCGGGCGACCGCCAAGGTCCTCCGTGGCTCCTTTGGAGCCATTCAAGAACAAAGTATCCAAGTAAAAGAGACAAGGCCCCGGCAAGAGGAGCTTGCCGGGAAGGCCACTCAGGGCACAAGACCACTCAAGGCGCAAGGCCCTGCCAAGAGGAGCTTGCTAGGAAGACCAACCACGGCATCTCAAAAAAACTTGCCGCGGCGCGCCACGCGTCTCGGCAAGGCCCGGTGAGCGACAAACTCCCGGAAGCGACAAGATAACAACCGCGGCAAGGCGCTTGCCGCGGCAAGCTTCCAATCAGTACCCGCGCTCCAGCGCATCCACCCACGTGTCACTCTGGGACCATCCCAGGCGCACGTGGCGGAGGGCTGTGCAGCCTGGGGTACACGGTGGCAAGCAGCGATGACGAGGCTACCGTCGTGGCGGACGGTGGCGCCCCTGACGGCCACTTTTTGCACTGTTTGGGCGACGGCGACGGGCATTTAATGCCCTTGTCCCCTGCCGTCAGGGTTAGGTATGGAGCACTATGCAAACACTGTTCCAACTACCACCCTTTTTACACTTTTACCCTCATCTGTGTTGCCACCTGTCGGTGACCCCTTGAGCCTATAAAAGGAGGCCCATGCGCAACGTAGAGGGGGTTCGGAAGATCGATCACTCCCACGCTCGGTCCTGTTAGCGGTTAGAGTATACTGTAGCTCTCCTCGCTCCCGAGCAAGAACCCAATACAAACCAAAACAGGAGTAGGGTTTTACGCATCCGTGCGGCCCGAACCTGGGTAAACTGCTCGTGTGCTCGCCTCGATCCGCTCTTTGTGCGATCTCCGCCCCCTGCCGTACCGAAAAGGGGCTCCGGCCTCATAGGTGTTCGTGGGCGATCAGTTTCCCCGACATCTTTGGCGCGCCAGGTAGGGGGTGCGTCGAGGTTGTGTGAACCCGATCCGACGTCCACACGAGCTAGATCTTCACCAACTTCATCAACTTCATCGACTCCATTAACATGCCGCCGAAGAAGAAGGCTTCGGAGGCAACAGGCCCGTCCGCGTCGATCCCGCCACCGCCGGAGCCAACGACTGGTGGGGCAGACGCCGGCGGAAGAACAGACGCCGACGAGGGAACTCACGATGCCGCCAGGTCCAAGGACAAGGCTGCGCTGCCCATCGGCGGCGTAGCCGGCTCCCACGACGACCGGGCGCACTCCAAGACCTCGGCATCCGTACACGCGCCGCGCCCATCTTAGGAGGCGCGGGACCGGCAGCGTCGTGGTACTCAAGGTACCATACGCTTGCTGGGCCAGGGACAAACTGGCGGATCTCGGGACGCTCAAGACCAGCATGCGCGCCAACATGCTGGCACGAGCAAGGGGCGGTCGCCGGGACGGGATGCTGCTCCTTCTAACGTAGTTAGAAGTCCGAGCATATCCCGCTCCTCGCACCGTTCGCCACCGCTACCCGCCACTCCAGCAGAAGCTCTAGCACGAGCTCAACTGCTCCTAGACTTCCCTCCAGCGCCAGACAAGGCCGACGACAGGAGGGCCACCATTCAGAGCCTCATCGCCTTCGCCAACGGCGACACCCCGCAGCAGCCGAGCACGTCGCGGCCACGGCAAGTCAGCCAGGCGGGGGCCGATGGCGACCAGACCGCTCGGGGTGGGACCACCGCGCACTCCCCGCCCCGAAGGACGAAATCACCGACTCGCCGGATCAACATCGACGACGACTCCACTGCGTCATCAGATCGGCGAGCTCATCGCGATCAGCGCCAAGTTCTCGACGATCGACAACAAGAAGACGCTCGTACTCGCATCGAGCGCCGAAGAGAAGCGCGGTGTCAGTCAGACCAGCGCGCTGGGCCCACTGTCGACATGCAAGCGCCAGGGGGACCAGGCGACTTGCCGTACGCGGTAGGTTGTCCTGCGTTCACTCGTGAGCTGCGGCAAGTCCAGTGGCCCAGCATGAAAAATTTCAAGCCAAACGTGCCGGAGAAGTACGACGGCAAGACGCACCCGTCGGAGTTCCTCAGCATCTACACTATCGCGGTGCAAGCTGCTGGGGGGCGCAACGACAAGATCCTTGCCAACTACTTCCCTCTGGTACTCAAACCCAACGTCAGGTCCTGGCTCATGCACTTGCCGGACAACTCCATTTCTTCTTGGGAAGATCTCTGCCATCGGTTTGTCGGAGCCTTTACAGGTGGCCACAAACCCCATGGCCAAGAGAGTGACCTGCACCTACTCTCCCAGAAGGAAGGAGAACCCCTGCGCAAGTATATCCAGAGATTCAGCCGTGTCCAGCACAACATCCCAGACGTCCACCCCGCCGCGGTCATCAGCGCGTTCCATCAGAACGTGCGTAACGGCATGATGAGGGAGGAGATGGCGATGTGCAAGATCAGGGACGTCAGTGAGCTATACGCCCTGGCCGACAAGTGTGCACGTGCTGAAGAGGGGAGGAAACTCCCCGGAGAGGATACAGGAGCCGGAGGATCTGACAGCGAGGATGCCGCCCCGGCATAAAAAACCGGCGGCGGAACAACAGAAAGAAGAAGAACAAGGAAGTGCTAGTCGTTGAGCAGTCCGGCAAGGAGGCTGGCGCCAAGAAAGCCCAAGTCGGTGGCTCCGGCAAGGAGGCTGCCGCATGCACCAACTACCAGGCTGTGGTGGCCGCCGACAAGCAGGACGGCAACGACAAGCAGTACTGCAAGATCCACCGCACCAAGGGCCACAATCTCCAGAACTGCAAAAGGGTCGAGCAGCTTGTTGAACAGCAAAAAGCTGAGTACGAGCGGCACGACAAGGAGAAGGCCCAAGGAGGTGATGGAGGATCCGGCAAGAAGCGGCCGGGGAGGACGCCGCGGCAAGGTCAAGCAGCGGCAAGGAGACAGACCTCCCTGCGGCCGCGACAAGGATGAAGATGATGACGACGACGAAGACATGGATGATGGAGAGACCAGTGAGCAGGAGTTTCAGAAAGCCACAGAGGTTTTGTGCGTTGACAGCGGTGCTTCTCTGCATAATTCACACCGCCAACTCAAACAGTGGGTGCGGGAAGTCAATGCAGCGGAACCACCTGTCGAATCGCGCAAACTTCTGAAATGGTCCAGCACGCCTATCGTCTTTGACATTGAGGACCACCCTGATCGCACAACTGCGGTCGGGTGCTTGCCGATGTTGGTTTCACCAACTATCCGAAACCTCAAGGTCACTAAGATGTTAGTTGACTGCGGGGCCGGCTTGAACCTGATCTCCTCTGCTGTGATCCAGAAACTCCAGATCCCTAACAGCGAGCTTGAAGAGACCGGCACGTTCCAAGGAATAAACCCGGGAAGGAGCAAGCCGAAGGGGAAGATCACACTGCCAGTGATGTTTGGCGGCGAGCTGAACTTCAGGACCGAGAGGGTCACTTTTGACGTTGCCGATTTCCCGTTGCCTTACAATGGGATACTTGGCCGTCCAGCACTCGCCAAGTTCATGGTAGCCTCTCACTATGCCTACAACATGCTCAAGATGCCAGGCCCGATAAGCGTCATCTCTGTCCCTGGCGACAAGAAGGATGCCCTTATCTGCGCCGACAAGATTTACCGGGAAGCAGCAGCCGCAGCAGATAACAAGACACTTGCCGCTGAAGCTCCCGGAGGGAAGAAGACAAAGTCCGGCAAGAGCTCTGGGGCCCACTCCGGCAAACGCACCTCTTTGGAGTGCTGCGCTGCCATCGAGGACGCACCATCGAGCTCCACCGGCAAGTGTAAGAAGACGATGGCGGCTCCGCCAGAGACAAAGAAGGTGTCCGCCAAGGAGGACGGCACTGGTGGTACTTTCACCATCAGTGCCACGCTTGACCCTAAATAGGAAAGCACGCTCGTTACTTTCCTACGGGCGAATGTCGACGTGTTTGCATGTCAACCGTCTGACATCCCCGGTGTTCCCAGGAAAGTAATTGAGCACAAGCTTGCCGTTTGTCCTCACGCGCGGCCCGTCAAGCAGAAGGTTAGGAAACAAGCAGTGGAGCGCCAAGAGTTCATATAAGAACAAATCAAGAAGTTGGAAGCAGCAGGCCTTGTTAGAGGCGTACTCCATCCTACGTGGTTGGCCAATCCTGTTGTCGTGTGAAAGGCAAACGGGAAATGTAGGCTTTGTATCGACTTCACCGATGTGAATAAAGCTTGTCCCAAAGATCCATTTCCCTTGCCGCGCATTGACCAGATTGTTGACTCCACGGCTGGATGTGATTTGCTTTCATTTCTTGACGCATATTCAGGATACCATCAGATCTTCATGGCTGAAGAAGATGAGGAAAAGACCGCATTCATTACTCCATGTGGCACTTACTGCTTCATACGCATGCCTTTCGGATTGAAGAATGCCGGTTCAACATTTGCAAGAGTGGTCCATACAGCTTTTGAGCCACAAATTCACATAAATGTAGAAGCATACACGGATGACATAGTGGTCAAGAGCAGGGACAGGGCTACTCTGATCCAAGACTTAGACGAAACCTTTGCGAATCTGCGCAAGATCCAGCTCAAGCTCAACCCCGAGAAGTGTGTGTTTGGAGTCCCTTCCGGCAAGCTTCTCGGGTTCTTCGTGTCTCAGAGGGGGATTGAAGCCAACCCCGACAAGATCAAGGCCATCGAGCAGATCGAAGCACCCAAGCGCGTCAAGGATGTACGAAGACTTGCCGGTTGCGTGGCTGCTCTTAGCAGGTTTATTTCTAAGTCAGCTGAGCGCGCCCTGCCGTTTTTCAAAATTTTGAAAAAGGCAGGTCCAATGAAATGGACTCCGGAAGTGGAGGCTGCGCTGCAAGACTTGAAGAGGTATCTGTCCTCCACTCCAATACTTGTCGCACCTAAACCACAAGAGAAGTTGTTGCTATACCTAGCGGCAACCAATCAAGTGGTTAGTGCTGCGTTAGTAGCAGAGAGGGGGGCAGACGACGAGCCAGCGACCGCGGCAAGCGCATCCAGCGACAAGCAGGGGGCTTCCCCGACAAGCTCTGGTCCCGACAAGGATGGGTCTGCGGAGACGCAAGAGGAGATACGGAAGAAAATGGTGCAGCGCCCAGTTTACTTTGTCAGCTCCCTTCTGGAGGGGGCTAGATCAAGGTACTCTGGTGTGCAAAAACTGCTTTTCGGCCTCCTCATGGCCTCGAGAAAGCTGCGCCATTACTTCCAAGCACATGAGATAACAGTGGTCACTCGCTTTCCGCTAAAGAGGATATTGCAGAATCCAGAAGCGACAGCCAGGATTGTTGAGTGGGCACTGGAGCTGTCAAGCTTTGGCCTCAAGTTTGAAAGCACTTCAACTATCCAGAGCAGAGCATTGGCAGAGTTCATAGCAGATTGGACGCCAACACCAGATGAAGAGATTCCAGAGACGAGCATCCCCGTCAAGGAAGCAAGCAAAGAATGGATAATGTACTTTGATGGTGCCTTCTCACTGCAAGGCGCCGGTGCTGGTGTGCTGCTTGTTGCACCCACCGGAGAACACCTCAAGTACGTGGTCCAAATGCACTTTCCCAAGGAGCAAGCGACAAACAATACTGCAGAGTATGAGGGTTTGCTTGCCGGTCTCAAGATCGCGGCAGACCTTGGGATTAAGAAGCTGATTTTAAGGGGTGACTCGCAGCTTGTCATCCGCCAAGTGAACAAGAATTATCAGAGCCCATTGATGGAAGCTTACGTTGATGAAGTGAGGAAGCTTGAAGAACACTTTGACGGCCTACAGATGGAGCATGTTCCAAGAGCTCAGAACGACATCGTCGACGGCCTGTCAAAGTGCGCTGCACTTAAGCTACCTGTGGAACCAGGGATCTTTGTGCTCAAGCTGACTCGACCATCTGTAACACCATCGACTGGGCAGAGCAAGAAGAGGAAGTTGATCTCTGGAGACTATCTTCCGGCAGAGCTTCCCAAAGCCGCCGTCAACAAGGTCCCCTAGATCAACACCAAGAATGCTGAGGAGCCGTCTACTCCTGCAAGCCCTAGGGTTTGTACAGTTGAAGCAGACGCTCCCGACAAGTTTTGCTCCGGCAAGCTTGCCGAGGGACATCAAGCTCCGGCTGAGCCACAGTTTCTCGCCGTAGAAGCGGATGTTCCTGCAGCAGCAGACGTGCCTTTAGTCCTTGTTGTCGAGCCACAGGCTCCAGCGTGGGCACAACAAATTGTCCGTTTCCTTCAGACAGGAGAACTTCCCGAAGAGCAAGAAGAAGCAGAAAGAGTAGCCCGACAGTCAAGTATGTACCAGTTTGTCGACAGCACACTGTACAGAAGAAGACTCAACGGTGTGAAATTGAAGTGTATTCCCCGGGAAGACGGACAGAAGCTGTTGGCAGAAATACATGGAGGCATTTGTGGTCACCACATTGGCGCAAGAGCACTTGCCGGCAAGGCATTCCGGCAAGGTTTCTTTTGGCCAGAAGCCCTCCAGGATGCAACTGCACAAGTAACCAAGTGTGAAGCGTGCCAGTTCCATTCCAAGCAGATACATCAGCCAGCTCAAGCTCTCCAGACGATTCCTTTGTCCTGGCCATTTTCGGTCTAGGGGCTCGACATCCTCGGCCCTTTTCCCCGCGCAGCCGGGGGCTTTGAGTACTTGTACGTTGCAATCGACAAGTTCACAAAGTGGCCAGAAGTGGAACCAGTGAGAAGGGTGAGCGCACAGTCAGCAGTCAAGTTCTTCAGGTCGATTGTTTGCCGTTTCGGGATCCCTAACAGGATCATCACCGACAACGGCACACAATTCACAAGTCGCACCTTCATGCAGTATGTCCAAGACCTTGGCGCCAAGGTCTGCTTCGCTTCTGTTGCTCACCCAAGGAGCAACGGTCAAGCGGAGAGGGCAAACGCTGAAGTGCTGCGCGGACTCAAGACAAGAACTTTCGACAGGCTGCACAAGTGCGGAAGAAACTGGATCGAGGAGCTGCCAGAGGTTATTTGGTCGATCAGGACGACGCCAAATCGAGCCACTGGACAGACACCCTTTGCCCTAGTCTATGGAGCAGAGGCAGTTCTCCCCACGGAACTCGTATACGGGTCGCCTCGAGTGCTCGCTTATGATGAGCTCGAGCAAGAGCAGCTGCGATAAGATGACGCGCTGCTCCTTGAGGAAGACCGTCTTCTGGCTGCTGTACGAGCTGCTCGATACCAGCAAGCTTTGCGCCGCTACCATAGCCGCAAAGTTAACGCCAGAAGTCTCGAGGAAGGCGACCTTGTTCTTCGGCGCGTTCAGTCCGCCAAGAATTCCAACAAGTTGACGCTGAAGTGGGAAGGCCCTTATCGGGTGAAGCGAGTCACATGGCCCGGCGCTGTCCGCCTTGAGACCGTAGATGGATATCCGGTGAGCAACTCCTGGAACATTGAGCATCTTCGCAAGTGTAACCCATAAGGCGCGGTTGCCGTGATCCGCTCCGGCAACCACCTTTTGTACAAGTCTTGCCGTTGTTGCATGTAATCCTTTGTACAAAGCCGGATGCAGACCCTGTGCATCAGTAAAGCTCGTGTGCTTCGCGTACCTTGTCATTTTCATGCTTTCCATATTTTGCATGCATAATCTGACACTTTGTGCAGCACCAACCCCCGGTAAGCCATAACGAGCCCAAAGGCTCCATATTTGTATTTTCTCTCCCTTCTTTTTTTTCTCAAGCAAAGGAAGTTCCCCCGCGCACAAGTTTGCCGGGGGGGG